>CM075855.1:25960859-26283359 GCA_037975125.1 Latrodectus hesperus | reverse complement strand
ACAATTCTTTTGGATGATATACCTCCTCTTAGCTTGTGATTTTACAAATAAATTCGCAATTGTTCGGTCTTGCATTTTCCCACTCAGCTTTATCAGTTCACTTCGTTGTTCTAAGCGTCATCTTGTTGCTTATTAGAATACTTGACTGGAGAAACCTTCTTCCCAAATCTCTTATTAAAATTCTTCCAGCAATAATTCTTTGAGTTTGTTGTTCTGCGATTAAAACTTCTGCTGTCTGACCCCGTGAGTTATACGAATTTAGTCAAATGTCCTCCTCTTGTCCAATATAATGCTTTCCTTTACAAATGCTTTACATAGCAATTTTCATCACAAAATAATTGTTCTAATGTTGCTTCTGATTTTCCAATATCTTGATCAGTTTGAACAAATAAAAAGTAGGTTTTGTGCTAAAAAAGATTTTCTAATTTGTCTTTCTGTAACATACCCGTGAGTCAAAAATATGGGAAAACTATTTTATTTTAAAATTTGTTTCACCAATTTTATCGAAGGTTAAAAATAATTCAAAAATCCGCATAAAAATCATCGAAGAACACTAAATTTTTTAAAACCCACTCTGTAAAAAATCAATATGTAAGATATTAATTATGTTTGGTTGATGAAACACAAGTGTGGGCTAGTAGGGGATTCCTAGTAAACTTACGGAAACTGAAAAAATATTAACATTCCAAAATGTTTTAGTATGCTGAGAGTTTCAGATGGTATTAATTTATTTTAATTCCCAAAAAACACTCAATATTAGAAGTTCATTTATTCCTTTAATTAGATATTTATATAAACTGGAGTTTATAAAACAAAATTAACCCGCGCACACACACACCGATGTACACTACTGGCCATTAAAATTGCTACACCAGGAAAGCGGCACACCACAAACGTGAAATTTGCATGACAGGTAGAACTTGCTGTGATATGCAAGTGAGTAGATTTTCAGCGCATTCATACAAAGCAGGCGACAGTAGCGACATCTACAATGTGTATAAAACCTGAGATTTGACAGCAGTTTTCTCATACTCAATTTCCGTTTCAACGTTGTTTTCGGCAAAGAAAGTTTTTGTATTGCCTCGTGTAAGAAGAAGAAATGCCTATCAGCACGTGTCTGACTTTGATCGAGGAAGGATTATAGCCTACCGGGATTGCGGTTTATCGTACCGCAATATTGCTGCTCGTGTCGGTCGAGACTCCATGACTGTTATCAGAATATGGTTCAGGTCAATCATACGGAATGTCATGCAGGATCTCAGCAAACCACCATCACTAACAGCAGAGAAGACAGACATCTTATCCGCATGGTCACAAGGGATCATACAGCCACGTCACGAATCCTGAGTCGAGAAATGGAGTCATTTTCAAGGCAACAAGTTTCTGCTCGAACAGTTCGACGACGTTTGCAGCAGCATGGATTGTCTGCACGGCGACCATGGCTTCAGCTACCATTGACGCTGCGTCACAGACAGGAGCGCCTTCAATGGTATGATCAGCGACGAACCTGGACGCGGGAATGGCATCACGTCATCTTTAAAGATGAATCTCGGTTCTGTATACAGGACCATGATGGCCGCATCCGTGTTTGGAGGCATCGTGGAGAACGCGCATTGCCAGCTTGCATTGGACATCGCCATACTGGCCCATCTGCTGGAGTGATGGTATGGGGTGCCATTGGATACACGCCTCGATCACCTCTTATTCACATTACCTGCACTTTGAACAGCAACCGTTACATTTCCGATGTGTTAAGGTCCGTGGCTCTGCCCTATCTTCGATGCCTCACTAATGCTTTGTTTCAACAGGATAATGCACGACCGCATGTTGCCCGTACTGTTCTGAACTTTCTTGATACAGAACAGGTTCAAGTGTTACCCTGGCCAGCACGTTCTCCTGATCTGTCACCAATTGAGAACTTGTGGTCAATGGTTGCCGTGCGATTGGCACGCCATCACTCACCATCCACTACTATCGATGAACTGTGGCATAGTGTTGAAGCTGCATGGACTGAGATCCCCGTTCATGCCATACAATTTCTGTTTGACTCCATGCCTAGGCGGATAAATGCTGTTATTGCAGCCAGAGGTGGCTGCTCTGGGTACTGATTTCTCAAGATCTATACATCCTAATTTCCTGTAAATCTAATCACTTGTTCTTTCCACTAAAATGTATGTGTCCAATAAATATCGTTCTGTTATTTGCATTCCTTCTTGGTGTAGCAATTTTAATGACCAGTAGTGTACAATGTATAGATAATCAAATAAATTATAATATATAAAGTTTCACACTGAGAAGAAATAACAATTTTATTAATGTTATTTCGTCAAATTCATTTATTTTTCTTGTATGCATTGAGCGTTACTAGAAAAATTAAATAAATTGCTTGACTAAGTTCAAATGGAAAGTGATTTAAAAAATTATAATGAACAATGTTACAGTAGATTACGATTTTAACTGTATAAAATATAACAAACTATTAATTTCAATAACAAAATTATAGTATTTTTATGTAATTTTATTTTTATAGATAATTAACTTTTTGCTTAATTAATTTTGACAGTTGAATTTCAATTGTCATATATCGTTATTTATTCTTTTGGGGTGCGAAATAACAGCAGGGGTCACGCAGTTAATGATCAAGATACAGGCAATATTGAATTTAAAAGAGCATTGGAAATCTTAGAGTAGACTGTGCAAATCGCATAAAAATTAATATGGATTTTCTATATTTTTATGCATTCAATAAAGGACCAAACATGTATGAGAACATAAGTAGTTCAATCCACCTTCCATTATTTGCACAAGCTTCTGGCCTTCTGTTTACTCACGTCGACCTCAGATATTTGAATTGGAAATCTGGTTATCTCTTTCTCGTTCTTGATTCAGATGTTCACAAACCTGGAAGAATTCCTCTTCCGTTAGCCACTTTCAAGTGATATTCTCCGCCAAGATTTCCGGTCTTCAACCATTCATAGGAGATCTTCCAAAACATCCGGTTCCATTTCACGCTGCTCAAGAACAACTTCCGGCCTCTTGCTTCCCCAGAGCAAAACTGGTCATAATCCCCTTTTTTATTTCACTTCACAACGCATTCTCGAAGTAAATAGATCGGGAGCTTCCTTACAAATATTCTATGCCTTGCCATCCATAAAATATAGATCCTTTCTTAATAATTACATTTTGTGATCTTCACATTAGTAGCATTGTGATTACGAACTTATTTCTTGATTGAGTCATTTTTGAATTCCTAGCCTTAATTCCATTTATAATTTTGTAATGAAGCAAAATTATTTAAATTTCCACAAATTTATGTTTTTTTTTATGAATGTAAATATAATTGTCCAGAGTTATTTCCTTCTAAAAGTATTCACCTTGTAATGAAATAGAAAATAAAATTTTCGATTTTGAATTGTAATAAATTTTAAATGAGTAAAATGAATTGAATTAAGTGAAAGAAAGACATTTTTATTAAATATTACCCGAAAAAATGTTTCGGGAAAATACGACTTCTTGAATCTGCAACTCAATAAAATTATATTTTGTCCTTGAAAATGCAATTTTTTTCTTAGTCACTTTTAATTATTTGAATATGGTAAATAAAATGTTTACCAATGATGTAATAACTATATAAAAATTGAAGAAATAATGTTTTTTGTGTGTGATTATGTAAAAATAATATTTCGAGAATATTATTTTGTTTTTATTGTTATATACATGTGTTCACATGCATGAAATATTGAATTTTTATTTTTATGTATTTTTTATATTCTTAGAATTTATATTTCTTATTTGATGCAAATATTTTTCAATTTGTACTTTTAAATTTTAAAATGAAAAATATAGGTTATTTTATAAAATAAATATTCTTTATAAAATAATTATTTGCTTTGAACACAAAATTTCTTACCAGAAGAAATCAAGGAAAAATTTATTCTGGAAAAATTTTGATGTAAAATTATTTTCTTATTTCTTGTTTGAAAATAGACTTTTATTCAAAAAATATTTTTTTCTGTAAAATGTTTGACATTAAACAATTACTATACAGCATATACTTTTTTCACATGCACAAATATTCTTTTTTAACGTTTATTAACTTAAGAATATTAACATTTTGTTATTTTAAAATAATCTTTTATTTGTAAGAATTTTTCTGTTATAAATAACAATGATTATAAGTGTGTTCATTGAGGTAATTTAAGTAAATAAAGACTTTTTATAGATCTACAAATATTTTTGGGAATTTATCTCATTGATTCAACTTTAATAATTATGTTATATTTTCTTTTATTTGGTTATTTTCTCAAAAATCCAGAAATTAAAATAAGTATGAAAAATAATGTTTTCCTCACATAAGAAATTATTTATTTATATGATTTGAATAATACTTGTTTAAATATTATATTACTATTCAATTTTTAAGTATCTTTTTAGTTTAAAATTTTTTATTTCAAAATTGTTTCTATTATGGATTAAGTGATACAACTTATGTTTTCATGTACTGTTATTAACAGTTTTTTTCCAAGTTAGTGCTGCACTAACCTCTCTTGTTTATTTGGTTATCGGCACATTTTGAAATACTTCTTAATCTTGAAATACTTATTCTTAGTACTCCAGATTTTCTACGAGACTCAAGAGTAAGAAGGGCACGTAATTGTTAAATAACAGTGTATACTTTAGAAGGTAAAGTATTTTGTAGAATTTAACATTGCAGTATGTGTGAAATTTGTTAGGAACTACACAGTAATGTATATAGGTAATGGAATTGTGTGATTACTTAATCCTAAAATAATTAAAAGGTTTCTATAAATTCTCCCTTTAATTTGTTTGAGATGTACTATTAATGTTACACTTTTTATACATTGTCTATTTGTTTAGATTTTATGAAATTTAAAAAAAATAATGAATTTAATTTGAACATTACTTTCCTTAACAGCTATTTCAACTTTCAATAAATTAAACACTTTCTAATTTAAACGTTAAAATTCCAAAACTTTTGAAAAAATATTTGAATGCTGAAAAAATATTTGCAAATGAAAAAGGTAAAAAATGCATAATGATTTTTCTCATAGAACATAATTTTACTCAGTTTTATTGTAGCGATTATTGAGTTCTAGAGAGGTTTTCCTTATAGATATTTTTTTCTATATTCAAACACTTCATTAAATGTTCTTACTAGTACATTTTATATCTTTTTGGGAAAGAAGAAATTTAATAATTGTCTTAGTAATTCATCATGCATTTCAGTTAATGATAAATATCGCCTAAAAAGCAATGATTATTCAAAGTGTTTAACTTAACAAGATTTATTTTTTAGTAAAAATTAAAAGATATAATTTTACGTTTAAAATTATGCATTAAAATATTTATGAAATAAAGTAAAGTTATGTTTGCATGCATTTAAATAATTCAAACTCTTAATTTAAGGTGAACCTCATTTATATAACTTAATTTATAAATATTAAAATACATAAATTGTAAATGAAAAAATATCTCAGATAAGTGTATAATAGTTAACATATTTGTAGCTTTTAATCTCAATTTCTATAAACAATTTTTTTGAAAAACTTTTAAATGTATTAAAATGTCTTTGTTATCTATTTTAAGCAACAAATTGTTAATTTTACAAAATTTAAAACATGAATAGGCTTTAATTTATACCATTTATTGAAATAAGATATAAATAATCTATATTAATTTTAAAAATGCTACGAGATATGCAAATCAATAATCCAGGTAAATATTTAACATATTTATATAATTATTTACCATAAAAATTCTTCGAGTAAAATTACTGAAGGTGATTGTAAGTAAATGGTTTATATTTTTAGAAATATTATTACAAGCAGTGTTATATAGAAAAATATTTTTTGTTACAAATACCAATAAATTAATTATGCCTACAATTTGCGTTTTTGAGATTGATTTTTATAAAAATTAGAGATTTTGCACGCAAGCATTTGAAATATATTCTGAATTTCTAATTTAAAGAGAATAAGAATTTCCAAAAAGTCAACCGATTGCAAAGTGATTCGCTTTCTTGACTTCAGCTGTGGGTCCCGGGTTCGAATCGTGGTTCGGGCATGGAATTTTTCTTTTTCATTGTGTTTCTTTGTACTTTCTTCTGAGATGAAATATGAATGCTGCCTACCCTATAGCGGGTTTGTGGTGGTATGGCGTGGATAATGCTACTCGCCTCCGTGACTTGGTTCACAGGCACCCACCAGTAACGATAAATAAGTAGCAGTTTTTGGTCTTGTTATAGCGAAGGGTTTTTCTCCCCGTGTCCATCGTTGTAAAAAAATCCCCCCCCAAATAAACAGAGAACATAAAAATACAGTGATTGCTTTCGAATATTAAAAAATACATTTGTGTCTTTACATGCAAATAACTCAGAAAATTTTGCTTTTAAGCAACGAAAAAGGATTTGACAGTTAAAGCTGTGTGGAGATTCTACGTAACTGAAGATGTAATGTTTCAAAAATTCCTAATTTAGCACCAAGACACACACACAATATTACAATAACAATTACTTATTTTCTATGTGTTTATAAATAACAGCATCTCCTTGGTCCATATTTCAAGACAACACTATTTTTTACAGTGATGAATTCAATAATTTGTAAAAACTGCACTATCAGATTTTCTCTTCCCTGTATAGAGTAACATATTCAGTGGGAATCGTATATCGCCAGTATCATTCATGTCAGTGGTCGCCGAACTTACAAACCTTCAATGCTATAGTACCATTTCTTAATCCTACTGTGAACTATCAACCAAAGGAATTACCAACATTTTTTTAAAAGTTCTTACATTTATTTTTTTTTTGCCTAAAAGCTTATATTTCTAGAAAATATGAAAATAATTTAATTAAACTTCATATAACACAAAGAGAAACTGAGATTGAATTGGTGTTAAAAAAGTGATCAAAATGTAGTTTGAGCAATAAAGAACAAACGTAATAATATACAGTCAGTCACAAAAGTATTGGGACACTTGGAATGCGTAACATGTAAAGCTATTCATAAAAATATTTATCACATTAAAACAAAAGCAAAAGTAACCAAAAGGTGCTTTAACATTTGGTATGCACTATATAATTAAAATTTTGCTAATATTTTAGCTTTATAATTTGATTTAGCTTTTTGAATATAATTTAAAGGCAAACAAGGGTCAAAAAAGTATCGGGACAATTTTGAAATGAGCAAGTAAAGCAATAAATATGCCACACAAAATAAAATCTAATTTGATACCACTTTTTTTAGACAATACTTTACGACATAAGTGGTCAATAAAATCGGTTACATGTAAGAGCAATGGCGAAAAACAAAGAAATTCCGATGGATGTGTGAAATTTGGTAATAACCCATTGTAAAAATGGAAAATCAGTTCGCTGTTTAGGACAAATACTGGAGCTGAGTAAGTCTACTGTTTTAACATTATTCACAGATTCACGAAAACAAATAGTGTTGAAAAAAAAGCAGAGATCAGGGTGTCCTAGGATATTTACTGAATGTGAAGAAAGGTGGATTGTGAGGCAAGTTCTCATTAATCCAAGAACCAGTGCCGTAAAAACGACTCTGAGATGTAAAAGTATGTTCGGGTAATCTGTAAATCCTGAAACTGTCAGAAATGTTTTAAGAAAACATAGGTATCAAGGTAGAGTACTTCGAAGAAAGCCCTACATTTTCCAAAGCAAACCGACAGGATTGACTGGCATTTGCAAAAATGTATGCAAAGCAGCCACCAGAATTTTGGGAAAATGTAATTTTCGTAGACGAAAGCAAATATAACATTTTCAGATCAGATGGGAAGCAAAAAATCTGGCGGACACCTAATGCGGGATTGCATGTCAAAAATTTGCTGCCTACTGTTAAGTATGGAGGCCGCAACCAATTAGTCTATGGCTGCATGGCAAGCTCTGGTGTTGGAAACTTAGATTTCATAGATATTATAATGAATAAATCTGTCTATCTTGACATTCTCAAGCGAAATTTAAAGCAAAGTGCCAGAAAGTTGGTGTACTAAGTGTCTTATTATTCAGTAATCCTTTATGCAGTGAATTGTTTGTTAAAACATACTATCAACAGACACTTAACAAAATTCCAGGTTCATACTTAGTTAATTAAGTTTATTAATGATTAATTTAGAATAATACAATTAAAGATATCTTCAGATTAAATTGGACAAAATAAGTATGCTCTTTTACAGATTAATTAGACACAAACCAAAAATAGATTAATTTCTTATAATTTCATAATAGTTTATATTTAATAATAGATGTAATAATAAAATCTCTCATAAATAAAGATATATATTCTTTGAAGAAACATAGTAGAGATTTACACTAAAGAAACTTACAAAGTCATTTGGAGACGCCAGGTATCCCACGTGGGCCAGGCTTAACACTTATCGGGAGACCAGAAACTCCTCGTTACTCGGCACATTCCGTTTCTTCTCGAGGGATTTTTCTGCAATCGTGGTACAGCAGCTGTTGGAGTATTAAGCAGCTGTTGGAGTATATAGCTGTTGGAGTATATAGCAGCTGTTGGTACAGTAGCTGTTGGAGCTGTAAGATGTGGTTCCCTCCTGCAGCCAATCTCCTGAGTATATTCTTCTCTCAGGAACTCGCCTTGCACGGCTATATACTCGACCACTTCCTTTTTTTCGGCAAACTCCCAGTGTCCGGCACTGATCTCACACCGATTCAGGCTCTCCTCCTTTTTTCGTCAGCTGTACGCGTTCGGGCCCCGGTCTCTCTCCAAGTCTCTCCTTCCCTCCTTCCTCTCCTCGCGCCCAAAACCGGTTCCTGGTCATCTCCTCACTTCACTTCGCCATTCGCTCTCCACATGAATATACCCAGCGCCCCCTTACAAATAAATCTCTTTGCCACTCACAGGAAAATTAAATTACATTCATTTGTGGTCAGCACATTGGGAATAGCAAGCCATTTTAATTTGTAACAGGATAACTTCCCAAAACATACTGCTCCCATTTGCAAGCTATAGGCCCTTTACCACTGTCTTGGTGTGATTAAAAATTCTGCACAGATTCCAGACCTTAATCCCATAGAACATGTATGGGATTATTTGCAGCAAAAACTCAATGAACACCACATTTCTAACAAGCAGGAGTTAAGAAAACATCTGGTTGAAGAGTGGGCCAAAATCAAGGGGTGTTTTTGTGCAAATCTGGTCAAATCCATGCCAAATCGATTGTTAGAGGTCATAAAGTACAAAGGTGGTCCAACAAGATATTAACAATAAAAGTTTCGCTGTTTTTTTATTTATGGGGCAGTGTCCCAAATTTTGAGCTCATTTTTTGTCCTGACTTTTTTTCTTTAAATTATAACAATAATTACATTAATATTTGAGTTTTGTTTCAGTCACTGTGATCTGCATTTAACAAAATGTCATATACGTCTTTTCATTTGATTCATTTGTGTATTTAAGTTACATATTGTGATAAAATTTCATGAACTTATATTGTGTCCCAATACTTTTTTGACAGAGTGTATATTTGTGTCAGACTTGTCAACGTAGAAGGATGAATCTCCTGTTTTATCATTAACAAGTTTTATAATAATAGGAAAGTTGTTAACGGCTGTCATTCGACTGCAGTTATCAAATGTCGATCAAAGGAGACTGTTTCTATATGAACGTTTAATAAGCTTCACACCGAAACAAGAAATTTGACACGGAGATGTAGAGTAAAAGATGGCTTCTACTTTGAAATGAATCTGAATCAAAATTAGATATTTTTCTTTAAGAACATGATACCAAATATTTTCAGATCTTGAGAAAATTCTTTTCCGGAAAAATCTTTGTGAAAATCAATGAGTTCCAGCTTCACCACAGCATTGTCTTTATGCAAATCAAAATGTTCTATGACACTAGTAGAGAATTCTTCAGCATCAATTCTATAATAGGTAATTTAACAAACTGGGCAGCAACTAAAATTCTTTTGCTATCGTAGAAAGGTTTTTTGAATTCATTTCTCAAATCTAAAAGTATTTTAGTGTAATGCTTTTGTTGCGACGTATTGTTGAAATAATTTCAACATATTGAGGATCATCGTTAATTAAATTAAGTTTCAAAGCTATCTACTAAAAATATTATTGTAGCTATTAGTAACTCGCGATCAACTGTTTGATTATTACTATGTGATTTACATAACCCTATTTCAATATCCCTTCCTTTATGTATATTTTTATAGCTGAAATAAGAACATAAAATTCGATATCTTTTCTGGATTCTGAATTACAATAGAAAAGGTGAAGATATTCGAGTATAACAATGGCATGATAACTTCCCAGAAAAAAGTCTGTATGCAGACTTTAATCAATATATTGAAATTTACTTTTTAATACTTCTTAGATATTTACCACATTTACGATTTAAATACTCTAAAAAGCCGATAGGTATTTATTACTATATGCACTGAATTCGCTTTATAATAAACTAATTGAGTTTCATTTGATAACAGCCTAATCCAGAGAATTTATTTTGAAGGGGAAGTTAGACATTTATGCAGTTACTTGAATAGATATATCAAAGCTTTTGCTGTGTGCGACATTAATTCGAAAACAGTTAAATATGGATAGTTAACTTTCATTTAGAAAATGGAATAAGCACTTCTACTTTATTCAAATTATTTTTCTTTATTTGTATAAATTGTTCGAAAGAGTATATTATTTTTAATAAAATTCCTCTGTACGGACTTACGTGCAATTTTTCCCCCAAATAAATCTATGATTTTGTATGAACTTGCATTTCAAGATGTTAAGTTTCCGTAAGATATCCATTTGTTGAAAATAAAATGAAATTAGAATCAGGCTCAAATGTGAAAGGTCATTTATAATTCGCTTTGAATTGTTACGAATGGTTATAACATTTTAATCTTATGTAGTTTTAGATATGTAAGCTTTCATATTTCGAATTACCATCACTTGGTTGAACTTCATTTTTCTATTAGTTAATCTTTATTTAGAAGATTCCAAAACCGTAATTTCGTCTAGTAGGGAAATTCTGCATTTTAGAATTGTATAATCCTTTGAAAATCCCAATACTGTAATTTGATATTTTCAAATTAGCAACGTGATTGTTTCAAAAAAAAAAAAATACATGAAAATGAACTAAATGGACAAACTTACGAAATAAACAAACATTGAATTTATATTGATTATTTAATTATATAGATAGTTTCTTTCATAAACGAAGAATGTTTAAATGCAATATATTTAATTTTTAGTCCGGTTAAGTATTTTATCATTGGGAGAAATTGCTGTAAGTAAACTTTGTACATATGAAGGTTCCACAGTAGTTACTTAAATAATTCAGAAAAGGATTATTTGAGATATGTATAAAAATATATAAAATATTTGTGAAACATTTAAGCTCAGAATTTCAACGTATAAATAAAATTCTTTGCTTTATTATTCCCGAGTTAAGAAAGTTTAATTTTTATTCGATTTAGTTTATATGATTAGACACTATTATAGATAAATTCTTAACAGATGAATACATATTAGGCGAATAGATTTACTTAAACTTATTTTTTATTGTTTTCTGGAACTAATTAATATTTATTATAATAAATGTTAATTTTCTGAACTATTTAATACTGAAATAAAAAAAATAATTTTTAAGAATCGAGCATGTCACAGAAATTAAATTGAGAATCGATCTGAGCTAAGGTGTAAATTGCAAAGAGGTTGGTTGAAAATTTCCTTAAAAATTCCTAATGTAAAACAAATATTTGTAAATTTTGATTTATGTCAATTGAATATTTCTCCAATACGTTTATTACGGGATTGGAATATTGTTTCAATATTATAAATTTATTACCAAGTTTCATAAATTTACTAACCAGAAAAAATTACATATAGCCTATCAGAACGAAAGTGATGCAGCTACCTATTAATTTGGTCAATGGTATTGCATTTAAGTCGAAATATAAAAAGTCCATGTCTAAGTTATAAACAGAATATACGGGGGAATACTAGTTTTTATATACTCTCAGTAGATTTAGCAAATTTACTACTTTGTGTTTTGTAAGAAGTTTTCGTTATTTCTCACCACATCATTTGTTAGCACTTCTAAAGTACATGTCGATGAAACTGCTTTTAATCATTCTGTTTCTATCTTAATCAATTAAAGAAATAAATAACTCTGTGAGGCATTTTATAAAGCTAGAATTTACTAAATTTCGATAAAGTTCTTTGTTATTCTTTGAAACTATCAGATCCATTTACTGGTTGTTTTAATTAATATACTTCTTATCAGATCTTAAAGATAAAGGTAACTATTATTCAATATGTGTTTGTAATTATTAAATAATTATTTGAATTTTCTAATTAAATATATAAAATAGTAAATGCATTTTTGCTTGAAAAGTAAGTACATGAGCCACTAAAAATAAAATTTTTTATTTTATTAGAATAAGATTTTGAAGATTCTCACAGCAATCAGACTATAAAAAATATTTGTGACTTGTATTATACAATATTCTTGTGTTATCGTAACTACAAGTGCTTATTTTATTAGCACAGAAAGTTTCCTATAAAAATATAAAATGCCCAGCGACCTCCCGTAAGATCAGCAATGTGAAGTATTATTTGCAGCGAAGAATAATTGGTACGGTGGCCCTCATTTTCCTTCACTGGGTTGCTGGAGCTTCGTGGATGAGGGATATGTCCACGTTAATCTGTGACCTCTAAATTCTCTAAATTCCTTCTACTGGTGCGATATAAATATGGAGAGGACCCCTCCTCTCAAGTGTGACCTCGTTACATGAATATTGTTCAAAATTACTAGACTTTTGGTGATAGGCTAGCATTCGAAACATGCTATACTTAAGGAACAGTCAAGGGCTCGCTAACAGAGCTATGTAAATATAAAAATATAAAACTACTACATCGCCGCAATTATTGATTTTAGATTACTTCAAAAAGACCAGATTTTGCTATTTTATATAAAAAAAGTAGCAAAATATGAGAAAGTAATATTTAAATTGTATCTAGGACACATCAAAATAAATTTATAGAACTTGTGTTGTGCTTTTCTGTATCACATCAGTAAATTTTATTCTTAAATAACTAAAATTAGCAGAGGAAGTACAGTAAATCAAAGTATTATTGACAGAGCATCACACAGAAAAAAGAACACATAGAACACAAATCCCTTTTAAGCTAAATAAACGCAACTTTTATGCTTCTAAATTAAAAGAAATTTTAAATAATTTTTATTAATAATCATAAAAATAATTTAAAATTATTATTTTTCTGCGTCATATATTAAAATAGGTATAAAAACTGTTAAAAAAAATCTGCTGAGTTTGGATATTTTCAGTAAATATAAATATATGTAAATAAAAAACATATGGAGATTTTAGAATGAGATCCAAGATTATAATGAGAAGGTTCTTGCCAATACGATCTTTGTAGGAGAACAGGAATAGATAACAGGTAAATGAAAGAGATAATTTACAATCTTCTCTCGGACAAAGTTCCAGCATACGTGTTTTAAAATTTATACTGAAAAGTAATTGCACACCGTGAATGAATTCTTATCCAATACGTACTGCGGTAGATGTTATTAAAGATTCCACCTCACAGGGAATGCTAATATTTCAGAGAAGAATCCAATGGACATGTAAATTCCCGAAAACTTGAAAATTGTTAAAGCGTGCATTTAATTTTTCGCGTTATTCATCTGATTTATTGAAACCAGTCTTAAAATATCAACAAACAGGCAGAGTTAATGATTTTAGGGGCACGTTTTGTTTTCTTGCTTATTTACTACAGAAGAATTGCTATTTATTGTAAAAAGAAGCTTCGAAAATTATGAAAATTTTTTATATTTTCTGAAAAGTCTTTAAAGCTGTTCGAAATTTAATAATTTTATACTTGCAAATTGATACCTATTTTGAAAATTTCAGAAAATTGACAATAAAAGGAAACATTTTTAGAAGGTTCATTATATCATGAACTGACATGAAAATTTTTTTAATATTAAATGAAAAAAGAATTACTTAACATAGAAAATTTGACTTGGTTTACAAATTGATAATTTATTACATTGGAGGATTTATATGATTAATTTGTGAAAAAATCAATGAAAATATTTCAGACTGATCTAAACAGAAATCGTTCAAAGACTGCTGAATTAGTTGGTTTTCTATTATAAGTATTATTTTTGTAAATATACAAGACTGAAAACAAAAAATTTCTTCCTATGATTTTTTGACTAATAAGCTTATAATTTATTCGAATCTTGTTTATTCGCAGAGCTAACAAGATGAAATTAGCATATAATAGTGTTAAGACTACAAGAATGAGTTTCTTCTAAGAACTAAAGTACATCAAAGACCCATTAAAAAATTTAGAGTTTCTAGTAAATATGAGCTTGTAAATATGCAGTGAATATAAGCATTTGGAAATATGTTCTTTAATCACATGTCATGAATAGAGAATATTCACTTGTGTATTTTAAAAACTTAAAAATTATTGTAATTTTTAGCTCTCAGTTTGGTATCAGATAAATACCCTACATTAAATAATCTTAATATTTCCATAATATAATTGTATAATAATTATCACATAACGAAAATAAATATTTTAAAAAATTTACGAATATGAAATACATCAACTAATAATCAATCTTCACACATCAAGTTCTATAAGACACAACACATTAGATTTTCAAATCGGAATTTGATTTTTAGAATTTGATAGTAGCTGAATGTATGATTTGAAAGAGAGTTAAAAGTATCAATATTATAAAAAAATAAAAACACTAAGCTCTTGTTAAAATAAATATTATTCCATACCCAGTTGTAGTTTCGGATTTTTGGATAATTTGTAAGGCAAAACTTTTTAACTTTTGTGTTTTGAATATTCGGTAAGTACAAAATGTAACTTTAGTAATTTTATAAACTTGACAAAATAACTTTTTCATTTTTGTCATGAGTCGGAATATGTTTATTCATAAAAAAATTTCCATTCATTTTAGTTGACATTGTTCCACCATGTCAGGGGTCATAAAATATTTGATGAATTTATTGTTGTTCTATGATTGTGATTTGTACTTACTGTTGCAATGTATCGGTGATATGTTGATATTCTTAATTCTTAACTCTCCAGTCAGTTTTGGCAGACTGATTACATACTGATTGAGTTGTGGAAAGACGATCAGAGCTGTGAGTTGTAAAAGGAAAAAATCAGTTTCGTGAAAAGCATTTATATTTTTTAATTAAGTGTATACTTCTTATTATCAATAATTTTAAAGGAAAAATAATTCTTTACTCAGTGAACAGCTATGTAAAATAATATGAATTTTGATAAATAATTGAAATGATCAAAAATTTTATTAAATGCATGATACTATCATAAGGACACTGAATGTTTGATACAAAATAGTGTCTTTAAAGTTTTCTCCTAGTCAACAGTTAATGAAGTTTAAATTTCAATTTTATTCGTTATTTATATCTAATTACTTAGCTTTTTTCCAATTGTTATTACGTTATTTATTCTAGTATTGGTCTGTTAATTATTTGCAATAAGTTCGTTTATTTTCGCTAATAAAAGATAAATAATCGTTGGTTTTATGCAGTCGTTTCTGAAAGTAAATAAATCCATTTTTGAAAATCTCTTTAAAAAGCTTTCTTTTTTTCATGTTTGATTGCTTTGGAACATTTTATAAATTTATTAAAATGTCTAACATAATTGATCAAACATTTTTAAAAGTTAACTTTTAAAACTGTTAACTACTTTTAATAACACAGTTTAAGTGAAATAGGTGTTAGTTTTAGTTAAACACTAAAGGAGTAAACATAATTGTAAACACCATTTATTTTCTTAATAATCAATATTTGATAATATTTATAAAATTACTGGTCTGAAGTCGCAAAATGTCGGAGAAGAGACAAAGAGTATAGTTATTTTAACTATAACAGTATAGTTTTCATAACTATATTGTTACTATTATATAAAATCAATGGACAAAAAGGTTCTTCCTTATAAAAAACCTATTGCTTAAATTTCTTAGCCTAAGTCAAAACAATGATCTTGTATGTTGAGAGTAATCAATACAGTTCTATACAAGAGTAAATACTTTTCCCAATTTATTGAAGTTACAATGAACAAAGAACACATTTTTAATTGGAACAATGGAACAAAGTAGTCTGTTATTTTGTTGCAGCATTGTTACTTTGTTAGATAAAGCAACTTTAAAAGATCAAAAAATATTTTAAATTCAATTCCTCTTAGCGAAGAAGTTTAATTGAGGAAGAATTTAAAAAGATAATCAGAAATCAAATTTGAAAATATTTGTAAAATTCCTAATGTTTAATTGTATATAGAGTGTATTTCAAGACTACATTTTTAAATAGATATTTACATAAGAAAAAATTAAAAAAAAAAAACTCATTTCGCAGGAAAAAATAAATAAAACAAGACATTTTATTTTGAAATTATAAAAATCTCTAATCGTTTATAAATAAAGATATCAGAATTTGTATTTTGTAAAAGCGTAAAAGTAAGTCGCTGCTGTAGCTGTGAAAAATGACATTCTAAAATAACGAGAACTGTAAGAGATTCTCACTATATTCCTCTAATGCCAAATTAAATCAAATCGTATTCATTAAATAAAAAATAGAAAATGGAACATTAAAAATGCAAGAAATAGGACTTTTTCTTGCACCAAAAATCCTGGCAAGGATGTGTTAAAAGTGTATAGCATCTTCAAGCATACTTTAATTCTGTTAATTCGGTATTAATGTAGCAAATCAACAGTTTTCGTTTCTTTAAATTGCTTTTTATTATTATTTATTGGGAATAAAATCGAAATTTATTAAAAACTAATTTTTAACACTTAGTAAATACCCAAAACTACCTTTTAATCTGTTTTAAATTTTTCACACTATTTTTCATTTATGCACACACAGACTTCTGTAACCACTATTTAGATATTTCTATATTTTATTATCTCGCTTTTTAAATTGGTGAAATTTATGTTTATTAAATAATAGTAATACTTATCTGTCTTAAAAACATGCCTTCATAATTTAGCACAAGTTAAATATAAATATTTATTCCTTCATGATTTTGACAAAATATGATCTCCAAATATCACACACTTCCTGCTGCAAGCTACTTTTTCTATACACTCATTTCCGATAAGTGGTCTCTACCAATCCAACGAAAAGATTTGGTTTCCTATATCCTTTTATTCTAGTTTGATAATACAACAGCCGCAGTATTATCTCTACTTAACACCGTCCTGACAGCTCATGAGGATTTCTGCTTCCCATAAAAAGTGCTAAGGAAATCTTATGAATCAGATGTATTATAATGCTATGTACAGAAATTATTGTTCATCCCTTTGATATATGATCTTTTTTGTATATGTTTTCATACTTTAACTAAATGCTTTTAAAACATTTAATGTATTGTCATAAATGTATATTTTTAAATAGAATGTGTGTGTAGTTCTTCATACAGAGAACTATTGAATTTACAATTAAATATTTATTAATGGAAAATAAATTGTAGTTAGAAAATAAAAAATGAAAGGTATAAGGTTTAAGAATAACTAAATTTAAATTTAGATTCAAAAATGTTTGTAGAAGCATCTGCTTTTAATTCTAGTATAAATTGTAAATGCAATTTTTTATACACTTGTTTAAAAATCCAAGGTATTTCTGATCTGTAATATTGCAAATTATGAAATACTGTATTGTAAACTTTCTGTTAATTATATCGTGGGAATATTACTGCAGTTTAGTTTAAAATGAGCAAAATTTGATCCAAATATAATTTACTTTTCACACATCAAATAAAGTAGTACGAGTTACTTAGAGAATGAAAAGTTAACAATTATTCAGCATTTAATAAGGCTTTAAATTATCTGAATTAATTTATATTAATAGAGTTCATCACAATTCTTTCATTGAATGTCTTACCAAACAGTGCTTCTTATTTCAGACATTTCTGTTTAAATGTACACCGATACACATTTATGAAACAATAATTTCAAAAATTGCAAAACATCTAACATACTCAAAAATTCAATGATTCCGTTAATGTACATAGAGTTGTATATGTTTCATATTGAATGTGTTATCCTTTGTTCAAAAGTATACAATCAACTAGAGTTGTTAACTCAGGATTCATGATGTTTCCATTCTTGTTGTTAACAAGAAACGATACCTAGGGGTCATTTTTGATAAGAGATTTACTTTCTAGTGGCATTTTTTAAATTTGAGTAAGACGGGTGAAAAATTTCTTAATAAACTAAGAGTTTTTTCCAACACTTTTTGAGGTGTTGATCGAGCCTCCGCGTGCAGAATATACCAATTTGTTGTATTGTTACGTATGGCAGTGTGGCTTATAGCTTAACTTCAAAGTCTGCCCTAAAATAATTAGACTCGGTTCACCAGGCAACATTTCGTATTTGTAGTGGAGCGTTTAGCATTCACCCCCATCAACAGTCTTTATGTTAACTGCAACATACCTCCTTTAAAACTACGGTGCATTAATATTTCATTCAATAACTATTTCAGGAGTATTTCTACTCTGGACCACCCACTAAAATCCGCTAGCGTTAACTCTACGCTAAAAATACTTTTTAACGATCGCCCTTCTGGGATTCTTCATTTCGTGCCAGGATTCAAATCTTCTTTTAGAGGAGGCTAATTCCAGTTGAGATTGTTGACTATAACTGTATTCTCCCAGGGACTTTTCCACAAATATGCGGTTGTTTCAATAACTCAGCTCTATTTAGCAAAGATCATACTGCTCCCACTATTTTCAAAAAATTTATGGCTTTCCTCGGAATCAATTTCATGATACCTTATCCCTTTTTAGTGATGAATCGAAAACAGAAAAAAACATGTCGGCTATGGTATAATTTATGGCACTACTATCTACAGTTATTGTCTTCCTTCTATCTGTTCTATTTATACTGCTAAAGTTGTCGCCATTTTGATGATATATATATATATATATATATATATATATATATATATATATATATATATATATATATATGTATATATATATATATATATATATATATATATATATATATATATATATATATATATTATGAGTGGTGATAGTTATGTTTTCGTTAGAAGTATATGTAAGACTTATAAACAATTAACTTATTCTCGCCTTTAATTTGAATATTATACAAAAATATTTATCATAACTAACATATAATTATATAAAACTAAAATAATGAATATTGTCAGCCATTAGATCACATAGTATTTTCTTCTCTAGATATTATCGATCAATAGAATTTTTAAGCACATGATGTGAAAGATAGTTATACATCATCACTAAGTTGAGTTGATATTGTTTGACATGGTAAATGTTAACCAATTGATAAGATCTGGAAGAAGTATTTTATTAAATTCTTTACATAGAAACTTCAGTCAAAACTGAACCCGAAAAGGATTTTGCTGTCCTTTAAAAGCTGTTACATTAATATAAGAGTTTGATTAATTGTTTGACTTAATATAAAGGATATCTAAATGTAAACTATTCTGTTTCATTTTATTTACATAATATTTCATTTCAGTTTTTTTCATAATAGTTTGCGAAATGTATTCTTCAGATTAAATAAGTGTAAAGTATTGTAGATAAAATTATTGGTGTGTTCTAATTTGAATTTTAAATTAAGTATAAACACATTTTTAAAATGATATTATGAATTGAGCCAGAAAAAGTACTGAAATAAAAAATTCAATTTTTTATGAATTATTCTTATAAATATTTTTACTTTCATCTTTGAATAATTTTGTATCATTTGTTTATTATTTATTTTTTTCAATTTTCATTGTGAATTACTTTGTTTAATAATGAAAATATTTCCTGTTTTTCAATTCTTAAATGTTTCTTGTGCCTTTTTCATACAACTACAGATTAAGTTTGATCAATAAAATTATTACAAAAGAACTGTAAGAAGTTAGAAAGTGTCACTTAAATAGCTAGTATGTTATTGGAAAAAATTGTCATAAAGTAGGAAGCATAGGGAATAAGAAAAAATCCTCTCATTAGGGTAATAATTTAATGTGATAAAATTACTTCTCTCTTTCTCCTTTTCTTAATACTTTTTAGAACTTTATCATCAAGTATCGTTATTTTTATGTTTTAGTACATTTTGAAGCAGTAGAAATGATAACGATTCCAAAATATTAATTCTACAGTTGAATAATTCATAAAAAATATTAATTTTTATTTTCCTTCCTGTTTCTTCTGTTAAATAATTTTCAAATTTCTATAGCAACAGAAGTTGAAAAATAATTTAAGTAACTTAAAAGTATACTTTTTGCTAAATAAAAAATTATTACTATTATGCCAGACATATAATTGTTACAGAAGAATCTTTCAATTATTATTTAGTTTTTTATGTTTATTAACCAATCAATATATACTATTCAACAGTGTGGGAAAACTGCAAGTAAAAATAATACTCGTTTTTAAACGACAGCTATTTATGACAGGGATAGTTATTCTCAGAATAACGAATATAAAACTTTTCGTGTCAAAAATTATGAAGGAATAATAGTTGATATCTCACATTTCTCAGTTTAACACAGCATACAGTTTTTAAATTATTATAGAAGTAGTTACTTTTAGTTATCAACAAAATGTTACGAAGTATAAAAAACAGCTAATCTGAAATACTAGAAATCTCAGTTCTACAGGACAAAAAGTGTTTATTTTTAAAAGGCCCATAAATACAATTCAATTCGTCGATTCAGAAAAGCATTAAAATCCACCCTTATCGAAACTTTCAAGCCTTTAAAAAACATTCACATTCACTGGATAAAACTTCCCCGCTATGAATACCTGTTAACAAAAACACACCTTTTCTTTGAAGCATTGAATGAAATTCTTTGTGTACAAATCCTCAACATCATTGATTCTCAGACGATGCGTCTAAATCTAGTCTAGACCATATTTTCGATAGTTTGAAACTAAACTAAAAAGAAAATGAAGTTTTCAAACAGAATTGTAGAATTGTTGGACATTAACTGTTTCATATATCCTACCAAGTTATTTATAGCACATCTATAGTAAGGGAATTCACTTATATATAAAGGCAAACACGATATAAGTAATGAATTACAAATTTATGGTGTGTTTTTTACTGTAGTTAATTCCAAATTTATATTGTATTATTAAAATTTAATTTCTTTTTTTTATTAGATTTATCGAGTAAAGGTATTAAATGTGCATGATAAAAAAACAATTCTTTATCTTTTCATTTTTCTGATTCCAGAAGTAATTTTCCTTATGTAAATATTAAACAGAAATTTTGGAGATAGTTTTTACAGAAATCTCACAATAAGGTATGCAAAATTTGAGGAGAGGCAGGGTACAAGTAGACTTTTCCGAAATCATTTAGGAGAGACATATCAAAAACGACTTCTTTACCTCGGTATAGGGAGCGAAAAAAAAAAAAAAAACCAGAAAATAATTGAGTTCTTCATACGTAAGAATTCTAAATCATTTGGGAAAAGATGGACCAGAAATGATGGTTCAGTGAATTCGCCTGCCCGTCCATTATATCTGTAGAGAATGTTTCTTCTCGGGGAATATGAAGTGTTTTCCCGTTAAAAAAAATATTCTCATCATTGACAGCATTGAGGACTTTATATAGTGCAAGTATCGTTGCAACTGCTAGGGAAATTCAAGACAATGTAGGAATGTTTGAGAACCTCCATTCGGCGAATATGTGTGGCTTGCATCACATCTGGAGTTTGTTAATTTGAACAATTCTTTTAATATCAATAGATTTTTATTTTTATGATTATGAGCAATAAATAACAAATAGGTCGTTTTTCTTAATTTACGTCCTTTCCTTACTTGTATTTTATGCCTATATCACAATGTTCTTCGTTCTCTATGTTCGTGTCATCTGCGATTCTGATACCACTCTGCTCACTTGTGAAATGAAGCTATGAAGCAAGAATGCTTGAGAAACCAATGCGTCTAGAAAGTATTTCTGACCCAGCATTTTTTTCGTGATTCCGAGTCGTCTAATTATACCTATGTTGATGTCATCCCATATTTTTTTGAATTTTTAAATCTGTTTTTTCATTGAGGGCTTTTTTACTTATACAAACGTATTTTAAATAAAAAATTGAATACTTTATTACAGACCTGACATAAAGTCAGTCAGCTGCAGAGCTGTTCCTAAGACGTCAGCAATTTTTACACCAATCATCTGCTGCGCTACCTTCTGATTGGTGGTTGTGTTCAAGTTGTCCAAAATCTATAAATACACCATGTTCTGTTCTCTTAG
The DNA here is from genome assembly GCA_037975125.1 of Latrodectus hesperus. NCBI lineage: Eukaryota > Metazoa > Arthropoda > Arachnida > Araneae > Theridiidae > Latrodectus > Latrodectus hesperus. Next base: position 26,261,040 of record CM075855.1, on the reverse strand, counting down.
TCTAACTGCTTTAATGAAGCAAGTTACAAAGAAAGAATGTATAATTTCTTTCTTTGTAACTTGCTTTATTAAATATTCTTTTTGCGATTCATGGACTCTTGTTTGTTTAACGAATTTCAACAGTATTTCTTTTACCACTTTAAGTGGTTGCCTTGCCGCCCGACTTGATCAGCGTGCCTGACTGCGGATAAGGAGGTCCTGGGTTCGAATCCCGGTTTGGGCATGGATGTACTTTCTCCATCTATTTATCCTGTCTTTGTTCTTTTCCTTGTATGAATGGGTTGTGAGTGGTTGTCTACCCTGTAAACGGATACCGATGGCATGTGTGTACTGATGAAGTCGGACTCCAAACCTAAATATGGTTCAGTTGGAAAAGTGGAGCAGCGCACCCCATAATGCCAGTCTAGCTGGCCCACGACAACAAAAGTGGTTGCCTTGGTCAGATTAATTGAATCAAGGCTTCGAATAAACAAATAAAATTTAAAATTACTTGTAAAATTGGAACTTAATTTGTCTTTTTACATTTCTTTGGTATAAATAACTATGCATTGATAGAAGAATTATATTTTCTTAAGATTCTTAAAATGTAAAAAATTGCTTTAATAATGGAATTCACTCCCAGATATATAGAACTTTTATATTTATATGGTAAGTCAGTTGTTAAAATTATTTCCTAATTTGATTCCCGAATAAGTGTTTGAAAATTCGAGTAAGCATAGTTTAAAAAATTTGATTTTTTGAAAACTGATTAAATTGAAAAATAATTGATGAATTAAAATACTTTATATTGATTGTTTCATGGGCAGTCATTCGATTAAAAATATTTTATTTGAAAATTGAAATAAAAAATTATACGAAAAATATCAAAAAAAAAAAAAAAAAAATCAGTCATTTCGGATTTTATACTTAATCGTGAATTTTTGTTGAACTGCAGAAAATGATTTTCATTTTATAAAGCATTTTATTATTGTGTTATGTTAGATGTTGGTTGTGAAGTCAAATGTTCTATATTTGGAATATTGTTTTAATGGCCTGGAATGCCATTCAAGTAGTACTCATGCAATTACAGATTTTTTTACAACGTACAAATGATTGAATATGTTTGGCAATGAATATGTATTGTGCTGAGCATTTTTTTCATACGTCTTTGGTCTTTTCGAATGAAATGGATTCATTGCTTTAAATAATGATAGAGGTGTTTCTTTTGAGCGAGCATAAAGATTACCTCAAGGTGTTTTGTTACATTTCAATCTAGCTCTAAAAATGCTTCAACTAACAAAGATGGAATCATCTGACCTTTTAAGTTACAAATGCATTATCAGATCCAATTTTCTATATTTTCCATTAAAAATTAAATATAATTTTTTAATGTTTAAGCCAATATTTTTTTTTCATTTTTAGATCCTATCTTAGAATGAATAAAAATGGGAAAATCAAATATTTACATAAAGGAATATCTTATTATGGAAAAAGAATTATTGAATATATTTAATAAAAATATATATAAAGTAAAGTGTTACACATATATTTTCATACAAAAAACACCATTTTATATACATAAACATATTCAATTTTTACAATATTAATTTAAAATCAATAATTTTAAAATATAATCTTTATATAATAATACAATATAACAAAAGTATGAAATATAACAAGTCATAAAAATACATCATTTTATTTTTTTCACCAAGATGAAGATTACTCTATTTGAAATATTTTATAAATATTCTTAAAGCAAAGTTAAGTGTGTTGTGCTTTAGTTTTAAAGGAAAACATTAATCTAAAAACAGAGAACATAAGTTTTTTTTAATCTCTAATAGTTTCCTAGAAAGTGTAAAAGTGTTTTTATTTTTCATGAGGATGAGAATAAAACAGATATTACTATTAATACCAGATACTGGCAGAAAACTCCTTGTTGGTGTTCTTTTATTCTGTTTCATTTTGAAGTATTTTTCCTTTAGGGAATTTTCTGACAAGCGAGAAAGCATATTTTGATGTCAAATCAATTCTTAAGTCCATTATGTTAGCTTAGTGTTGCCAAGGTTTTTCATAGGATATTATCGCAGTTTGCTGAGAAAAATTTTTGTCCTTTAGATTTTCTTAGTTAAAAAAATGTCAAACATACACATGATGTGAAAATTTCTAATTTAAAAAAGAATAACATGACATTATTAAAATCAACCCATCATTTTCTTTTACTTCATGAGTTTTTATAACATTACAGGATCTATATTTTAAACTTAATATCTATAAATATTAAATTTAGCTTTTTTACAAGTGACACACAAAATTATACTTTTTTTATTTCCGTTAGGAAAAAAATTACAAAAGCACGTGTTAAAAAATATTGAAATAACTGAAGAAGAATGAGAAAGAAAAAATAAAATTCTAATTTTAAAACCTGATATTTTTTGTCTTTCTATTTCAGTATGATAGGACTCTAAGTAGATTAGAATATAAATGACTATGAATAATTTTTAACATATTTGATAGGAAATTCTTTATACTACAGGAAACTGAAAAAGATTTATCAAAATAATTGACAAAAAAATTAATACTTATTTTTCGTTAGAGAACTATAAAAAACATCAGTATTTTTGTACACACACACACACACACACACACACACACACACACACACACACACACACACACACACACACACACACACACACACACACACACACACACACACACACACACACACACACACACGCACACGCACTCGCACGCACGCACGCACACGCATGCACGCACACACACACACACACACACACACACACACACACACACACACACACACACACACACACACACACACACACACACTTGAAAGCACAAAGTTATTGTTGAAGAGGAAACATTGGTGTGAATACCGATTATATGATTGATATGAAACAATAAAAATTATAAATCGTTTCATCATTCCATAACAATGATCTATATCATGGTAGTAAGTAGATGAATTTCTTAGCGAAAATAACTTAGATATAAGTGCACTGATGAGAAAATTAGAGAAGTACATGGTTTTTACGAAATCACGTAAAAACTTATTTTGATAACTAGCGTAAAAGGAAGTGTCCAAATTTAAGCCAGCATATTAGAGAAGAAAAAACGTCATATGTGAATATATTTTCATGACATCAAGAACTATAAAAAAGAATTAGTGCAGAAATCATTATATCGCAAAAAGGTTTTTTTATTGATTTAAATGTGAAATTTAACTGCTCACCATTTATTTTTAGAAAAGACCGTGTCCTGAAGCATACTACTTAAAAGGATACATCAAGATAACGCAATACACAGAATGCACATGATAAATGCTTTTATCATGAGCACAGCAAATCATGACAGATATATGCTGTTAACAGTTAGTCAACACAGAACAAATAAAGCTGCTTTATTCTTGAGATCGTTTCTTTTGGAAACAAAATGAAAGATTCCAACTAAACAATAAAAAAAAGGTAACAGAGTAGTCTCTATGCATGTAGACCAATGGTGTTCATTCCACTGACTTCAACACAAAAAAGGTGAATTTTTGACATTGAAATTAGATTTAAAGTGATTGAAGTCAAGAGCTTTTTACTATTAGCTAATTTCAAATAGCATACCAGACTTGCTTTTAGCATAGAAGGAAAAGAGCATTCGATATCTCTTACAAAACGTAAGAGATCACATTAAAGTCGAAATTTAGGTTTATACTATGTGCTGAAATCAGCATAGATTGATCTACGAATCTGCATAAATTCGAACTTGCAATTTAATGGCTTTACGGCTTACAAATAATATACTGATACCTCATGTTGTACTTTATATCATGCAGATACATACCTTTATATTTATGCACAATACTACCATACCTTATGCAACGACTTTTAGAGAGCATGCTTATGGCTGAAAGAATGCTAAAGATAGAGTGGTTAGAATTCTTTTCTAATCTTAATTCTATCAAACATGCTTGACACCTACTCTAGTGAAGAATTATTGCAAAAGCTGAATTTCTTTTTTACAGTCTGGGATTTGAAGATTTCACTTTGTTTCAAGAGTGAAGCAGTGTTTCCCGAATTCTTATCAATAATTTCACGACATACTTGTAAAACTGGCTGTCTTAGTGGTCTGTAGGATTCACAAACCATATGAAACCTCTTACATCGTTTGTAAACTATACTTTTTCTCGTCATTTATATGTTATCAAACTTTGTTGTCCTGAAAAGTTTTCTAATCTTCTAGATAATTAAAGTTCGCATACAACTTTTAGCATTTTTTCCTTTGAATTCTATCCCAATGGATACAGTTTAAAAACAACTTATTCACTTTTCTACTGTATTTCAAATGCTTTTTAGAAGTAATTTATTAATAAAATATTAGTTATTAATAAATCACTAACTATTAATATTAAGTGAGGGTTTTGCTTATAATTAAAAAGTATAAAATAAATAATTCTCGATTTTGTTCTTATCATCTTATATTATCATCATCTACAATTTAAACTGAATAGGCAAATCTAATAAAGCATAAACTGGAGTTTATTTACTTACATATGGATTTAAACAGGATATACAAAGACCATATTGTTTTTGCAATAATATTTTTTAACAGAGGTTAATTTTGTGATTCATATTTTTTTTTTAATTCAGTGATCCAATTTCCAAAGGACAGGGAATTCATTTGGTTCCTACAATAAATATGGAAGGGTTTTATGATTTAAAAAGTATTTATTATATTCTGTGTTAAATACTTTAATATCAAATCAGACCACTTAATATAATTTTAAAGTGATTTATAACTAAAAAAGAACAAAAAAATCAATAATGTTATTTTCAATTTTAAAGTAATTTCTTTTTCTTGAATGCCTAATTGAATGTATTCAGTTCTTTTTATAATGATACAAATATGAAAATTTAGAGCAGAAATCGAACCAGTTTTTTTCAAAGTCTATAAAATTGTCTTCTTTTTTATAAAGCGAAAATTATAAAATCTTTATCGTTCAAGCTTTATCGTTCAAGAACTAGATTTAACCAAGTATTCTTGATTAGGAACTGGAAAAATTAATGTATTCAGTATTCATTGTCAATGAAGTGTCTAACCAACTTAAGAAAATACTAAAATAATATTTTCACATTATGAGATTGACTTTTGTTGCATTTTATTATTTTACTAAGTATAACGAGTCATTATAATAACTAATCAGCTCTCTAATATTGTAGCTGATTGTTCCGCATTTTTATACAAAGTAAAAGTATTGTAAATGTGATCACATGGATCTAAAATTACTTAACAATTGATGTAAAGGATTGCAATCTAATTAATGTTTAAAAATGGGTATATAAGTTTACCAAATAAGCAGTTTTAGCCTAATTTTGTAATGGGCGTGTCATCATATTTTTCTATAGATAAACCTATTTTTATTTTACATTCAAATGAATATCTACAGTGTTTATTTAAAATTTGTTAATGAGTCTCAAATTTCTTTCTTATACTTTATTATTATCAATAATTTACTGTATTTTATTAATTCCACTTTCTAAAATTTTATTACAATTCATTAAATACTTTTTGTATCAATTTTAAAGTTTCTGTTCTTCAAATAGTATGCATGAAAAACATTTTTAATGAACTTCTGAATAAATTTTCGTTTATTTTCAATGTTAATGAAAATATCCACTATAACATTTATTGCAATAGCAAGAGTATTTCAACCAAAAGGTATTTTAAGTCAGATATTGACATTTGCTGTCTGACATAGAGTATGTAAAGATTTAAGTGGATGCATATAGGAGAGAATATATTTTAAGTTCTATTTATTTTCTGGTCTTGGCAAAAACTATTATAACTAATTTATTGTAGATAAAATTTTTTTAACAATATGCACTATGTTTATCAGTAACAATTTTTACTTTCTTTTCGAGTTAAATATTCTGAGCCTCCCATCCAGAAATTATAATTCTTATTGATGAATTGTTTATATTTTTAACATTGTTCATAGATTTATGTGCATACTTTTTCAGTGTTAGAATCATTTCCTTAACTACAAAATGAGTTTAGAAATTTACCCTCATTATTATTTTATATCATATTCACACACATCTGTAGGCATTATGATTTATAGCCATGCAAAGTGCTAACTGTGTTTCTCCAAAAAAGAAAATGGCGAATATTCTTTATATATTTTTACATATTTTAAATAAGTAACAAAACATTTGACTGAAGTCGATCATGTTTGTTTAATTTCGTCAGTTCAGAGCATCAACAGAAGCTCTGAAGTTTATTGTAGAGTGGAAGTGTATTAAAAGTATATTGAAAGGATATTGAAAAATTATATAGAAAGGAGTATGCAATTGGAGAGAATTTCTGATAAATGAATGAGATTATCTCTGTGAAAATGACTGGAAATAGTGTGTGGTATACACTAGAGGTTTTAAAAGAAATGTTTTGAACTGATTGTATCTGGCACACAATACATGCCAACTAACTCAGATTATCACTGCAGAATAAGATTTTTTACCTGAATAATACAGATTATGGAGTGATGTCTAGCAGAAAGATACTCTTCAGAAACTAGTTCTAATGGACATTCTACCCTTAAAACCAGTCCTTCAATAAAGCTCTTAATTCTCATATATTATCCCGTCAGTCATTTTCATCAAAAATATGTCGTCAAATGTTGCAAGTTTTAACCAATTTTTTTTTATAAATATGTGATGAAGAAACAAAGCGATAGCATATATTTTCTTTGAAAAATAAGTTATTAAAGTGTGATAACTTATATCTTAATATAAATAAAAATTGAATAAATGTTTAAATGTAACATTTCAATTTTTAATCATAAATTTAAAACTTTCATACGCTAAAAATTAAATATAAAACACGAGCTTAAATATATATACCAATAACGTGAGAATGGTCCTTAAACTTCAACATTTGGCTTTAATTCGCAACATTTAGTAACATAAATTTTTTCGTAAAGATAGTCAACCAGATAAAACGTGACTAGCCTTTATTCAATTTGATTATATACATTATGCATTCTACTTCTTAACAGTTGTATTATATATAAATTACTTGTATAATTTAACCATACGTACTGTTTCCTTATTAAGATTTACATGTCTCTTAGGAAACATTTTAATGAATTAACATGAAAAGTTCAAAACAGCCATATGTTTATAATATTACTTACATAATAGAAAAGTTTTTTCCCGCTTTTTAAAACCGATAATCTAACTGGCTTAGATATTTTATTGGATAATTTAATTCTTTATAAGTTAATAAGAAATTAGGTTAAATTTCTGATATTATTTTATACATTTTAAGCATTACAAAATCACAGTAATAAATAAAATCAAAAGAGTAACTTAGTTTCCTATATTTCCTATGACGCGGTAAGAAGAAAAATAGGGTGCGGTCAGAGCAGAGTTTTTGCTGAATTTTCAATTTTCACAATCAATAACTACACTAATATGGAATCACTTGACAAAGAATAAAACATAGCTTTAAAACAATGTTAAATTGAGTTTTGAGTATTCAGAATTTTTTGTGCTTTTATTAAAAATTTACTGTGCGTTAAAAATTAATTGGGAATATTATCTAATTAAAGAGAGAAAGTTTAACGTACTTCACGGAAAGAAAACTGTAATAATTTTTTTTCGTATCTACTATTATGCAGAATATATTTATACCTATATAATTTACATACATTTATACTCGATAGGTACAATGTTTATACAAGAAGATTTCTTCACACTTAATTTCTCTAAAACTCAATAATTTGAACGATTATTGAAAAACTTTCTTAAAACAATATATTACTTCCTTTATACAACATATTATACAACATTAACCCTTTATACAACATTAACAATATATTACTTCCCTTACAAGGGTTTGGGAAATAAAAGTGCTGATCTAGTTTAAAAATTTCTCCAAACAAGATAGTTTTCCTTTTATTACATTCTGGTTTTACGCAATAACCCCAAATGTGTATAATCTGAAAGAAATTGCCCAGAAAGAAATCTCTCAAGTTTAAGAGAAAACATTTCTAAAAATCATTTTGTCTTATCAATTTACGTTGATTACTTTTATTTTCAAAAACTGCTTAGAACTGCTTAGAGCATATTATGGATATAAATTAATTAATGCTTTATTGCTTTACTCTAGATTTAGCTGCAATTATATTTAGAAAATTTGATTCTGTATACATAATTTCTTAAACTTATTAATTGAACTGAACTATTAATATTTTCAAAAGAGATTTTAAGCAAAATTTTACTAAATTTACATTATTAATCAGAATTAATGTTTTTAAATTTCGCATCGAAAATAATGACTTATCCTCCTGTTAATAGTGGTTTCACAATCACAAAACTTTACTTAAAATAGTATTGTTTTCTATGATCTGAAAAATTATTAATACCTTTTTTTTACGTTTAGCTTAATGTACTCAAATTATACACGTGTACAAATATACCTAAAAATATTTCACATGAATTACAGCATAACAGGATTCTTCGTAAAAATCAATTTCACTATTTCTTCTATTTGCATTCATATGTATAAATTACCATTCTGTAAAAAGTGGTTCCAGAATCACAAACAATGTTTGTAATTATTTAAATATGCATATAAAGATATAAAATTTTCCAATAATTTTATTTGTTTACTTCTTACAATGTTGCTTATAGATACAAAAATAATTATTTAAATACTTCACACATGTTATTATATTATATGAAAAATTTAGAGATAAAAAAGGTAAATCAATTATGAGTCAAAACATTCAAATGCAGTTTGTCTTACTGCAAATGAAGTAACTTTCTTGATAACTGTAAATGAGATCTACCGATTAAAAAATAAGAAGCTATTTCTCATCATATCACCCGAAGATGCAAGATAAATAGCTTATCAGACGAAGGTTTCAAAAATCAATTTACATTAAGAAAATTTATTATTTAACATTTCATATTTTTCTTTGTCATAATTTAATATTAAAGTTCATTATTTATTCTAGATAATTTAATTAAAATTTTCTTAACAATTAAGCATTACATGAATTGTTTTATTTTCTTATTCACATTTGTGTAATGATAAAACTTCCATACAATAAACAAAAAAATATTAATTAATAACACATATTTTATTCAATTAAAGTATAATAAGTATTTTTCTGTTTATTCATACTGTATAACATTATTCAAATTATCTATATATCTTAACTACTATCGAAACATTTCTTTACTCCTTAATTGTTACCTATCAGCTTTAATTAACATCCAGGAACTTCCCTGTGCCTAATATCTCAAGGGATGTTTCTTACATCTCTTCTTGATCAGGTTACTCGTCTTTTTGTTATTTTCCTAGATATATCGTTTCTCCACTAATGAATATTGTGTTTAAGATGTATTTCGCTGTAAATGAAATTTACTTCTCTTTAAAACTTTCATATAAATTTCTTTTGTAAGATTTAAATTTATATGCAAACTTTTAATAAAATTTATTTCTAATAATGTGATAAGCATGAAATTAAATTTAAAGAGTCATATTTATGAAGTACATATCTTTATGAATATTTATATTGCTATAAACAAAACAGGTTATGTTAATATATCTCAGAGGATAAATTCAACTCACAAAATACAATCGTCAATCATGCACAGTAACCCCTTTTAAGATGAAATTTAGTAAAATTATCTTTTTTTAACATACTCTTTAACTTCAATTATTATTCTTTCTCGAACCCTGAAGAAGGTAACTGCATTAAAAGTAATATATATTATTTCAAATGTATAATTTGTATTAATGATGCAAAGAAATATAAAAAACCTCTCTTTAGAAACATTATTTTTCTACGTTATGTACTACATAATATGATTGAAGTAAATATTGGCTAATTTTTGCTCTATTTAGTTTATATTCATTAGGAATCTATAAAATTTACAAAACTCTGATCAGATTAAACACTTACATTTTTATATAATTATACATAATGTTATATCTACACTAATTACCTAGTACTTTGAATTTTTTTCATATAATTAACATATCTAAGAGTATGGACTTAATACAAGCATTAAGAGCTAAAAACTTTTTCTGCCGTTATGTTAATTTAAAATTCTCTCTATCTCTCTCTGTGATAACATAAATTGATAGATCTGAATATATATGAAAGCAATAAACTATAAATCAATTCAAACTATTGTATAAAAATATAAAATAAAATATATAATGCAAACGTAATGAGATTGTCCAAACTAAAAACGAATAAAGATAAGATGGCATAAGCTAGATTTTGTATAATCAGAGCAAAAAATATTTAAAATAATTTTCATGATGACAAAAAGATGCTGCTGAAATGGAAAGCAAATCAATGAGTAAAAAATTTGTTTGATGCTTCTCATTCAACAGCATAGCTGTGAGACGAGGCACCACATTTTATTTTGGTATAGACCTATGGTATAGAGACTTATTGGTATATTTTTTATTTAAAGAGTTACTAAAAATAATAATATGTGTGTACGATCAAATTATGCTGGTCATGAAGCTCTACAGAATGATTATTTTGAAGTTCAATACTTGTGTGTGTGTCACTGTTGCATTACGGACAAGGAATTTTGCTTTTTATTTTTTATATGCAAGCATATATGGATGGGTAGTAAAGGAAATTTCATTTATTTCCTCATTTATAATATATAAGTGTAGCCAACTGCAAATTTCTCTTTGAAGGAAGTAAAAGAGGATAATCAAAGTTATCGTATTGAAACTTTCATTTATTAGACTATTCACTAAGTAGTCTCAAAAGTGTCAGACCAAGAGACATGAAGCCAAGAGTATCCACTGATATCAACAAAATATCAACGGATAAATTTCTCAATTGATCAGCTCAATATATATGTAGTGAATAGACTGCAAGATATACGGTGGTACTTTTTCTTCTATTAATATGATTGCTTACCCCAACTGCAGTTTACTTTGTCGTGTCAGTATTCGTGATGACACGAACTAATTTTAAAGTATCAATGATGAAGCCCTACTATATTTCAGTTTATAAACTAATGTTTGAAGCTAAGATGTTATTTATGTTGTTTTGAAATTGTAATTTTGAATAGACACTGCTTGCCATTAAAATTATTATACTAGGAAGACGACATATCTGTGAAACTTACATGACAGGAAGAAGGTACTGTGATAAGCAAATGATTATTTTTTACCCATTTATGGAAAAGAATCACTGTTAGATATACCTAATTTGTGCTTAAGAGTAGTGATAAAGTACTGCAGATTCCTCGTATCCATTTGCATTTAAATGTTGTTTCCTGTTGAAAAATTGTTGTCATGATTTACGTAAATAAAAGAAATGTTTAATTGCATGTTCCTGACTTTGATAGTAATTGAATTGTAGCTTACGTTGATTGCAGATTACCATAAAAAAAGCATTGCAGCTCACGTCGGTTCTTTTTCACATGATTATCTACAGGATTTGGATCGATCAGTTAAAACAAATCCTGAACAATACCATGATAGATCTCATGGACCATTATGAGTTCATCCGAGAATATAGATGTGTTATCTGAATAGTGACCGTATCACAAGCTATTTTTGACATTACATTATAGACAGGAGCACCTTCAATGATGGGATTAACGACAAATCTGCGCAAAAGAATAGCGTGACGTCATGCTTTCAGACGAATCTTCGTTTCCTTTTCAGCATTATGATGTTCACATCCATATTTGGTGGTATTATAAAAATGCGTACTATACAAATAGAAATTCGAGAACGTCATTCTTCCTATCACAAACGTAATGTTTCGTCAAGATAATAAAAATGCTGGTATTGTATGGGTCTTCCTTCATAAGAAAAATATTCAATTGCTGGCCCAAACCAAAATGAAGCGTTTGTGAATTGATTATTGAGCGAATGGATCGATACCATAAGTGAAACATTATGGTCGATGAATTGTGGAATCCTGTTGAAGAATCATTGAAAACTGTACCTGTGCTTGTTATCAAAACTCTTTTTGATTATGCATATAAGGGCTTTAATGGGCTGGTGTATAAGTGTTGTTATTACTGCCAAAGCTTATGGCTCCGAATTTTAGTTTCTCAGGATATTGACTTATAATTTTTTATTATTAGTTATTTCCATATAAATATATTTATACAGTACCTGTTTACACATTGCTGGCCATTATAATTGCAATACCACTGACAAATTATTTTATGAAAGTCAGAATTCCATGAAAAAAGAAGAGTTTGGAATATGCTAATGAGATTAGAGCATTTCAGTCCATTTGGATAAGAAAGAAGGGGTATATGACATCTAGCCTTGCATAAAGTAAAAGTGGATTTTTCATTCAATAATCACTTTGTAGGGTGAGTTCTCAGAATATCATATAATACATGGAATGAGAAAAAAAAATGCAAACCAAAATGTGCCGGAATTCGATAGAAGCAGAATCGTTGCCTATAAAGAGTGTAAATAATGGTTCCATGATTTGTTCACTGGTTGTTGTTTAACCAGTGTCGTGCGAGGAATCGATGTGTAGTTGAAGGTCATATTGAAGGGGAAGACAGGTCTCAACACTCTCACATGACTAATCCCGAAGAAGAACAAATAGTGTGAGGACGATTTTGCAAAACTATACTATCTCATGACTGACCACAAGTTAGGAAAAGGGTTGTTTCCTGCACGTCAAGTTTTTTCCCGTAGAGTGCAATAACATTTTAGACACTGCGTTATGAACAGCAAAACGACTTAACGCTGTTGTGAGTGTTTATATAATGTCCTCCACGTCAATTGCCATCCTGGAGGAATTGTTACAGACAATGGACTGCATTACAGAGTAGCAAAGAAGGAAACCCGTAAAACGCTTTAGATATCTGCTAAATTTAATTTCAAATAGCAAAATTAATTGATTTAAGTAATTTCTGAAAGAAACTAATTGTATATTATAGTTTAGTATATGTATGTTTTATTAGAAAAATTGTAATAAAGCATTAGATTTTAAAAAAAGTATTTATCATGTTCAAGTTATCTTTTCAATTAATTGATGATTTCAAGTAGCCGTTAAAATGTTTAGAAAATTATAAATTGATAAATGGCATCAAATATATATTTAATTTTACAAACAATTTTTGGAAATATTTTCATTAAATTAGGTGCAATGACTGAAATAGAAATAATTTATTTATATAAGCAGCATAAAATTATGATACTTAAATTTATTTAAAATCTAATATCATGAAATAAAGTATAACTGTTTCATCATTGCATTAATTTTAAAAACACTATGCTAAAGTGAATATTTCATTACCTTCTTTGATTGAGTGAAGGTACCCACATTGGAAAATTTAAAAATAAATTAAAATTCTTTTGAAGATTTTGATCGCTTGGTTGATTCTTTTAAATAGAGGAACATTAAAACTTTATTACTCTATGACTAATTCAGTTCTAGTTTAATGTTTATTTAGGTTTAACGAAAAGGCATTTAAATTGGATATATTTATTTAAAAAAATACTTACGTCCTTAATTAATTCGTTTTAGTAGCAATGGAAATAAGTTTTGAGTTCAGCTTCTTTCGAATAATAAAATAGTTATTCTTGTGTTCAAATGCAGTTATATGAATTTATTTCAAATATAAATCAATTTATTGAAATATATTAATTTACTTAAAAATAATTTTATTCATGAATTTGAAAGAAGTGTTAGAAGGAATTATTTTTGAAAAATATATAATGTTTAAACTGACTCTAATTTTTCAAAGAAACTGTTTTAGATTTATTTATTTATCAAGTTACTCTGCATTATTTTTGAACTTACGATGATTTTATTGATTTCCAAATATTTGAATAATTTTTGCTTTGAAATCATTTATAAGCTATTATTCAATTATAAGCTTTAAGAAAACACACCACAAACAAGAAATATTCATTATTATATTTGCAGCATATACCAATTATGCTGATATGATATGAATTTGCATGTTTCTTGTTTTATTTTTATGTTTATTAATTTTCTACTGAGAAGCAATGAATGCATTTAATTATTGATTTATTAGTTATAGCACATGAAACATTAGGATACAAATTTTTTTATTTTACTGTTGCATGCCAAATAAATTACCTTTGTGTGAACAATATTAATAAGAAATTTATTTTTCGTAAATGTACATGATTGTGCAATTTTTATCTTAGGATTGCTGTTGTATTTGTTAATTAAGTTTCATTTTTAAGAATAAAAGACACTACACGCATAAAATTATGGAGTTATCTTTCAAATAATTTACTATTTAATTACATTTATAAGTAACTGAGAAAAAATAGTTTCCAAATTATTTTTTGATTATATTAATAATCTTGTTTTGGTTTAGTTTTGACTGCACCATATATCTTTATTAAGCTGTACTTCAAATCTATCTCAACAAAATGTGAGAAAAATTTATTGAATAGAATTAAGTAATTTATGTTTATTTCTCATGAAATATCATAAGAATATACTTTAGTTGTATTGTATTATTCTGTAAATAAACGTGGTAATGAAATAAGAAAACGATGCAAGATTTTACTAAATGAAAATTCTCAAAACGCCACAAGAATCAAACTATTCTTACTATATTGGGCCATAGTAAAAACGTTCTCCCTCCTTCTAAATCGGAAATGGTAATCCGTTATGAAAGAATTTCTATTGCGTAGGTCTTGGAGGAAAGATTACGATAACACTATGTCAGATGCTAATTTTTAATTTATTTTCTAAGCATCACATAGCAAAATACATTAAAATCAAATATGGCTTGTGAAGCCGATAAATATATTCATAAGAGACTGGCGTCTCAAATACTCTGAAGAATCACATACAAATTTGGCTTAAGAAGCCCAAACAATTAATTAACCATTAGTTTCGAGACTGATGTCTCTAATAACAAAACATGTATTAATAACACGGCTTGAGAAGCCGAACTAATTGGTTAGTTAGACAAAAAGAGACAGGCGTCTCAACGAGCATAAAAATGCCATATCTAAGTAGGCTTCGGGAGCCTAAAAAACAGCCATTTTGTTACAAGGCGAGGTCTTTTCTGTCCGTCACCCCCGCAGGAATTCCACTCCAAAAACTAAACTAAAAAAAAACTCCTTCGCCTCTGTGCCACCCTTCTCCTCCCCGGATGTAAAAGGGTGGTGGGGTAGAGGAAGTAATGACTGGATGTCGTCTAAGAATCTTCCGACTTTCACAGCCATAAATATATTAAAGCTTCAAAAACACAATTTAAAAACTTTCGAAATATTGTTCCTCCTTAGGAAGTTTTTAAAACATTCAACAATATCATTTTTAGCAAGTGACTTGTAAGTAAGGAATTAAATTTAATTTCCAGTTATATTAATATTTTTATGTTTGTGCCACAAAGTTTTAATAAAAATTTATCCGCGGATTTACATAATGAAAAAGAATTTGTAATTAAATTAATTTAAAAATAACTTTTAAAAAGTGAAATGTTTGATATTCACTGTTAAAATTATGAAAACATTATGGTTTATTATTAACCAAAAAACCAATGTTTATAATCATAATTAAAAATATTTTGAAAGTCTTAAAACTAAAACAAATTAATTTATTTTTAAAGTGAAACTGAATTATTGTTGGTGTAAAATTTTTCTACACCACTGATAAATTTAGTTATTTATAGCAGACATATTAAATTCAATTAATAAAATTAAGCTAATAAAATATTATGCACTTTGTAGATTTTACATTACTTTGAGATTTTTTAAAAAAAATTCCTTTATCCTTATTTTTAAATGTTTTTTGCATGTTTAATTTAATATAATTGCTATATAAAACTTATACCCAGAAATTAGAGGTAGCGCTAATTTCTGATCAATTTAGCAAGCACACTGTAAACAGCAATTAAAAAGTAAACGAAGTAAGAAAGTAAACTGTAAATCAGAATAGAAACATGCCAACAAGGAATTGTTGTGTTTAATGAAATATGCTGTGAAAATATTTCTCATTTTCTATTAAAATGCTTTGGAAATGGGCTTAGTCATTTACTTGTAAGGCTTTATTGGAAATGGTACAAAGTGATGAACAGAGAGCATCATGTATCGCAATTTAGGAAAGCTACCATTATCGACTATTGAAAGTCTGGATGAATTTTCTGCTATTATAATAAGAATCCAATAATCGAGACTGATTCGTAATGATAATGGATAATACGAAATAGTTAACAACTGCAACATGTAAGATATATGTTTACATGTGTATCCATGACAATGGTTCTGAGACATCAATTGATCACAATTATATATATATATATATATATATATATATATATATATATATATATATATATATATATATATATATATATATATATATATATATACAGGGACAGTGTTTCAGTGTTTGAAGTGCCGTGTAACACGGTCTAATTGCCGAAATGGCACTAAACTTAGTATTTAGACTAATCAAGACATGGGAAAAAAGATTCCGTGAAAACATTTTAGTTCCAAAAATCATCGCTGGGCATTTTGTGGTGCTTTATAATGTATAAAACGTAAGAAAAGAAAAATACAATCTCATACAATCGAACAGTTAAATTATTAATGTGCTTGTTTACTACATTAACTTCCCCGGTGAGGAATTAGATCATATTCAATGTGAACACCGTTCTCAGAAATAACAACGTGCTTTCTGTGCACAACGTTCTCCACAGACGTAAGTAACATATCACGTGGAATATTCCGCACAGTCTTTGCTATGTTGTCCTTTAGAATAGGCAAATTTGATACTCCACCAACATAAAATTGAGATTTCAAATAACCCCAGAGCCAAAAATCGCATGGCGTGAGGTCAGGGGAACGAGGCTGGAAAACTGCGACTAATCACTCTATCCTCTGTGAAGTTTTGGCGCAACATCTGATTTTCCTTATTATAATATGTCGCGGAGCAACATCCTGCTTAAAGATTGTCAGTTGGAAAAGGTTTCTTTGCTGTAGTTGTGGAATGACAAAAGCTTGCAGCATTTCATGGTATCTTTCTGCATTTATGGTGCACGTTTCAGGTCCTGTCGGAGTGATGATCTCAAAAAAAAAAAAAAAAAGAATGTTTCAATTACGAATTTGATTATGAAACCACACTAAACAGTGACTTTTGGGAAATTTAATGGGATTTCGTGCATGGTGTAGGGGTTCTGAGAAGCCTATATTCGACTATTTTGTGTGTTTATGAACCCATTGAGAAAAAGATGGTACTCATCTCCTCACAGAATGTGCAATGGGAAAGTATCATCAATTTCTACTCTGGCAAGTAACGATAAAGTGAATGTCACTCGCTTATCATAATCACTTGGCTTCAGTTCGTGCAAGCGGTTGATTTTGTAGGGGTAAAATCCAATAACGCGCCCCTATTACTGGCGTTGTCATCGTGCAACATTTGCATTTTTCTTTGATACTCGTGTTTTATGCTAATTCTCTTTATTATAAACTACAGCAGCGCCACAAAATGTCCTAGCGGCAATTTTTAGAACTAAACATTTTTTACGGAATCTTTTTTTCCATATTTTGATTAGTCTAAATACCAAGTTTGGTGTCTTTTTGGCTATTAGATCGCGCTACAGGGCGCTTCAAATACTGTAACTTTAAAAAAGATCACCCTATATACATAATTTGCTTTTCAGAATTATAGAATGAACATATTTCATATCGAATATTTCTTCTATAGATATACTTTATTAAACATCGAAAGGGTTTAGTAACTTTTTGTATTTTATAATATAATATACCATATATTTTATACTTTTATACAATGTTATTAAATTTTATTTGTAAACATTTTGAGATTTTTATCTTCATTGTTTTAGAGACGATAAATTTTGTATGATTATATAAACAATATTAGCTGCAGTGGTTTTTAACGTGAAATTTATTATAGTGATAAACTACAGTTAATTTAGTAACTTTATTTAGCAAAAAATATTTTGTTATTAATATTTAAAAATTGGGAAATTATAGAGCTTAACATTTCAAATGGATTGATTTTATATACAATTTTCTTTATTTTAAATTTACAGTAAGCAATATAACACATAAAACAGATTTATTATAGACGCATTTTTAATGACTGCATAAAGTTAAAAGAATGAAAACACTATTTTAAAAAAAGTTTTTATCACAGAAATAAGCATTTTGATCCATTAAGAGGATAAAGCGTTATTTCCCTTTTTCTTTAAATTTTAAAAATAGATTACAAAATGTAAAGAGAGTGAATATCTTAAAAGAAAAACGGCAGTGAAATAAATGGATTGTTTCAATCACAGGCTTCAGCGGAAATTTAATGGCAAGATATACATCTGATGGCTGTAATCCACTCCTAAATTTTTCGATGCAAAAGCTGTTACAGATTTCAGACGCTGACTTTTAAAATTCCTCCTGATAACAAAGAGTAATGATACTCTCATTACTTCATGTTAGCTTTGTGAATACTTATAACACATTACTTCAGTAACTTAGACTTATGCTTTTTATACTTTGTTTAAAGTTTCAATTTTCAGTAAAAAATAGTAGTGCTATTTTGGATATATATTCTGATGTATACAAAAACTGATTTATTGCTTTACTTTTAAGGAAATATAACTCATATTTAGCTAAAGTGTAACAATGCGACTCTGAGATAGAAAATAAAATACTTACAAATTTTATATGCCATTGATTAGCAAAGAATTCATCAACCGAAATCTATTGTGAGGCATGCATTGTGCATTGTACATTGCTTTCTGTGCTCAGAAAGCATTGTGCATTGCTTTCTGAGAAGACTACATTGATTGTGAACCTTATTTACGTGTCGTAAAGAAGAACCGAAAAACTAACCAATACTTATGCAATACAGAGATAGCATCAGTTTACCTTAGCTAATTTGTTAGTTACCTAATGATGCTGTTTTTGTTTTCTGTTCTCTGGAGTCTTGAAATTCTCTCTTTCAAAACTTAAATTGAACTGATAATTTCATGATTTAAAAAGAGTCTAAGATACAGATTTGAGAAAGTTTATTTTAAAAATAATATTCTGAACATTACAGAGATGTACAAATTTAGTTATTACACAAAAAATAAATAAATGCTGTGCTGTGGCAATTAAAACATAAAATTTAACACGTTTGAGTGAACATAATTTACTCAAATTTAATTAACATTTGGCTTTTGAGTTATGAAATTATAGTTCTAGATCCATAATTGCACACAAAGGGAAAGCTCGAAGTGCTTTCTTAATTTTAGAAAATCTCATCTTAAATAAAAAATAAACAAGAAAATATACGGACAAATACTTAATAACTTAAAACGAATTATGCAATTTATATTCTAACTAATAACCTATGAATATTTCATTAAACAAGCAGTAAGTAATCATTCAAACTAATGTGTTTTTTCTTTTACTCATTTGGAAGTCTGGAAACAAATTATGTGAAAATCTTTTACATTCAATCTAAAACAGATCCTTATTTTAAATTCATTAAATCTATGTTTTAAAAATAAAAGACAAAATATTAATAAGGATAATGAGAAAAATTTACATTTTCTTCAAAATCCGATGAAAATAATTTAATCTTGAAAATGAAATTTTAATATTCATAAATTTAAAACAGAAAATTTATATTTTAAAATACTTGAATTAATATTATTGTGATGCAAATACTTATTTTAGTTAAAAACAATTTTGCAGTCTAAAGTAATTATGCATTTTATTGAACTTATGTTATTAGAAGTAATCTGATTTTGCGCTTAAAAAATGTTATATTTCTTAATTTTTCAGAAAAGCAAGTAAAATTTTGCAACACACACACACACACACACACACACACACACACACACACACACACACACACACACACACACACACACACACACACACACACACACACACACACACACACACACACATATATATATACTATATATATATATATATATATATATATATATATATATATATATATATATATATATATATATATATATATATATATATATATATATATATATATATATATATTAATATCATGAATATGATTATTATATGCTGTTCATGGATTGCTTAGTGCCCCTATATATTCAAAGCCGATTTGGCAGCGGGATAATTAGTGCTTTGGTCTTTGGTATAACAGATTGTAGGTTCGATTCCCATTTCAGGCGTTGATACTTGTTGTTCTTTGAAATATAACTTAAGCAGTAAAGTATTATTTGACACAGTTATTACGAATCTATTTTATGAAAAGGTTTTTGTTATTATGTTAGAAGT
The DNA here is from genome assembly GCA_037975125.1 of Latrodectus hesperus. NCBI lineage: Eukaryota > Metazoa > Arthropoda > Arachnida > Araneae > Theridiidae > Latrodectus > Latrodectus hesperus. The sequence goes on along the minus strand of CM075855.1, from coordinate 26,240,757 downwards.
TCCACCCATTGTTTCCTAGATATAAAAGTACTTATGAGCCTTGCTATTGTTACAATGTTACCTTGCTATTGCACGTGAAGAATTCGTGTCAACAAATTAAAGTAAGATATATTTATATTTTTCGGTAAGCTTAAATATATACACTTTTATTACTTTTAAATGGTTATGAAGTAAATTTTGTTACATAATTTTATTTATAACACTTATGTTTTTAAACTAGTAGACTGTAAGTTTTAAATTTAAAAATATCATCTTCGTCCCTAGTTATTGTTACAATTTATGAAATTATATTTACGCCAGGATAAAAGACCGTTATTCTTACGCTGATGTAACTCACAAATGCTGTAAAGTTCATACGCAATGCTCTTGGTGCGATATAAATTCTTAATATTTATTTTTGATACCAATTTTGGTAGTTTTTTTAGTTATGTAAAAGAATCTGAAAGTAATCTAAAAATGCCATATTTTTTCGTAAATAATGACAGAAGCTGTTTTTTAAACATATTTTTTTATTTTCTATTTAAATTAAATTATTTTAAATTTTACTATGTGAATAAATTTTCTGTCGTTTATTATTTTTGTCTTTATTAAAATTTATGATTAATAAATAAAATCATTTTATGAAAAAAAAGCCTCAGATTGATAAATAAAGACCTAAAGAGAGATAGAAATGAATTTTTTTCGAGACTTTAAGTTATCGGCTTAAGAAACAGCATAAAGATGATAAATTTAAAGAATGAAACAATTGATTTAATTTCAAAATGATGATAATTTATGAAAACAAATGTTAAGTTGTAAAGATTATTTCATAACAAATGGAGAGAAAATACTATGGTGATACCATTTATCAATTTTAATGAAATAGGAGGAACTAAGGAAGTGGAAAAAGTATTATTAATATATTTTCTTGCTTTATTTGGCATTATTTTGTATATAAAATACTATTTTATACATTCTTTAAAAATATTTAATTTTCAAGGAATCAAATATTTCTAAATAAATGAGCTATCAAAGCATTGTGCTTGCCTTGAAAATATTTTAAATTATATTCTAAAAAATTATTTAATGATTCATAAGTTAAATATCATTTTCACATTTGAGAAATATTCAAGAAATGAAAATATTAAATAACATAAAGCGAGAGTGAACTGCAGTTTTATTTGCTACAGTTATGGCACGTATTTGAAATAAATCAATAAGTCTGTAATAATAAATAACTTGGAAAGTAAAATTTTCATAAAAAGACTATAAAATATTTAAAAGTTCTATTTTCAGTAAGTAAAGCAGTCGGGCATAGTAGTAATAGGGTGACAGTATACTGCAAACAAAAGTAAACCAAGGTAATAAAACTAAATTGAACTGCTTATAAATATTTATGGAATTTGTAAGACTGTTTTCTATTTTTAAATTCTATTCGAAAATATTTAAGACAATTTTTCTTTATTATTTTTAAATAAAAATTGAAAACAATCTGACAAGTTTTACAAAACTATCATTTCATAATAAATAGTTCCTTTGTTTGGTGTTATGAAAGTTTTAACGAAAATACTTCATCATATATTTTTAGTTCATGTAAATTTCTAATAATGTATAAGGATATAGTGTATTAATAAATACACACAATATAACAGAATTTTTTTACATTTATTTGTCAAATATATCACATTAAATACTTCATTATTATTACTTTTTTTCTGCTCAGTTTTGTGTTGATTGATGTTCCATTATATTTTATGCTATAGATTTTCCTGTAGTTATGAAATGATATGTGATATGATCATAAATATTGATGTTCATATATAATATGACGCGTTTCCTATTGTGTCCAAGATAAAATATAAAACTGAATTTATAATAAACTTTTTCACCCGGAAGCAGAGATTTATGTATTATATAAAGAGTATCTGATATAAAATATATCTATCTGTGTCACATTTTCTATAACCACTTTCTTTTACTTCGAAAGACTACAGTATTATTCAATAAAGTATTTCAGATTTTCTCAAACTGAGCCTCAGAAAGGAAAGTAACACACATTTACAATAGAATGTTCTGTATTTCCTTCATGAGAGTTTTATATTTCATTTCACAATTGTTCAGTGTAGCTTCTTTATCAAATTATGTAGAGATCATTTGAAAACTAGAAAGGACTCTTTCTCCTGGGGCCTAGAATGACTTTTACGAGTTTGTCATTTCTATAAAATCATATAGAGTATCGAATTTTATGGGCCTTGGAAATTAAAGGACAATGTTGATAATTTCACGATGGCTGGACATGCCGCATTGGTTACGAAGACGCTTAATCGATGACTTAAGCTCGGAATGTTATGTCTATACATATTTTTTAACAGACAACCTACACTTAATAATTTTTACACTTAATACATGAAATGATAGATATTAAGCAATTAAACACAGAAAAAATATGGTTTCGACACAAGTCTAAAAATATTTATGATGGTACTTCGAGAAAGTATACAAGGGAAATCATTTAAAAAAAAAACATTGATTTGACATGTTTTAAAAATAGACTATATGATTGTTAGAGGTAATATAGACAAAATTATAACAGGTTAATTTATTTAAAACTAAGTACTTATAGCTTTAGAAAACTATTTGAACAGTCACTATAAAATTTATTTTTAAGTATCTCTTTTGCATTTTTTTATTTTTTTTACAAAATCAGTTTTTAATGATAGTTTTAATCATTTATTAAATTATTATTATTAATATATTGATTGTCCATTTATTTATTTACCAGTATTTCAAATGAGTTTTAGAGAATTATACAGCGCTTGCCTGAGTTCATTGAACTAAAAGATACATTTTCATTGTTTAATAACTGGATACAGATTCAATATTTGAAATTTTAAGAAGCAATTTTCATTCAGTAATTGGAGTAGTTTCAAGTACACAATTAACTTTATGGTAAATTCCTGAAAAATCTTATTTTTTAGAGTTTTTAGATGTGGTTATGGTGAATAAGAAATTTTATATTTTGAAAAAGGCAGATACACTTTTGTATCCATGAATAGCATTCATTAAGTGAGTGTTAAAAAAATAGTTGCATCTTTCCTTTACAATAGTACATTTGGCACTAACCGTGATTAAATACATATTTTCTTTAGCAAATAAATTTTATTTCGGAAATTTTACTTACGAAACAGATATCTTACATACGACTTCACTCATGAAGGGTGTCCAATAGAAAATATTTCCCCCTGATAAATTAGATTCCAAAGATTTATATTTATATTTTATTTGACAGAGAGGTATCACTGCTATTTATTCAAAGGAACTTAATTGCCAATATCCTTATCGACAGTTTGATTGATAACAATGAACTGTTTTATATTAGATTAGGGAATAAGTTCGTGGCGTTTTTACAAAAAACTTTTATTCAAAAAAAAAAAAAAAAAACAATAATTATATCAATAAGTTAATCAAATTCATATTCTTCGTTGCTGTTTACAACCTCTTCCCACCTCTTGACCAATTTGTTGATGCCCTTCCGCCAAAATCGCCTGGTCTGATGTCAAAAAAGTTGTTGAGACAGTTTTTAAGGACCTCTTGGTGCACTGGGAAATGCTCGAAAAGAATACCACAGTCAACAACCTTGCCAAACTACACAGCGTGAATGAGGCTATTCGACTGAAAAGACCCGATTGACATGGTCAAACCATACTCCTTCACGACAACGCCAGGCTCCATGTTGCACAAGTCGTCAAAGCCGCACTCCAAGAGCTCGAATAAGAGGTCCTTCAGCTCCGCCGTTTTCTCCGGACCTTGCACCGACCGATTACCATCTTTTCCGCTTCTTGTCAAACCATATGAAGGGTGTTACCTTCGATAACAAAGAGGTTCTTGAAAACTGGCTCAACAACCTCTTTGACACCAGACCAATCGATTTTGGCGGAATAGCATCAACAAATCGATTTATTTATTGATATAATTATTGTTTTTTGTTTAAATATAAAAGTCTGGTAAAAACCCTACGATCTTATTCCCCAACATAATAAATGAATATAGATATGTACATGATCTATAAGATAACAAACAGTAATCCAATTTTAAAGTATTTTAGCAAGAGATTTATGACAGTTTTATTACATTTGTGTGATTGTACCTTAAAAAATTTGTAGCCATAGTGAATTGGGTGTTACATTTTGCATTCTAAGTAGCCTAAGAGCCAATAGTTATTGTAAGATTTTAAATATTCATCGCGTATTATTGCGTCCCGAATGGCTTTTTCGTTATTAGTATGCCCTTATTTATGCGTTCCAAAGAAGTAAACCCGGAAAACTACCAAGCTCCTGACCTGACAAAAGAGAAGATAGAAAATCGAAGTACAAAATTAGTTTTCCATTATACAAATGGCGATCGATCCCTAGTGTTTCCACTGAAGAACGCAGTTGTACACCCAGTTCATTTAAACTTTTATTTCACCGTGATTGTTAATCAATCTGAGAACACATTTTATTTTTAATTTTAGTATAAAGAGAAACGACATTTTGTTGATATTTAAACCACTGGCACAACAGCTGATTTAAAATGCAAGCTTTTAAATATGTCCTTTGCAAGTAATAGATTACTCTAATAGAAAAACGTTATATATGTCTAAATAAACAACCCTTTTGTATTTCTTTTTCAATTTCACGTATTTAAACAAGTTTTAACATTGAAAATACCTTTGAGAAATTCATTGATAGCTTCAAATGAACTATTACTGAGAAATATATATATATATATATATATATATATATATATATATATATATATATATATATATATATATATATATATATATTCACATTTAATACTTCATTGTAATTTAACTTGTACTTTAAATCTCTCAGTCTGGATGCAGGTTGACTTATATTTATTTGTTAGTTAAAAATTTGATTTCACTGAAAACGATGCCATAATTAACTTGTCGTTTATTTATTTTAAATTAAATTTTACAATAAAGATAGAACATCATAAATTAGGTAATGATAGGTTATGTTTTGTTTGCACATTCGCTTATTTAACATTTTAGTTCCTCCAAACTAAATAGTATTTAGAGGAGTACATAAAATTGATGTTTTTAATTAATATTTCCAAGGAAAATTCGTTGTGATTAACAAAATGTTTTAAAAGAAAATATTCTAAATAATCTTCTTTGAGAAAATAGATTATTATGAAAAACACAATATTTAAAAAGCGTTTTGCATAAAAAATTTTTAAAGTGAAATTTTAAGCATTGAAGCGATATAAAAAATATTTAAAAACTGCTACTAAATATGTTAAAAGTAAATATAAAGCGTCATCATGGTGTGAAGAGTTTCTAATTTAATAGATTTATACATAAGTAATACAATTAAGGAAATTATTTCAGTTATTAATTAGTAAGTATGATATCTTATAGATTGATGTATTTTATGGTGAAAATTAATACATTTAAATTAGCTATAACTATAAATAGAAATAGCTGCTAAAGTTTTAACTTAAGTAAATATTACGCTTACAAACTTTTGTTTCAATTTCATAATTTAGATAAAAAAGTTTTCTATTCGATGTTGAGTAAAATTTCAATTCACCAAAAAATTGGATACATCTTAAAAAATAAAAACAAAAGCTGTAACCAAAAATTAGTTATTGGTTGAAAGTTGTAAAACAGTTTTACCGACTATTATTTTTAATTCTTATCAAGAACGATAGTTCATCATAAGAATTATTAGAATCATAAAAATTATAATTTTGTATTCACACAAAAAAAAAAGAATTTAAATATTTTGGAATGGCTGTTTGAAATGACAGTTACAACTTTTTTATACGATTACGAAATAAGACTGATTTTAACGGTCATTGGAATAATTTACATTTTTTATGTATTAAAAGCTTTTCAAGGTATTCAAGAAGATCTGCTAGTCCATTACTGTAATTCTATGTGGAGTACCACTAATCACAAATATTGGCTAAAGTAATTGTTGAACAGTGGTTATTATGACACGGAACTCTTTGTTCTTAAAATTCTTAATAAATTTCTAATGATTACAGGGAACTATATTCATTGAAAACAAAATAAAAGTATTAAGTCCTTCGGAAAGTTCAGTTCGTTCATTGATGACAGTAATTTTAAAACCATGTTAGAGCAAGATCTTTTTCTGACAACATCGGAGATTGCAGAACGCTTACTTCAGTTCAGCAAACTATTTTGGGCCATATTTGGAAGATAGGATTGGTGTGGAAATATTCAAAATGAGTGCCGCAGGTATTAAGTCAGAAGATTTTTGATGACCAATCATCATATGCTTATCTCTGCTTGTTCGGAACAAAATCGAGCCCTTCTTGAACCGGATGATAACTGGGGATGAAAAGTGGATTGCCTACGAAAACATCACAAGGATAAGAGTATTTGTGCGGAAAACCTAGCCTTTAAAACTGTAAAACCAATTTGACTCTGAATAAGAAAATGTTGTGTCTATGGTGAGACATTTGAGGACCAATACATTATGATCATTAAAAATTGAATGAAAAGCTCAGTTTGGAAAAGTATTGTCAACAATTGGTTAATGTAAAGGGACAGTACAAGAAAAGAAGCTGATTATGCTCCAAGAAAGAGCAGTTGAAGAAAGTGGCCAAGATAAGAGTTCGTCAAAAAATTGCAGAACTAGTCTGGGAAATTCTGTCTCATACACCATATTCACCGGAATTATCACCCTCCAATTATCACTTGTTTTTATGCCCTTACAGAATTTTTTGAAGGCAAAAAAAACTAGCAAATGAAGAAGAAAACAATAAAGCAGAGTTTCCATTTTTCGCATGAGAATATGAAACAATTTTCAAAAATGGGGTATACAAATTGCCCTCACGTTGGCAAGAAATCATTAATAGTAATGGCAATTATATTATTTAATAAAGTTGATTAAAGAAGTTAAGAAAAATTATTTATATTTTGCTTTTTTCAAAAATGGATGGAAATTTCCTGTAGACCTAATATTAAGATATAATTTAAAATCACACAATTTTTCATTTAATGAAACTTTAAATATATTCCTTTTTATTATTGTTTGTTTACATGTAGCTAGAGATGAAATGATTATAAAAATATTACTGCATACGTAAGTTAAATTTTGGAGCATATTAATACAACAGTTGAAGCTTTGAATACCAACGATGTATTCTGACGACGAGTTTCCGAAAGTTCGAGAAAATTATTTTAGAATTTTGATGCATTTTTCTAGAAGATAATAGTACTAAAGGATACCAAAAATCTGAAAAATGTCTTGAACACTTTGCAATACCTCCTAAGGAGTTGGGTCCAAGAAAAAATCTAGAAGTCTATTAGAGAAACAAACATTTGATTGAGTATGAATACTAGAAAGCCAGTATACAGATTTTTGATGGGAATAAAATTATATTTCTATGAATATCACGCCATTGTATGTTTAATTGATGGCATTCGATAGATAAAAAGTAAATTTTCATGCACTTTTATCTATCAAAAATTTTGTTAATTAAAATAATTAGTAACTACAAGAAGCTATGAAACATTGTGAAAAATTATGTAATTATTTTGGAATTTTCAGTAAAAGTTATATGAAAATATAAAAATTCAACTTGTATCTAAAAACTGCAAATACAGAGCAATGTTATATGCATAATAAATAACTTCAAAAGTAAAACAGAAAAATCATCTCTCAAACTGCAAAGATTGTGGAATAAAAAATTAGTAATATCCTGTGACACTCCAAGTGATGAATGGGGTAAAATTTTAAAAAGGTTAATAGGACACCAGGGAAAAGATCTGAAAAAGTACTGGAAAATTACCACCGGGAAAGCACATGGATCAGAAATGAAATTGCTGCTAAGCGGCCGCTTAAGAAATACTTTATCTTTATATTATATTTGACTTTTTATTTGTGTGTGTGTCCTGTGAGAAATCAGTTGTGAGTTGGAACATACATTAAACTATCTTCTCAAAAAGAAAAAAAACCCTCTGTAGATTGCTGGAGATAAATGTTATAATATTACAATCAAAAACTAAGAGATTTTTTGTTATATTTCTAATGCTTTTCTTCTTGGAAAATGAACGTGCTGCTTAACTTTTAACGAAACAATTATGAATTCATTACAGGTATCAAAACAGCAATTTACCAGATATCAAGTGGTTATCAAATGAGTAAGAAATTTAAAATTAATAATATAGACACATTATAATTAAAAGTATTTGAATAAATTAAAAGGAGAGATTTTATTATTTATATAAAGAAACTTTAACAGTATTAGATATTTTATTGCAGAAAAATGCATGTCATTTGAAATTAACTTATAATAAGCAAAATATTTTTATTTCTTAAAGCCGTGACGTTCATTTGAAATTTGAAATTGGAATCGATAAAAATTATTAGAATAAAGGAATAATGTGAAATGATATTTGTTTGTTTACAAAATGATTAAATATAAAAATAGCTTTTACACAAATTTTTTTGAGTTTTTCAAATCAATTTAAATTTGTGTAGTTTGTTATTTAAAATTACTATATTAATGTATTTATATAATTATTAAGACAAGATCAAATATATGAGGTTGATTAACATTAATGTTTATTTTATAATCTGGTTCACAATTAATAGAATAATCTTTATATTCAACAATATATTAAAGTAGCATTTTAAAAATGTATGTATTTTTAAATTTCTTAATACATTTCATGTACATAATTCACAAGTTGTGTCTTATGGTAAAGTTTCAAAATAATATAGAATAGCATAAAGAAAACGTATGCAAAAAAGTAATAGCCTTATCAATTATTTTAAAGCTTTTAAATGAAACAAAGTTTTCCGTAGTTTATACTACAATATTTTTATATTCATATATTATTTTGCCCACAAAAGTGTAGGAAATGAATACTTTTTTTCAATATATAAAATAGTAGAACGGAGATCTTATCTTGAATAGCTGAATTTTTTACCAAGTATGAAGTAAGTGTCTTTGAAAAAATAAAGCAATTTACACATGAGACTTTCAACTTTTATCTGGCCTTTTAATAATTACAACCCAGAGACATGATGTGAAAGTATGACAGTTCAAATGTCTACAGCATAAGTCAAATTTTGAATTTATATACAACTTTGATGAATTTGGAACAATGGAAAACAGAGTTTCAAGATTTCAATATGTTGCTCCAAAATGTCATCTTTTGATAGTATTCTAGAGTTCTTATTTGCTGATAGTATTTCTGAATACTGCGTCTTCCATTTCCTGTTCATACGCTAACGAGTCTAATACTTAAACCAAATGCAGAGCATCTTCTTGTTAACAAACCTATGCATTTTAAACTTTCAAGAAATTTAATGTCCTTCCGTAGTATAGTACAGAAGTTTGAAAATGAGGTTAACAGTTTCCATGCTGATTATTTTGCTCATGGTTGCAAATTATGAGATGACTAATTGAGTTTAGTAACTTCATTTAGCAGAAATTAACAATTGTAAGGGAATGCAATGAAACAAACAATTAGCGTGCCATGTGTCAATTACAATATGTGCTTCCAATCAGACGCATAAGAAATTCGCTTATAAATTTGAAATCATTTCACTTGAAAATTACTTTGTTCTAAAATTCTCCAAATAAATTATGAAACTTTTAATAGATTTCAAAAATGTAAGAAAAAAAGCAATTGATTCATAGAGTGTAGAATGAGAGAACTTTTCAGTTTAAGATGATTTTAACTAAATAATTGTGTTTATCAAATAGATTTAAAACCTAATTCATTAAGAGAATTTTAATATTAATTATCCAATTTTATATCAAGTACAAATTATTATGCTTTGTGGCCAAATATATTTCTTTCTTACTAATGTTTCTTTGTAATTTAAGAATGAAAATTGCAAAAATGAAAATTATTAATCCTTAAACAAGGAATTTTTTCCCATTTCCAAAGTATATCATACTGAGATACAATAGAATACAAACATTAGCTGCTTCTACGATTAGAAAGTATTATATGTCTTCAGTATTAGTTACATTAATTCTTAGTTTTAATCTTCATTAAAATTCACTTAGGTTATAAAGGTAAAAATTGTTATACCGTCTCAAATATTATAAATTTAGGTATGGAATTTTCAAAATTTTCATAACACCATTCCTAAAGAAATAATATTTTATAGTCCTTTAAGTGCTTTATATATAAATTACAAATATACTGAAATGTGATAAACAGAAATGCTGAAGATATATTTGTTATAAGAATAATTAAACTTGTGAAATGTGATTGTATTTAGCATTGATATTTAAGAGCATATACTTTATAAAACAAATATATAAATGTAAATAAATTTTTAAAATTATAAATTCAACTGAATAAAATATATTTGACATTTTTCAATGCAAATATTCCTTGGGATATGAACTACATGAGAAGCTAAAAATGAATAGGATCTATATTTTTTTAATAATATTCTTTGAAATATTAATTTCTCAAATATTGGAAATAAATTAATGTAAAAGATATGTGAGAAAATTCAATTAATTTGCACCTGGGCTGTCAAATATATATCTTCAAAGTTAAATTAAGCTTATATGACTTACCTTATTACCTTTGCTCAATAAATATGATCTTCCATTTCATCTACCTTGACATAATAAAAGGAATTCTAAAGAAATCTATGCACATTAAATATTAGAAAGATCTAATGGTCCTCTTGTGGTCTTGCATAAAACATAGAGAAGGATCTCACTCAATATTTCCTTCTCATTATTTAATTATGGTTCAGAATAATTAAAAATCACTTCATAGCTGAAACTTTCGGATAGTAAGTGCAATTCAGAATTTCTTCTCATCATTATACATACTAATATGTTTTACTCTTAATGAATCTTCTTTTAAATACTTATTGATAACAGAAGACTTGGTACTGTCATTTAAGATAAAACTTTTATAATCACTAATGAGATTTTTAACGTATATACTGTATGGTTTGCTATGGAATTAACTTCACAAATATTTCTATTATTTCTATTTCTAGAAAGTGATTAAAAATAACACCACATATTTAATTTAAAAGAATATTTAGAAACGTTACAAATGCTATAAGACAAATGTAAATAATGTATTTTTCTATTTAAAAGAGATTCATCATTATATATATATATATATATATATATATATACATATATATATATATATATATATATATATATATATATATATATATATATATATATATATATATATATATATATATATATATATATATATAATATATTCAAATATGTTTATATCCGATGAAAGAATACATTTAATAAATCAAGCAATTAATTGAAGTTCCTTTAAAATTAACTTAGAAAATGCAATCCGTTTTATATTGTACACACTCAAGCGCAATGTAAGTAAGAAATTCACATCTAAATAAAAATACTTTTAAGAAAGTATCTTAACTTTCAGGTGAAGAACATACTTAAAACTTTAGCAAAATCTAAAAGGTAAATATTTGAACTAAAATTGATGGCCAAATTTAGTATAAAAGTGGGAAACAAAAATACTTTTTATTTAAAATTAGAAAAAAATAGAAAAATATTTTTTTTACTTGAAAATGTAAGAATTATATGGAGTTATGACAATACGTTGAAACTTAATAAAAAAGTTATATCAATAGTATGGAAATCGAATAGATTGTTATAAATAAAATAGATATTCTGACTTTTGACAGGTGATCATATTAATGTGACTGAACTGTGTATGAAACAATTAATTATTATATATTTCAATGTAGTGTAGAGTAATAGTATAGAATGAAGTATTATTTCAATTCGAATTTAACTGTTTGGATTTATGTTCTGAATAAAAGAAAAATAAAGTTAATATGCATTGGTGTTCGAAATTTAGAGAATTTTCATATTTGGTCAATTATCTCGAGAATTACTGGACAGATTTTAATGAAATTTAATACATATATGCATTGCTACTTTAAAATATAAAAAAAACGTACAACAGTTATCACATGATCGCGCATAATGCCTGGAATCGGAAGGCATGCAACAGTGGTGGCAGAATAGAAAATATGTTAATAGGAAGTATGGTTTCTTCTTAAAGGTATATAAACCTCGCAGCGTGATTTCATACATGAAATAAGACAGTTTATGATTTCATGTGGCAATTGTGTGCTCACTCATTAGCAACGCTGTTTTCAAGCCTTCAATGGTCCTCGGGAAGGGATTGCGAGTTCCAATTGCCCTATTCAGAGAATCAAAGACATGCTCTATAGAGTTAAATTCTGAGATTTACTTGGTCAATACATCCGGCGGATATCCTCACTTTTTAGAAATCCGTCAACCAGAAAAGCTCTATTTGGTTATCTTCCATTGAAATGAACTCAATGATAATTGACAGCCTGAAGAGGTGAACATAGTGCTCTAAGACGTCACCCCTATACCTCTTAGCAGTCACACTGCCTTTGTCAAAACCATGGAAGGGTGTTCATCCATTTAACATGATCCTTGACTGTACAGTTAAACCCCTGCCACCGTAATAGCCGATTTTACGGTCATTGGAAGGCAGGTAGCGGGTTTCTGATTCTCTCCATATGAACTTATGGAGGAAACATGTGGTTAAACTGAACCGCAAATCTTCAAAAAAGAGAACGACCTCCCACTGATCCATAATCCACTCTATGGTTTCTGCACCATGATAAGCGGTTCCTCCCATGATTGTACTTGAGTAAGACGAAAATTACAGGTTTTCAGGCAAACAATCCTCTCTCATGAAGTCTTCTGGAAGTAGACCTCTTTGAATCTCGAGTTCTTGTGGCACGAGAGAACTGAAAAACTGTAAGATCCCTGTCACACCTTACTAGAATAGTCAAATAACTATCATTGCAGATCGTCGTGGCTCTTTTAAAACCTCTCCCACGTTTTCTCTGAATAGATCCAATATTCTGAAACTGTTTCTATGAATTTTACATGACATAGTACGTTAAATTGAACTCTACAAATCCAGAGTTGAGACTAGCCTGCTTTGAGCCTCTCCACAATTCGCTATCCCATTCCATCATTTAAACGTTGATAATTACTCATTGTTACTGTTACAATTTGTATACAATCGATTGTTGCACAAAAATACCGAGAAATTCAGCGAGGAATGCTAGCGAACATAAAGCGTGTTTTGTAATGCCTGTTTCTCTATCTGCTCCGCTCATACATACGTGCACGCCTTACCTATTCAATTTACATGATTTGCATCCTTGTCTCAAATTAGTGATTTCACATTTCGTTCAGCTCCTTTCAAGAAATTTTGTCAAAATCAGAAATTCTCTTAATTTTGAACATCAGTACCATAAACTTTTATGCATCAAAAACTTGAATATTGATTGACATTTCTTAATTTGTTTTTGATTAAAATCCCACCAATTTCCAAAAGTATTTTAAAATTTATGAAACTTTTCCTTCATGGGAAATACACAAATAGTGCTAATTTAAAATGCCAAATCTGTGGAAAAATTTGTGGAAATATATTTTTTTAAATGTTCTATAATGAAAGATAATGAAAGCTACAGAATAAAGAGAGTTAGAGGAGATCAATAGAAATTGTTTTCAGTGATATGAAAGAACCAAGATATAACAAAATAGAGTTTCACAATTAGAAATCACCCATAGGAAATATTAATAATATTCACTTGAATTTTAGATGATTAATTTTTGTAAATTCCTCAAGCAAACAAAGTAAAAAATCTTTTGTGAAAAAATGTGGTAAAATAACAAATTAAACTCATGCTCACGTAAGAATAATTTTCAGTCTCTTATTCACCATTTTCTCAAATTTAAATTATTTACAAAGTTAAAATACACCCTCTAACGTGAAAAGTTTTCCCTTTTATGAGAAAAAGAGTTTAAAAACTCAAATGTTTTAAAGGAATTTTATAAAATATTTTTTTTACTAAACTAGACATAATTGAGTTATATAAATTGCAACAGATTATGTATACGGATATAAAAGGTTATAATTTATTTACAAGGTACGAACACACAAAAATGATAAAATTTATACATTTTATTTAATCTATTTTATATTGAAATTGGCAAGGCAAGTTATCAATATAATGGATATTTTATTAATTTAAAAAAAAGAAGAAATAATTAGAAAAGAATCTGAAAGTTATAAAAAATCCAAGATATATACTATAAAAGTTTACGCACATTTACTTATATAAATAAAAATATAAATTTTCTAATTAAAAATATAATTCATTGGAATTAAAATTATACGTAAATATATTTTAGTCTAAGATAAATGTTATCAGTTAAGAGACAAAATACAAATTAATATATTATTAGATCATGAATATTATCAAATTATATTTTGAAATATAATTGAGTTTAACTATAAATTTCTATGCAAAAAATATTTCTAAGCTTTTTTATAACGTAATTGTAAATTTACTTTTAATATGAAAAATTAAATAAATTTTAAAGTGAGATTGTTATTTATGAAACAATTTGTGGGGATACAAAATAAATATCATTAACGTTATATTTGTGTAACCATGAAAATAAATATCATTAACGTTATATTTGTGTAACCATGAAAATAAATATCATTAACGTTATATTTATTTAACCATGAAAAATAATTTCTCCGTGTTTTTGTTTTCGTATGATATAATTTTAGTAAATTTTTTACTTATTTTTAACTTCTTAGTGTTGCTGGTTGTGTAATTTTCACGCAGAAGCGTTGGAGATTACACACGCCCCTATCAATGTCCAGCTCACTTCTCTATTAGCGACGGACGCTTCAAATACGCCAGGAATTGTAATTAAACGGCTTCAGATGGAAATCAATATTGCTTGAGGGGCCCCAATCGCTCTGTTGCTCGATCAGCATGATTGGGAGGAATATTTATTAAACTCACCTCTCCAAAACGTCTGCCGCAATTTAAGCACGAAATTGATTCGACAAAGTAGGAAATCTTTGTTTTTGGAAATAAAATAATTTTTGTATCATATAAACTTTAAACAACATAATTTGGGACTAGTATAATCTTATATTCATATGTTAAATATCTAACAGTAGTTTTGAAAGATATTTTAAAAATCTAACTGTATCTTAACCTTGATTTATAGATATATGATATCTTGATTTATTGAATCCCTCTTTCTCAAAACGCATTTATTATAAATTCTTTGCATTTCTTTTTATTATCTCTTTCATATATTTAAATTGGAAAATTATTCTTTCTTATATATGTAAATTGCTTTGTTAATAAATATAATTGAAAATGTTTACTTAAACAATAATTCAGAAATTGTTTTTGAAATATGTTAAATTCTTACTCTGAATGAAAGCTACGTTTCTGTCATAAGGTAAAATTTGAATACTATGTCCATTTCATTTATATTTTTTGAGACTATAAAATAAAAATATAGCCAAAGCATCAGGTTATATTTTTTATTTTACGATTAAACAAATATAGCTTGCAAATTATTCTATTTCAATTATTTGTTATAAGATTAAATAATTTTCTTGGAAACATAAAATGTAACAAACTAAAAAGGATTTTTTGTTCATTAGTTGCATTTCTAGAAAATTCATATCTGTTTGAAAGATTGAGAGTGCACGACTATAAAGTGTTATTGATATTTCTATGCAATATTTATATTTGAAAAACCCATCATTTTCTGTATTTTCAGTTTTATTCAGCCCACTTTTCAAAGAAATATATTAAAAAAAACTCCTATGTATCAAATTAAATTATAATTTTAATGGCTTACATTTTTTACTTTTCATGTTAATTTTTAAGAATTTTTTATTAAAAACGAAAATTATCTTATAGAACTAAACAAAAATTGAGACGAAAAATTATGGAGTGATATAAAATTATAAATTAAAGAAATACACCCTTTATTATTTAAAATGTTAGTTATAATTTATAACAACTTCTAAAAATTTTTTTAACGATACATATATTTTTGTTCTTGATACTAATATTGTATTATTGAGATTCTATTCTAAACTGTTCTGCAAACAGGTTTCGAGACAATTTTTAATTTCTAATCTTCTAATTTCTAAAGATAAATAATAAGATACCTAAGTTTCATTTACTCTTGAAAAATAGTTAAAATAACATTTATTTTAAGATTAATTAGAATAATTATTTTAAAATATTAACTAGTTTAGATTATCCTAGGGAGCCCGATCTTAAATGTATAGATGAAATAAAACAAATTATTTCTATACATAATTTCTCATTAAATGTTCTTCACATTTGCAGACCGATATTCTAAACTTCAACCATTAACTAAGTGCATTTATTTGAAAATATTTAACAATAATCTCTTTCAAGGAAAACTATTTGAAAAATTTAGTTTTCTTTGAGCATAACTCACGAATTATTTTTTACATTTTTAGCAGTCAGCAAATCCAAAGTTTTTTCAGAAATTGATTTGTTAGTATTAAAAAGGCATCAAAGTTTCCTTTAACATTTATATCTTCTTCAAAGGAAAATGAAAAATAAATATTTAACCATTAATTTATAATTTTAAGGCATGTTCCAGCTTTTTTTCTCAGGCTGTTTTATCTTTCCTACAATCTAAATAATAAAAGATATGTTTTAAATTTTTATCAACGAGATATAATTAAATTTATTTTCCAAACCATTTATTTTTTTCTTCATATATTTAGAATGATTTTTTCTTACGTATTCCATGTTTCTTAAGTATTTTCTTAAGTAATCTGGATTATTTCTTAAATATTTCATTAAAATACACTACCAAATAAAGTTTAGAGTTAAGGATTAAGCTTTTGAGTTTATAGTGAAGTTATATAGCAAATTTGAGTGATAAAAGTGATAAAAGAATACAGTCATTTTTTATCTGACAAGAAGAGTTAAATGGAAAGGAAAACAAACATAAGAAAAAAATTAAATAAAAATGGCAATAAAATATATAAAATAAAAAAATATTTACATGCATAAAAATATCGTAAAAAATTAAGAATAAAGGTTATTATATCAGATAATGCTTGGGAAGAAAATACTAAATCAGGTGAAATGTCTAATTTTAATAGAGATTTTTAGAGGGATATATATAATATCCTGTATTTTTCTTATCTCTTCTGTGTGTGCTTCAGTGTGGCAAATGAATCCATTTACTCAAATTTAAAACTAATTAATAATTAATTTTTTTGAAAATTGCTAAAAGTTTCGAATTTATCATATAAATTTTCTAAGACTTTTGAACTTACTCAAATATTTTATGAAGGAATTGCATATTAAAAAGGCACTTGCATACTAAGTATTCGAATTCTGTAATATAGTACTGGTAATTTTCGAAATATTTGAAAGTTAAACTTATGCATTTCAAAAATTAGTACTTGAAAAGGATAACAGCTTTATTTTAAGCTTTGTTAGAGTTTTCAATTTACAAAATCGTTTAGAAATATAGTTTTCATCTTACATGTAATTATGAAATTTATTTATATTTTATTCCAGAAAAATCAAATTTTCAAAATTCAAAATGTTATGAAATATTTTAAGTTTTGTCTGAGTTTTAAGGTTAAAAATTTAGGGGAACAATAGTACAATTTTACTGATAATTTCCCATTAATAATGCTTCGATATATTATCTTTGCTTCATGTAATATATACTTTTTCAATTTAATCTTATTCTGATGCTGTTAAGGCATTAATAAGTAAAACCATAAATCAATAATGAAAACTGATAATTCTGTTTGTAACTGTGCTCTTTTGCTAATGAATAAAATTTTGTTATTTAGTAGACCATTTAAATAATTTGTATTACTATAAAATTTAAACTGATGTTTTTTATTGCAAAAAATTAATAAGTTTTAAAAAAATTTCTTATGAATTATTTAGTTTTTCTTAGCAATTTCTGTTTGGAACTTTTCAAGCGATTTAAATTTCGTAATGTAACATATTTTTTGATATTTTATTTTCTCTTGTCATTTACATTTATATCTTTCCCACAATCATCAATATTATAAAGTGAAAAACATCATATGTACTTATTTAAGTATCATGTTTACAGTATGAGAGACGGTAATATTTTCCCGGAGCACCTGAACATACGTTTAATTCTTATTACGTTGAATTTACGTTCAATTCCTTGTAAGATAATGTATTTTGAATACTAGCAACACTGATTAAACACCTTATTTATCAAAATTTATTTATCAGTCATAGTTTATTTTATTCCTGATAAAATAGAAGAAAAAAAGAAAAAAAGGAGACAAAAGTAAAATTAAGAATAATTGAATTTAATTAAATTTTTATTTTTATATGGCCTTTGATATTTTTGTTATTATCTCACTCAGAGTTTTCAATGATTTGTTTGCATTGTATTATCTCAAAACTGCTTTTCAATTTGTTCAATACTGTTCTCGGTCTATTTCTATTGACGCTTTAAAATGTATCGTATATAAGTATCCTGCCAATTTCTGGTTTTCCTATGTCTTTAAGCTTATTATAAAGTTTTCTTCCTTACATAAAAATATCTGAATACTAATTAATTGGTCGCACATGGTAGTTTCATTTCTGAAGTACTGTGGTGCCCAATAAATAATATAAATTAAGAATACTGGAAGAGTTCTTAGATGCTTTTAATAACATTTAAAGCTAAGCTAGATGCTGTGAATGGTTAGTGATAACTTTGATTTTTAGACCCTTTTGTGGGATTGATTCTAGCCGTTAAAGTTTGTTGTGGTTCGGAATCCCCTTTAAACTTTAATTAATGGGTGAGTTATTTTTCATGTTCAAATAGGGATAATAGGATGACAAACAAACGAATGACAGAGAATATTTACTGCTATTCGTAATATAAATTTAAAATTCACGCTTGTAATTTTAAGCATCAGTTATTAAAAAAGTTATGGACATTATTTTAATCTTTTAGTTGTTATTAACTTATTAAACATTACAAATCACAGTGGTATTCTCTAAAATTTTTAATTTATTTATAAATTTATTGTTTATTTTCTATCTTACTATACTTAAATAAATCTAAAATTTGGTTCATATTTTACTAGAATCAAAAAGAAAATAGCAATTTTAGGCTTTATTACTGTTTTCGATGTTAACATTAATTAGAATTGCATGTAAAGTTTTCCCTCCTTCATAACTCTTCACAGAAAGCAAATACATATTGTCATTAATTCAAACATTAAGATTAAAAATATTTGCATATTCATTAATATCCACAGGAAATCATCAAAATTAAATAAATTTTGTACATTATAAAATCTTTTTTATAATGTTTATAATGTATATTTGTAAATTATTAACATCATTTTAAAATTATTTATTACTGTTGCTAGTGGGCAATAATGTTTTGATTTTTTAATCTTTTTTTATTAATTAAGAAACCGAATCACTTTTTAATTGTAGTTAGCATAGTGTATATCTGAAACCACAATAAGCATTTGTGTTGAAAAATATGTAATAAGTAAATTTTTATGATGTGAGATGTTATTTAAGGTACAGAAGTTATATATTTAGTTCTGAAAATTTTTATAATTTTACAGTTTTCTAATTGTTAACATCTTCATTCGGTTCTAAAAATGTAGTTTATTAACTTTTTAATTCTGATTTTAATTGTAACCAGTACAAGTTTACAAAAATATTGAAATAAGCAAAAGTCCAGTTCCTTTCGCTAAATAATGCGTACATTTTATGTATTAAACATATTATAACATTCTTTTCTCGAATTTACTAGAATCAAGTCGACAAGGCATGAATCGATATGACGCGTAGGAAAGATAATTTAAAGAAAATTACTCTTTCTGCTATATTTTATTTTCTTGCTTTATTTTAGATGCCTAATGTGCCGTAGGGGATGTCTCAGTTATCCAAAAATATCTTAAAACATTTTTTCACACTGAAACTCAGACTTTTGCTGCTGTTACTTTGTGATTTTCTGAAAATAGTATACATAATGTAGAAAATCTATTTCAATAGAAGAAAGGTTTCTTTGTGTTTTCTTTTCGAACAGAAATCTCATAAAATGAATAAAGTAATGAATAAAATGTCTTGAATATTTAAGCTTAAACAGAAATGTTGCCATATGTCGTAGGACTTTTCTTAGTTCTTTATTATCATCATTTTTAAATTATTTATTACTGTTGCTTGTTCATATGGGCAATAATGTTTTGATTTTTTAATCTTTTGATTAATTAAGAAACCGAATCAGTTTTTATAGTATAGTTAGCACAATATATTTCTGAAATTGCAATAAGCATTTGTGTTGAAAAATATGTAATAAAAATTTTTTTATTATTCTTTAATTCAATTATTTCATTACTTATTCTTCTTTATTTCTATTTATTATTACATACATATATAGATTCTTTTGTTCTCAGTTACTTCTTTAATTTAATTATAAATAAAGAAATAGCATTAATTGAATGCTTGAATTTATACACATGTAGATGATTTTTGTATGTGCAAATTTTACATGTAATAAATCATTTGATTATGTGACTATAGTATTTTAATATATTTTGCGGATTCAGAAAACTGTAGTCAGGCATCAAATAGTCAATCGTATGGTACAGAGATTGTCAACAAAGTGTGGGTGGATCTATGAATGAATTCTTATTTTAGTTTATTCAATTCTAAATTATTTGTAAATCAAAATAAAGTGTCTTGTGTACTTAGAAGTTATTATAAAGACATGTTATTATTTTCACATTTGATCAATTATTAAAACACCGTACCAGTTAAATCAGCTAATTAATTTGAGTTTTCAATGAAATATAAATAAATAACGCATTTAAGCAATAATGAACTAAAAATAAAATTTCAATGTATTTTTACAGAAAAACAAAAATTATAACATTATAAGTGTTCATACAATTTTACTTAATATTGACTAAAATTCTCAGAATTAGAGAATAATTTTAAGTGTAGCTAATAAATTTATTCTAAAACTCAAAATTTTCTTTACTAGCATAATAAATTAAAATATACATAAAAATATAACGACTTTTATCGAGATTTAAATTATAGATTTTTTAAAATAAATCTTGGGCAATTGTTTATTTCAAAACCTGGTACTCAATATATTTCGAACATATTCCTACATGTTTCATGCATTCTGGATATCTTGAAAGTTAAATGGATACACACACACACACACACACACACACACACACACACACACACACACACACACACACACACACACACACACACACACACACACACACACACACACACACACACACACACACACACACACACACACACACACACACACACACACACACACACACAGCACATATATATATATATATATATATATATATATATATATATACATATATATATATATAGTTTTATAGAAATACTTTTATTCTCTTTAATAAAATAAAATTTGCTACACTAAAATAAAAATAATACTTGGTTATTATCATTACCAAATGTATAAAATAATCTGATTTGATTAATAAGCAAATGCGGTAAAGTTCATAATCTCTATAATTGCTTAAGAATTCTACACACACAGATACATCCTAAAATTTTTTTCATCAGCTGATCTTTAAAACTGAAGAAATGTGTATCATTTTTGGAAAAATTATTTTCATAGTTATTTAATAGTATAGAATATACATATGACAAATACAGGATGAACAGTAAATCCGTCGAAGTTTGTCTTATTAAGCAAAAAGATAAGCTCGTAACATATTCTTCGATACAAAATTTCAGTAGCCTTAAAAATTTAGTCACTTGACACTTTCATTTTGAAACAGTTCACAAAATAATGAGTTTTGAGAATTTTTTCCTTCTTTAAATCACGGTAATTAGTCTGATTTTTAATATCCAATAATGAGTTATTTCATTTTTCTGGCTGACACAGTAAAATTTTTTTCAAGATGTTATATTTCCTTATTTTTACATCTAAATATAAACGTAGTTTGAAATACAAAGAGCATTTGCTTTTCTTGTGGAATATACAACAAATAATGAGATAATTTAAAATAACACTATAATTCAAGCAACATTAATCACTTTGTAATTACATTGAATTTTATTTGTATTAAATGGTCAGTTAGTAAGAAAACTGAATTATCACTACGTTATAAACACAAATGGTAGCTAAAAAATGAATCCATATCTGTAACAACTTTTGGTGCCTGCATAGCCTCCTCATAAAACGAATACATATGTAAGCGTATGCTTCTTTGTATCGGATATTTGAACAGAAATTTTTCACATTATATTTCTATAGTGTTCTTATTTAAAATAATAATAATTAATTAATTTTATTAAATTAATTTTCTTATTTAAAAATTATCGATTAATAACTTTAATTGGGAACTAATATAAAATATTTATTTTTGATTTAAAAAAATGACATCGTTATTTATTTTTGCGCAGGCTCATATATATACTTATGTAAAAACCCCAATTACATTAATAGTTTATTATTTTGCAAACAGTTAGACTACGAATGTTTTAATATTTATGGAAACAGTAGTTTGCAGTTTTTGGCAATAAGAAGTTTGTAAAAGATTGTAAAGCAAAGCTGTGAGCTTAGCAGGCATATAAGAATGCTAAACCATGAGCATTTGGTAGACTAATATTCTAGAGAACTGATTTTTTATTATTATGTTTCTGGAAAGCAGCGATATAAAAACGTAGTTATATTTGCAAAAATAGTCAATAACTATATGTTTACAGGCAATCTGATGAGTTATTTAACTTAAAACATAATAATCAAAAATACTGTAAATACACAAGGATTTCGAATGTTGCGAAAGACAAATATTGTTGTTTAATATGGTTGGAATGGTTACATGTTGTGAAAGAGGAGATAAAAAGAGAATTATCTTCAGAAGCAAATACATTTTAAACTTGTATTCTAAAACTCCATGATCATGCCTGAAAATTCTTATTTTTTTACAAATATTCCTTATGTAAGATCGCATGCAAACACACATATATTGAAATTAAAAATGAAGTATTAGATTCACTGAAATTATTAACACAAATAAAATCACAAAACTAATGAGGTTTACAGTAAAGTATGCAAACCAGTATAGAAAATAGAATATTGATAAGAAAATCAATTATAAATGAGAAAACAAATGAAGAATATTTCTTAAGCAAAATAGGTGTATTCTTTATCCGGAAATAGGTGCTTTTACTAATGAATATTCTTTTGGAATGATAAAATAGAAAAATGCCAAGAAGTATTTTACAGCCTAAATACTACAGGTATAAGCAAGGTATATATATATATATATATATATATATATATATATATATATATATATATATATATATATATATATATATATATATATATATTTCCTTCCTTCTACCATTAAACTCGAATTTCTGTTTGCATGAACAATAAAATTTTTCTTTTTATAATTTCTTTTAGATGTTGAAGGTTTTTTGGAAATTTCAGGCGAAGATATGTAAATTTTTAAAAAAGATATAAATAGATTGATTTTTAAAGTCTTAAGCTTAACAAAAGAAATTCTTAAAATCAGTACGATTGTTAAATGATTGTAAATCATAGCTTATGTTTTTAGAAAGTTGATTACAGTATCATGTTTTCTAATTCTAGAAATTTGATCATTTAACTACAACTTTAACTGAACACCTTTACGTATCAAAGTCATAGAATTGTATTATTTACGATCATCAATAACATTCAATGCCCTTACAGTACATCTGCAACTGTGCTGTTTCGCTAATAACTGCAGCAAATAATAACTTTCAAAATCCATTTGAGATCTTGTATGTCATTTTTTCATTGAAGTCATTTTTAGAAACAACTCAGCATAAAAAGCTTTATTGAATTGCAAATCAAATCACTGAATCACATGTAATGGAGTATTTTCATGGTATTCAAGTTAATAAAAAGAAGTTCCTTCATTTACAAGATTTTTCCTTTTTAATTTAGAAATAATTTTCTAAATAGGTTTGAGTTTAGAAAATGTATAGAGGTGATTTCCAGGTTACCTACATTATGAACCGAAACATTTTAGAGTCATGGAACAGTTATCGTATCTAAGTACACAAACGTTATTTTGCCATTCAAATGATTCTTGATTAAACTTTATAAAAAATGAAGGAATTACTGTGATTACTAATTATGTCAGACCATTTGATTCATATATCTTTTATCGGATTATTAATTAAATGTTACGTCATTTCCTATCAGTAAAACTTGTATTCTATATTTATAAGGAACATTTGAAATATAAATTTATTTTCCTTTTTTCTAATGAACCTATTTATCCTGTGTTTCTGTCTTCGCATAACAGAGATTTACTAAAACAAGTTAGATAATTTTCAAATTTTCGATGTACACTGAAAATAGATCATTCAAAGCAAATTGTCAGTGTATCAAATTTACACTACAATCTGACTGTCAATCAGATTATAATGTATATTTGAAGGAAGTGTGTTATGTTGTTAGCAAATGTTTACCATAGAGGTACTTCCTTCTTACTTTCCATCACTTGAAGGTTTCAAATATTTAAAGGAAGTCCTATTATACAACCTCAAAAGACAAAAAATTTGCAAATTTCTATAATGGAGAGAAAAATGGTGATTGAAAAGGAAATTAAGTTCTCTTTTTCCAATGATGAACGCTTCGCCTTTTATACATGCACAATTAAACGATGGGTGTTTAGTGAAAAGGGTGAAGGTTTTGTCTCTTGCGATAAACGAATACGGTTGAATCGATAAGTGATAACGAATACGATTATATAAAGAATAGCAAAAGTGCTATACCATATCGAAATCCAAGCTTCTTAAAACAGTTTTCGTCTTTTTGCTATCCACGTGATATCAATTAATAAGCCAGAACAAAAGTAAATTAAAACTCACTGACGGATTCGTGGTAATTCAGGGTTAAGGCCAATGTGTTTGGAATAAGATGTCTTAGCCATGTTTACTATAGAGTACTATTCATTTTCAGTGTGCTCAATTGAAGTGAAAGTAAAATATATTTTCAAGTTTTCTTCTCATGAAATTGACTCACTATCCATAAAAAATTTCCGAAAAGCAAATATAAACATTATAAAAACAATTATTAGGATTTTATGATATGCTTTTAGAATTTAAAATAATCCATATTCATTTACAGCCATTCTGCATGTAACACTGATATATTTAAGTAGTTTCAGTTTACAAATAAAGTAATGACTCGCATTTTCCCTCTTATTCTGATAAGAGAATAAATATAAATCCTACATTTTATATAAAGATAAAACTGCAAATTTAAAACGCCTTAAGAAAATATGAATACATAAGTTCTCACAAAAAACATTTTTCTTATTAGGTATTTTGTCAGAATCACTTACGAGATTTTATAAGTGAAATATAATCATATCTTAATTACAGCACAAGCACAAATTATTCATATTCTTTGCACATTTTGAAAAAAAATTATAAATAAAATAATTTATTCAAAAATATTCAATGATTTAAAAAAATGAAGTCTCTTTTAAAGAAAGAACAAACGGTATCAAATGGTAAATTATATTTAATACCGATTGGAAGAGTTTAGAAATTGTTACGGCATATCTTTAAAATTGTAGTTTCATTAGAATCGTATTAACTTATGAACATAAATAACTCATTTAAATTTTTCCATGAAATTGTAATTACTTTTACTTGAAAAAATCTAACTTACACAATATACATTTAACTAAGAATTTAAGAATTAAATAGAGATTGTGTTTAACTGTTAGCTTACTCTAAGGATAAAAATATTTATTTCAATTAAAACTCATTAACTTTTAGACTTTTATAAGTAAAATCTTCTTAAAACTCTTAGTATTTGTTTCTATCAAAGTTTTGAAAATAAAAGAAAGCTGATTTTGTTACCAAGACGAAGTATACACTGACAAAAGTAGTTTTTTTACCAGTAGCAGATAAGGTGCTTTTTAGTTCAACAATGATTAATTCCATTCTACTTATAACCTCAAATATTCTCTAACTAAAAAAAATTGTTTGGAAAGAATTCAATTTCATCGGAAAACACGAGGCAGAATCACTGCTTTCAAGGCAATTTATGTTGAGTACTTTATTCTCCAGAGAGATGCTTAATATATTACAGGGAACAAAACAGAAATCTAATTAATACTTAATTCGCTGCACTCTGCTATTTCTCTTACGTTCTCATTTTTACTTAATTTACTTAACAAATGAAATGAATTCTATTTTACGCAAGCTGTTGTATTTCATCATAAAATGAATTATTTATGTCTTTGAAAATACAGATGAGTATATGCATATTAAATATTTTTTAAAGTGGAACACATTGAAAAATGTAGATGAATGCAATAAATATTATGTAGCTCAAAATTATTAAATGAACATTTGCATGTTAAATTGTATATTTACATTTATATATAGAGTTTTGATTTATAAATATTAACGATCATATTATAATATGGATTTCCATTTTGTATATTTTAATCTTGCTCTTGGAATACTGAAATGACTTGAAATGTAGAAACTTCAGCATTTATATGTTCTCATATGATATTTATACATTAACTCCAAATTTTTATGACTATTAGTCAGTTTCCTAATTTCTGATAGTATTAAAAATATTAGTTTCATTTTTTCTCACATTTATATAAACTCTAAAAACTATGAGTTAATTTTGAGTAAGGACATTCAGATTTTTCTGAATATATAAGTCAAATGTAATTTTTCTAATTAGTCACAACATATAATATATGTAGGTAAGGGGCTTAGAACCTAATATTTCTAGTGGATCACATTCAATTCAAAGAACATTATTATGCTAAATTTACTATTGTTTTCTTAAGAACAATAAAAACCTTTTATAAATTCTCTCACATCAGTGCAAAAATCATATGGTTAAATTTATTTAATAACATTAATGGGAAAATTAAATTATAGAGCCGTTCACGATGCATGGCATACTGTATTCCGAAAGAGAATTTCCATCTAAAGTATGCCCTATTTTCATGTGTTGATGAGAAGAAAAAACGTCAGAGAACTCTGGAATATTCAGACAAGTACACGTGCAGGTATAGAAACCATTTCCATCGTCTAATGTTCAATCAGTAGCTAGTATCTAATTCCATTCTGAAGAAATTGATTATATCGCTTTCTTCAGAATGGAAATAAGATATGATGAACTATTTAATTATATATATATATATATATATATATATATATATATATATATATATATATATATATATATATATATATATATATATATATATATATATATTAGCAATCAATTTTTTATTGTCATCTATGATTGCACATAACATAACAACATTAATTTACAGGAACATTTTGTAATAGAAAAACCTTCATTACATTCTCAACATGGCCGTTCTAAATAAGTTTTCGAATCCAGCCGAACAACAGCCCGCTATTCTCTTTTTTTAAAAAAAAAATCTCATGTTGCTGTCTCCACATCGCCATCTCGAGTCGACGAAATCATTACAGACTTATTTCCCTACCCACTTGGACATCATAAAAAACATGTACATCATAAAAAACAAATAAAAAATGTGAAGTCATTTTTAAATATATTTCAATCATCTGAAAATTTAGCCCAAAAATTTCCTTATTAGAAATTATGGAACTGATAAAATTTTCAAAGCAAATTACCGTTAATTTCTGTAGTAGAAGTTATTTCTACTATGCAATTCTCATGGTATAAATACTGTAATAGTTTCAGAAGATTTATCTTCCTAATTGTTTTGGAGATACATGAGAAGATTCACTGGAGACACAAAGAGTAATGTCATTATAACGATTTTGAGGACCTTAGAGACAAATTTACGTCTTTAAAATTAGTATCATGTTCAAAATGCATGGACGTTTCCCAAACAAACTGAGCTAGGCCGTTATCTGTACTAAGCAGACAGGGCTGCTGGAAGTAATGATTTCTGCAAGTAATTTATCCACGAAATGGAGGCTCTGAAAGACTAAAATCAACAATTGCCTAGCAAAGTTTGATGGTTATGCCCTACTCCTGAACTGCTCTTAAAGCATTGCTTTCGGCTGTTGAAGTCACTAAAATCTCTTTCATATTACGCATGGATCCTACCATCATTGTATGTCACTTAAGTGAACACGATTACGCTCATATCATCCTATAAAAATAATTGCCATTAAAAACACATCCATTTAATCGCTTACTTTGATGTTATAGGAAATAATCATCATTGCCAACAGACTCAATGAAGTTTTTTGTGATGAATCCCACTTCATTTGGAACATATTACGCATTCGCGATGAAAAGCCCACATAATGTGGTCTCAATCAGCCTTTGTTTTGCAGGCACAAAACCTTTATCTCTTGTTTGACAGTAGGGGTGGTACTGCCTATGACAGCAGATCTTTTCTAGTCATTCTGCGTACAAATTTAACAGAGCAATACAGCATACTCTTATCACAACAATGGATTATATTTGCTGTTAATGCTTTTCTTTGGCCATCATGGTCATCAGACTTAAAACTAATCGAAAATATGTGGGACTTGTTAGTTATTAGATTCAGGTATCCAAAAATATTTGACAATTTGTAGCAACAATTGAAGAATGAATGACGGAATGTTTCGCATATTGAAATGAAGAATTATTATTCGTGTTTAGAAAAGGAGCTACACCAACAATTCAATTTAATATTCAGTGTGAAATAGCTTAAAGTTGATGAAATGAGAAAGGTAATGAGCTTAAAGTGTGTTTCTTAATTAAAACACCCAAATAACCATTCATTTTAATAGTAAATTGCATAAAATGAGTAATTTTAAACGATTGACGAAATTAAAATAAGTTTATAATAAATCAACAGCAATAATAATGATATTAAATAAATAAATTAGACATTAAATGAAAAAATGTTAAATTTGTTTCACACAGAAAATTATTTTTTGAATTTTAAGTGTTACAGAAATGTATTCATTTATTCACTGAAGATTCTTTTATTTTTCTTTGAAAATCATAACATAAAATGTATAACGTTTCATCACACAAGAAAGTAAAAACAACAATATCACTAAGAAAATTGGAGTTTAACATTGTTTTTATGAGAAAATTCTCGATGATGGTTGGATAACAAATTTCTACGTGAAAACTCATGAAATTTAGTTTTTAAAAGGTTCTACAAAATTGGATTATGAATTAAGAAAGATTCTAATGAATTCTAAAATTGCTGTTTATAATATTTTAAGTCAAATATATTGTTGTAGAAAATATGAAAGATCTGGAAAGAAGAGTAATTTACTAAAACCCAATGAAACAGACTAATTTTC
This sequence comes from Latrodectus hesperus, assembly GCA_037975125.1. Lineage (NCBI taxonomy): Eukaryota > Metazoa > Arthropoda > Arachnida > Araneae > Theridiidae > Latrodectus > Latrodectus hesperus. The sequence goes on along the minus strand of CM075855.1, from coordinate 26,211,496 downwards.
CAGATTGTAACAAAGCAGAACTTATCTACCCGCAAAATAGTATATAGAAGAAAACTAAAAGTATCTTACATACAACAGACTATAGCACTTTAATTTCAAGTATTGCTTTCCAAAAATTTAAAACAAAAAGTCTAGAGTGACATTTAAGCTTAATTGCCTCTTGGAAAACTGTTATTTTTCCTTTGGAAAAAGAAGCAATTTGAATCACCTGAGCAGTAATATTTCATATTAATACTATTTATGAGTGTAACCTGACAATTTATTCAGTAGACAAATGGGAAACTATCTCTGCAATGGCGTTGGGAGGGATTGCATATGATGGAAAAAATTATTTGCAGTATGTTTCTAGAAAAATCGCTTTAGCTGTTCCCAACAAATTCTTTACCAATACATTATACATTTTGATAACTTCTAAGAGGATCCAAATAAAAAGTTTCAGCAGGACAATGCCACTATCTGCGTCATTAAATCATTTAAAAATTGATTTCAGAAAAAGAATAGAAGTCTTAAGCTAGCCAAGATGTAATTTAGACCTACATTGCATAGGATATTGCGGGATTATATGGCTCAACATTTGACATTGATTGTTTGGGTATGCAAGTAACTATCATGATTCTTTAAATGAATTCCAAGTATGACCATGGGTCAATGGAATAAAATTCCAAATATTACACTTTAAAATCTGACTAATTCATAAAAAATCAAACTTTTAGAGCTATTCAGAAACTGTTCATACCTACACTTAATATCTTTGGATTGGTAAGTTACAGTATAATTTCCCTAGTGAGAGAGAGATTCATCTTGTGAGCCGCAACTGGATACCATTGATCTACATGAAGGAATTTTACATAAAAGAATTTCTTTTTTGTCACATGATTACAACGATATATTTTATTCTTTAAAACTATTTTGATATTAATGCTGTTAAAAAAGACATAAAAGTTCGAATTGTTGCAAATAATAAATATGTTATTTTGTACAAAACTTTTATTTTTCAAATAAATATCAAATATCGTGAAATAATATAAATTGGAAAGTGTGTTGATTGCATAAAAATTCAACAATAACTCACAATAAGCATTTTTCTACTGTTTTACAATGTATTCACAAATCATTTTAAAGTAAATGTTTTGTATTTTATGTTTTCATGATTTATAAAATCATGAATTGTTGTCAAATTAATTTTTTGTAGTATTGTTTGTACATTTTAAGAAATTTGCATTATTCACTAAATTTTTCAAAGAATTTCTCTCTTCATAAAAAATTAAATACAGGAACACACATACACACTACCAGTTAAATTATTAATTTTAAAACCCTCTTTATAAAAGTTAATTAGATAAAATGACTGTTCTTTAATTTATTATTTTCATGGAAATGCGCAAACATTTTTAACATATGTGTTTATAAATGTAATACAGGGCTTCGTTTCTTTCATTGTGCATTTAATTAAACGCAACTTTTTAAAAAAACATAAAAATAAAAAATTTTTGAAATTCAAAATATTTCTTTCGCTTTCCATATTCAAGATTGTATTATACAGGGTAAAATAAGATAACATGTAATTACATGGAACACACATAAATATTTATTTCCTATCGCAAATAGAATATGCATAATTTTGTTTCTTCTCCCTTAAATAAAAGTAATTATGTATGTATTATTGGGTTGATTTATAATCACTTTTGCAGTAGTTTTAAATTGATATCAGAAACATAAAATATGCAAAATTGTTCAAAGCAATCTTTCAAATGGAAATATGCTTTTAACATAAAACTAACAATCATAATTTTTGTGCAATATGAATATTTTTTAATTTTCACAAAAGTGCTCACCACTATTTTTTGGCCTAATCATTAATTCAGGGAAATCCTAAAAGCAAATAACCACGTTTAATACTGAAAAAAGGGTTAAAAAATCTTTACTCTGAATGCCACTCACTTTGAAAATATTTCACTTTGAATGTCACTCACTGTATATTGAGACTTAGAAATTCATGCTTGAGATTGTATTTGTATGTCACTGATAAAGAAACTTAAAATTTATCAGCTCACATCTCGACAGTAGCACGTGCATAATCAGCAGCACACAATTTATTGCTTGCTGCTCTACGATGGAGGAATCGAATCGATAGCCTTTTATTTCCTGAAAGATTATGTTAAGAATACACTGAGAAAAAGACAACAGTTAAGATTACACTAGTCGACAAACATTTACTTTTCTTTCCTAACTAAATTGGAATTAGTTTCTGGCACTAGTTTTGCAGTTAGAATTAAAAAATAATAGTATTAAAGCTATAGCACGTACAATTTTTTTGTTATGACTATCTTACCATTACTGAAAGGAACTGAAAAAGCATTTTAAACACACATTTTTTTATTATTAATTTCATTAATTTATCATATAAAGCTATTGTAATTGAGGTGATATACATATTTAAAATAAAGTAGAAGACACCAAACCATTAAACATTATTTAAATACGATGAAAACATGCCACGTTCTTCTTTTATGTGGCTCAAAATCTTCTTTCTTAAGAAACGAGCAGTAGTCACCCAGCATTGCTGGTTCCCAATGACTTTGGTATCGAGTTTCTAGAATCCTAAATCCGGATGGAATCTTTTCCCTTGTTCGTCACTAACCATACCAAGTTTTTCTGGAAAAAAAATCCGAATGTGAATGTAAAAAGGGAATTTTGAGTGACATTCGACACTTCATAACTTGGTAAGATGTAAGAAGCTCTTCTATCAAGATTTTAAATTTTTGTCCTTGTTTCCTAAAACACCTTTTATCACGTTCACAAATGATTTCCAAGCTGCTAATTCCTCTTGATTTAGTTTTCCTTCAAAAGCAGAGTTGCAAATTACTTTTCTGATTTGAGGTCCAATAAAAATGCCTTCTTTAAGCTTAGCTTAACTTAATTGTGGAAAAAATCTTTTTAAATATTTATATCAATCACCTTCTTTGTCTATAGCATTTGAAAAATTTTTTTATTAAGTCCTAATGGGAAGCGGAGGAAGAGGAACTTTTTCTGATTCAATGCTTAATGTTGCTAGTTCCAGGCTAAAAAGATGTTCTGTTTGGCTAATTTTTTAAATGATGTTCTGTTGCACGGCTATCCCAATAACAAAAAGAGCAACAATATTTTGTAAGCCCTCCTTGAAGACCCATTATTACAGCTGTGGTCTTCAAATCTCCACAAATTTGCCAATTGAATTGTTTATATATAATTGCATTTAGAATAGTTACCATGTTTGCAAAAGTTTCTTTTATCGAAGCTGAATAAGCAACTAGTATGGATGGTTTCTTGTTTCCATTATGGAGCAATACAGCTTTTAAGATATGTTTGGAAGTATCTATAAAAATTGCCATTATGATGGTTCATGCTTGATATCTTGTTCCTTCATTAATCTATCGATATAAAAATAAAAACTGAACCTTCCTTTATATAAAACTCTAAATAAACCACATTACTTTTTTGAAAATATATAATGCTTGTTCCAGCTGCCAACAGATTCCACTCTTGCAGACTAGAACCGAGAATTTCCGTCTTTTGTTTCGATAGGCCCAGATCCTGCACCAAATCATTGAGTTCATTTTGACGGATAAAATGGGGTTGGCTTGAAGTCTCAGGCGTAAAGTTAGGGCCAAAATTGTCTTCAGCTATATCTGTTTCAGATGCGTCTTCAGTGTCATACACCTGTTGAATGTCAGTTTCTTTCTAATTCAATGGTGGAGTTGGTATAGGTAAGCCTTCATCATGAGGAACAAGTCGGAGTGCAGATGGTATGTTAGGATATTCAGTTTTATGTATTTGCTTTTTTGAATATCCTTCTGTGTTCATTTGACTGAAGTAGCAGATTTGAAGGTTCCCGCCACACCATAAGGGCAGCAATTGGCATTGTTTCTCATGTCATCCACTGAACAAGAGTCACATTACAACTTACACAGCACAGATGAGCAGCCCAACTTTTATCTTGGTCACCAAGTTTGCACCCGAAATACAGAAAATAAGCTTTTTCACTTCTTGTGATAAATGTTTGTCTTGTTATTTTAATATAAAACATCCAAAATTGTAAAAAATTATCAGACGCAGTTATGCAACATCTATGCTAAGAACTTGCCATTTTCGGTATGAACTTATATAAAAGCACACAACCACACTTAACAAAGATTTCTACTATTCTGGAAAGCCGAAATGACAATAAATATGAAAAATAGTGGAAATCATGAAAAATAATGGATGATTCCATTTTCTATTATACAAAAATGAGACGTGGTGAGACTTTTTTACTTGCAGTTATTTAAATAACAATATCAATTAATTATAAAAACAATAATTTGTTTGTTACTAGCGACCGATTCTATAGACCAGTGTTATTTAATTTAGTAAAAAGATTTGTCCACTAACCATTCCTCTAACCATTCGCTGAACAAATTAACACTGTTTTATATGTTTCACCCTATAAACACCGCAGAAAATAACGCTGTTTAAATTATATTTTGAAAGTGAGCTGCGTTAGATAAGTAAACATTTGACAAAAAATAGTGCTAAAATAAATGGAAGTTTAAAAATTACTTCCTTTTTAATTCAAATTTATTGAATACAGATTTAATCACGTTTCTGTTGATTAATTTCAATAATTTTAATACAAATTTTCTATTATAAATAGTAATGTCAATTGATGAGAAAAAGTATTAAAATACGCAATAATTGGAATCGAATAGTAATAATTTATCAAATAATAAATTTTTCTGTAGATTTTCTAAAAATTACGCTTTTATAATATTAAAAAATAATTCTTTTAATAAATAAAAATATTTCTGCAAAATTATATTCTTATTAATATTAATATCAATTTCATCTTTAATTTCTCAAAATTGATTAACTCCTTGTTATTTTCCTTCGTTATTACTTGTGTAATATTTTTGCTGTGCTGTCATCAAAAATACAGCATATAGCCTTGTAAATTTGAATTTTCATTAAGTGACAAAGTTGACATCATCTTGTACTCTCCTCGTCCTGCCACTTTAAATCTTCAAATCTGACATTCACCCAACGGAGCTTCTAACGTGCATAGGCTTTCATCACAACGGTATTTTGCTGGGTGGATGGAATGCTTAAAGCATCTTTGGAAAAATAAATTGTTTACACATACAGAAGTATTTCAGTTATGAAAGTCAAATTGCTCGATTTATGAAACAAAATTTTCCAAACTGTTTTTTATCTACTTCCTTGAAAGTAATTTAAATTTTAGTCAAAAATTTGAAAATTACACTTGATGAAATCTTGGGACGTTTATGTCTTTACGCTGAGATGATGTGAAAGTTCTGGTATTTTTACTATTTTTAAAACAGTTTTTATTTTATGACTACCATAACACAATACTATATATATGTATGTATGTGCTATCCAAAATTCAGCTAAAATTTGAAAAATCTAATTGTGAAAATGTAAAAATATTTAAACTATTGAGAATAGAAAATATAGAATTTTACTGAAAAATAAATTAAATCTAGAAAGATTTCATTAATTTCCCCGATATTTTAAAGACAAGAACTTAAAAAGTATGAAACACTTAATAGTTTAATTAATTTAAACAATTTAATTAAAAGGTAATAATGGTATTCCTTTACTTTTATCTGCTTTAAACTATTCATGATAGTTACTCTCCTTTTAAATGCATACATTTTTAGTCAATATTTTATTTGTAAGAACAGTGATATTTTCAAATTAAGCAAATTTATATATAATTCACTTATATCAATAATTTTTAATTTTCATTAAAAGATATTAAAATGGAGTTTTAATATCTTTTATTCTAGCACCAAAAGATTTAGACTAAAAGGTTAGTTATGTGATTTAAAGCATGTTTGCAGTTTTTTATACTTATGATTGTTATTGTTATCATTCAAAGATCAATGTTATTTGTGGATTTATTTCTATGCAGATATAATTACATTTCTAAAAGTATTTACATGTTACCGAATAGCATGTGAATGAAAATATCATAGAAACAGAAATATATCAAAATATTGATCCATTTTGTTAGAAATTTAATATTTGCAATTAATATTTTGTGAAACATTTCCTTATTTATTCTCAGTTAAAATTTAGAATAATTCTAAATCTATTTGAATTACCTTCAAATAAGATTAGAGCTCTTAATTGCTGCACATTTCTATCGTCAGCGAAGTGCCTACTATTATGTAGTAATATAACTCTCATCTCCCAATTAAATTATTCTACTTGATTTATTTTCATGAAATATAGTTAGATTTCTTTATTATGACTTTAAAAACTGACCTTCACAATCTGTATTTATTTGTAAAATAAATGAATTACTCTTTAATTTCTAGTGAATTTCCATTTGTTAAAAATACAAAAATTAATTGGTTTTGTAATCAAGTGTGATGTGCATATACACGAACATAAAGAGTACTACATATACTGATATAATGAATTAAATTAATAAATCCATAATATATATTTAACAAAAATCATAAATGAGCATAAAATATAGTAATATAATCTAATTTCATTCCATTCTTTGTTATTTAATTTAAAAGTATTTAAGCAAATTTTAATATTTTAATGCAATAGATGATATTAACATTAATTAAATCAATTTAAATTTAAAATATAGAATAACCCGTAATAGAAAATAAAAGTATAGAATTCACTTGTAAAGGAACTCATAAATACCATTGTGTGCATGTAGTTGGTTGGTCTCGTGTGTAAAATGTGCATGAGGAATGAAGAACCAGTCAACAATTATATGTTATTGATGGTTTTCTTTTGACATCTAATCTATAGAAAATGCTAAGCATGCATGCGATGGAGTAAGTCAATAGCAAATACAGCTCTATTTTTTAATGATAACTTTTAGTCAATTTGAAATTTTTATGTATATGTACTTATAGAAATGTACTTAAAATCATCGAAAATTACTGGCCAACTTCTTTATAGAATAGCATGTACTCAATGATGTGTATCAATTTATGTTAAAGATATGTATACTGTTGTTAGAATATTAAATACTAATCTATCGGCAATCAGTTATTTTAAACTCACCCTAAAAATTAACAGACAATGCAACGAGAAATGATATTTTCTCATACCTATTCTATCGATATTATTCATAGCTCAGTTTTAAATTTTATAACGTCCAGAATAAATTATCGCAGAAAGTTTAACACAATATCTGTTGGAACATGTTCTTAGAGACTTAGTAAGGAACAGTTTGTATCCAACTACAGCTTGTGTTAAAAACGTTTAGTCACCAGGCGTGATTATAATATAGATATAGGTCAACCTCTCTGAAATTAAAAGAAGTAAAAGAATTCACACACAACACTGTTATTTCTGAATAACGTGAATCAAATATTTTTTTTTTATCTTAAAACTAAATAAATAAACAATGAAACAATTCAATACACATAATAGTAGTTTTGAATAAAATTAAATATTAATCTTAATTCTTTGATTATTTTGGAAAAGTTATAAGAAACTAACGATTTATATTGAATTCCTATGTAATAGATTATATCAGCATCAGTTGTTACTATTAAATTAACTGTTCATTAAAGTATTAAAATTTTTTCAAGGAGATAAAATTTCCACATCACATATATTTTTTTATAACACAATGTATGATAAAAGATTGTTTCAATAAAATTCCAAGTTTTGTGGCAGCTCAAATTTACTTAAAATGATTTGATTCTATTTTTCCAACTCATTTGATTTTCTCCATGAATAATGATCAATTCTAATTTTTTTACTTTGCCAATAAGCAAATTTTATATCAAAGACATTTAGCAACATCTTAAATTTGAAAAATAGAATAATTTTGAAGGTAAATTGGAATCAATTTAAAACGCTGCGATTCACGCTAACACGAATTGCACATTTTTTGCAATTCAAAATTATAGAATTGTGATGATTTTTAACCCAGCAAGAAAATAATGATAGTTATTTTCTAATTTTTTTCGTAATGAGGGAAAATTGTGAGTATTGTTTAGTTCTAATTATTTATATTTTACATAGAATAATTTTAAGTGATTTAAAATTTCTCTTTTTCAGTTATTTTTAATCTAATTTTATTCCTATGTATAATAATTCATAAAAATATACTCCACTTTATAAATATATACTCTCAAATCCTTCAATATATAACTTTATAGACAAAACACATTATTCCATGCCACAAGATGTATTTTTTTCATAGGTATTAGAGAAACTAGAGCTGTTTTCGGTAATAAATTTGGATGTTTTATAATTATTGCTTAAGACAAGAACAAACACACTCTTTTCCTCTCCTTGAGGTAATTATCCTACATAAAATTTTTAGGAAATGCATTGCTAGAGTAAATAAAATTAATTCTTCTTTTAGTCTTAATCGGAATTCGATGTCATTTATAGTTTCATTATATTTCAAAATTTTGATATTATATTATATTAGATTGCGGATCATTATTTAATTATTTTCGTATTATTTTTTATAATTTAAGTTTATTTTATACGCACATGTGCATATATATGTGCAAGCATATTTATTTATACAATTCCCTAATATTTATTTATGAAACATTTATTATTATTATAAAAATAGAATATTACAATACATTTATTTATATAGCATAAAAAAGTTTTCAGTAAAATACCCTGTTTTTTTGCACATTTTAAAATTTGAATTTCATTTCTCATATTTTAAAACGTAAAGTATAGTGTTCGGTGAAAATTTTCATAAGTTATTTTCGTATGATTGATAATTTATAGAAAATATTTACCAAGGAAATACTCCTGCAAGAATGCAATACTAGTAACGGAGACGATAAAGCCATTAGGCACACTTTTGGAATAATCGATCATCAAGAACTTAGAAAATGTCTAATTAGGTGAAAATTAAAATTAATGGTCAATAAATTACTATTTTACCATTTATTCTGTAATTCTGCTAGCTGCCTGAAAAATGTGTCAAAATGTTCTTAAACAATGTAGTCAATAAACAGCTTAGAAGAGACATACTCAAAAGTGGCTCTTCAGAATTTTCTACTTAAACGTGAAGTTCATTTGCGGTAACAGATTAAAAATGCAAATTAGTTGAAATTTTAATTTTTTATAGCATAAAACTTCAACATTGCTGCAGTTTTTGTGAAATTACTTTTTATATATTTATAGTAGTTAAATAAGCAAAACACACTATGGGGCTGGAAACTTTATATGATACTTTTTTTTAAAGAAAAGCTTCTTTGAAAAGGGGACGTCCGCAGTGCTACTATGTTTACAAATGAAATACTCGTCACTGAGCTATAGATTTTCCTTAAATTTTATATGAGGCATATTTTTTTCAGGTTTTCAAAATCAGATTATTGGAGCATGATAAGTGATGGTGATATTTTAATAATTAATATCTTTCTTGCGAACATCAGTGCAAAAAATATTCTTTACTCTTGTAATGGCGAAACAAATGCTCACATCTTATTTTGGGGTCAACGACTTGTAATAGATTATGTATCAAGACCCTTTCCTGTGACTCTTAGTGGACTAAAGGTGAATGCAACCATAGGTCCATCCAAAACAACTGACTTAGGAGAAGATTAGATCCGACAATTTTCCTTTGTCCAAAAAAGATAACAGTTATCATTCCCTTGAGAAAAAATTAATATTTTCGGTTCATGTGATAATATTTATAGCCACAATAAATGAACAATTGTTTAGTTGAGAGTACACATCTTGCGGAGAATTGGTGTAGGTTATTTCACAGCATTTTTTATTGGGATAAGAAGGGACTTCTGTTTCTCCAGGTAGAGCTATCTACCACTAGCATCAAATATCTCTCACTGTAAACAGCAGCTCTTTTAAAGTGTTTAACAATTATAAATGTTATTATTTTATGAATTCTAAAAGGATAAACTCTTACCCATCATGAAAACCGTTCTGCATTGTTTGGGAATGAACTTTTTCATATAATTGAAGTCATGATATTAATAACCTCTATAAGAAATGGCATCAGATTTACACTGCTGCTCATCGTAAATGCAACTCCGTGAAGGACGAATGCAAATAACATGAAATTTACAACATGTATAAGCTGAGGTGAGATATACAAATGATTAGCATTTTATTGGAGACGCACATAATGCACGCCTGTGGCGCCACCTCAAAGTGCTATTTAAGACATGGAGATTTCCACGATTTCAAGTTCGGAAATTGTGTTTTTCTTGTGGTTTTTTTAAAATAAAAATATCAAATATTCCTCGTAGGAAACAGCGATCATTTTTTGATCAAGGATCCGATTTCGACAGAGGAAGGATAGTGGCCATCTGATATTTTGGATTATCATTCAGGGAAATCAGTAATCGTGTTGGACAAAACCAAACACCTGTAATACGGATATGTGATCGATGGATGCAGGAGGGCACGACGGACCGACGTGTTCAATCGCATCCACCTCTGCGCACCACTTCACGTGATGACAAGCAAATTGTGCACATGGCATGATGGATTGCTCAGCCACATCACAAACCATACCACAGCGCATTCAGTCTGTAACGCATCATCCAATGTCTGCGCGTATCATTCAAAGCCGTTTACAGCAGAGTGGTCTGTCCTCAAGATGTCCATTGCTTCGTCTAGTCTTGACTGAGAACCGCAGACGTCCTAGCAGTCAATGATGCGATGATAAAAGGATGCAAACATCAGAATTGAATGAAATTGTCACGCTTCTGTCTGCAACACCACGACGGTCGCATTCGAGTCGGGAGACACCGTGGAGAGAGGATGTTGAATAACTGGGTTATGCACCGCAGTACTGATCCTGCGCCTTGTATTATGATATGGAGCGGTATTGGATATCACTCTCACACTCCTTTAATATGCATCGCCGGTACTTTGAACAGTCAGCGCTACATCTCCGAGTTGTTGGAGCCAGTTGTCCTTCCTTACCTTCAGGGTTTGCCCACAGCCATATTTTTACAGAGTAATGTATGACCACACTTAGCACGCACTGTCCAAAGGTTCTTTATGAACCGCCAGATCGAATTGCTTTCTGGCCGACTCGCTCTCGGGAGCTTTCGCCAATAGAAAACATGTGGTCCATCGTTGGACAACGATAGACCTAGATTACATCCCCAGCTGCCACACCAGATCAACTTTGGCAATTTGTGGAACCTGCTTGGACTGATGTACCTCCAAAACACATCCAAAGTCTCTTTGAATCAATGCAGAGGCGTGTTGCAGCGGTGATCTCCAACAATGGTGTCTACTCTGGCTCTGGCATCGTGGTGTTGCAGATTTCGGCAGAACCACTCTTCACAGAAAATTTAATCATTTTACACTTAATCAACATGTTATCTGAAAACAAATTTTGTCGTGATATCTCTTGTGCTTCCTGGTGTTGTAATTTGGGTGGCCTGCAGTGTACATCATAGAAATAGTCATGCTGATTAATGGGCCTGATGTGCGAAGATAACATGTTTTATAGAAATTGTCATGTTGATTAATGGGCCTGATGTGCGAAGATAACATGTTTCATAGAAATTGCGATTAGAAGAAGATGAATATATTTATTATTTTATTTTTAAGATGACGTAATATCATTTGAAATTTTTTTTGCATTAGTTGAAAAAAGAAACGATTTTCATGCTGGGGTGAAGGAAATGTTACACTTCGTATCCAAATGTTTGAGCGCCATCTGGGAAATAAATGTACAGAAAGGAGAGAAGACAAAAATAGTATCATAACATACAATAATGAGATATATAAAAAAATTATCTCAGAAAGAATGGGAAGACCTTGCCCATTTTTGTTCTTTATTTTAACTATCTTCGAATGAATCATGGGCATATCTTATGCTGCAAAGTTAAGCACTTATATGAGAAAAATTTACGATAATTTTTATATTAATTTTAACTATGATAATTTAATCATAAAAATTATTATAAATTTAATAATAATATAAAAATATGATAATTGCCTGTCTGATGTTATTGCATGGTAAAGGAAAAATATTAGGCAACTTGAGAAGGTAAAATTATGCTTATAAAACTTAATGATAAAATTAATAATAATATAACTATAAAACATAGCAAATTAATGATAGTTAATGTCCCGTTAACTTATTTTTTAAATTGTTCAATGCTGAAATATCATGTCATTGCATACCAAGAATCACTGTGTACAAAAATTTTGGGTATGTAACATGTTGGGAAATTAAGGAATAGAGCAAAAGAGTTAAACAAATGAAACTCCAGAGAATATTGAGAATTGTTAAATTTTGAATATAGGGACGTTGATTTACATTAATTGTTTGATGACTTTTTTGAGGGTAAACTCAGAGAATATTTTAAAAATAGAAATTTGATGCTTCTAACATTTTAGAAAACGAAACTTAACCATTTGATATTAATCTATTATTGAAAAGCGAAAGATTACAGTGTTTGGCATTTTTAGTTGATATTACTAACCATATCAATAATCTTAATTTTAAACTATAAGGAAAGAATAAATTATTTTTACAAACACTTTTCGGCAACAAAGTCATTTCGATGATCAAACACACTTCCATTTAACTTTACCAGATGTCTATTAGTTTTTTCCGAAATTCATTTATGATCTCGTAAAATCTTTTTCCGAGTATTATTGAAGTAACTGAATATTGTTTTAAATTTTACCAGAGATTTATTTTTCATAAGCATTTCAAATGAATCATGATGGCAGAAATTGTATAGAGAATCCGAAAGATTACATGATAGGAAATTAGCAAAGATTATTTTTATCACTTAATTTTTGAAAAATGCTTAATTCAGTGGTTTGCTAATATTGAAAAATTTATATATATATATATATATATATATATATATATATATATATATATATATATATATATATATATATATATATATATATATATATATATATATATATATATATATATATATATATATATATATATATATATATATATATATAAAATTCATTCAGTTAAAATTTTTTGGAAAGCATTTACTTCAGAAATTAATTTTATTTTAATTAATTTAACAATTTAGTACTCACAGTATTTTAGAGACCCAAAATCATAATTATTCATTGACTCATCTTATAAATAACTCATTTAAAATAAATGCCTTAGAATATTGAATTGCTGATTAATAATCATTTTAAGAACACATTAGTTTTGCCGAACTCTTGTATAAGTATTTAGATTGTAAAATAGCACTTATGTGTAAAAGGAAATGCTCTTTTATTCTGTTTTCTCATGTCACAAAAGAAAATGCAAATCATTATTTAAAATATATTACATGATATTCTCATAAGTATTGCAATTATAACTTTGATTTTGTATTTTTACATAGTATGAAAGAGTTTTCCAAAGTGAGTGAATTAAGTTTTACCATTTTTTCATTTTATATCAATTTTAGATTAAAAAAAAATTATTTAAAAGTTCACTAAAATTTAAAGAATGTGATATTAAACATTCTCATACAACTAGTTTAAAATTAATACCTGAAATTAAGCGCTAATTTGGAAAGATAAAAGAGTCAAAACTCTGTATTCAGGTAATTTGCTGTTAATTTACTCAAAAGCATATATTTTAAAAAGATAATTTAATTTGTAGAAGATATTATATTCCGGCTATGAAAAATAAAAAGACCAAAGTACTCATACCTATAAATAAATTAGCATGAGTTCTAAGCTTATACACGAATTTATGAGTTAATATTTTTTTAATTTCTCATTAATAAGTGAGTTAATCTGTCATCAATATTCAAATTCATAGAGATTAAGTAGTTATCATATTAAAATTTATACATTATTAATAAGACAGATAAAATTCTATCATAATTAAAAATATTTAATATAGCAAATATTCTGTTTCTTCAAGCATGTAAAATAGAAAAATGTTTTCAAAGTCTTTTTTTTATATTACATAAATATGACCATTTGTAATGAACTTTCCTGTAGGGCATATACATGGGATATTTTTAATTTTCGAATTGTATCAATCTGTATGAGCTATGATCATACACAATTGCTGTAAATATAGCAATTATGTTCAACAATTATGTTGTTATTAATTGTATGTATTAGCCATCAAATGAACATTATATTTATTGCATATTTACTTGTTAAAAGGTATATGATAGCTTTTGTGAATTTTTCTTAAAAGTCATACATTGTTAATATTTAGTAAAATATATGTTAAAATTTGATCGTTGATTAGAAATAGGATTATATTTATTAATAGAATGAAAGGAAACATGCACAGAAAACGAATCAAACTGACAACTAATGGATTACATAATTTAATTTTAAAAAGTTTTATTTTTGATAATTGCAATTTTATTTCATTTTGAGTAAGTGAAAAACTAAATATAGTTTCTTATAGAATCCTCAATTTAAAAATAAATTAATCTTCATTACATTTCTCTATGAATTGTCTTAGACATTGAATAAATTGATATTCTTGATTTAAGAATAATACCTAAAATAAAAATATTAATAAAGTGATTTATTTTGAATAAACTAAGTTGAATGTTCTAGAACATAAGACATGTCATTTTAGAGGAGAAATGGTATGATAATTATAATGATCCAAAACATTATGCTTTAATCAATAACCAACAGAATGTTTTCTCCTGCATTTTGAGTAAATACGCTTTTGATGAGACCAATTTGCCGGAGATTGCCAATTTTCACCATGAAGGGAATTGAATGACCACTAATGCAGGAGATCAAATCCATTTCTGAGAGCTTTCTGTAAAAAGAGTTTTCATATGAAGGGGAAATGCCTAGAGATGAAAGAAACATGTTACCTTTCAGTAAAATAATCTTGGACAACTCTATGTTATCAATAGTACACAGAAGAAAGAAGTGGGAGAAAATGGATCATATGGTCGAGATATTTCTGATGAGGCATAATATATGATGTTTCATGCACTTTCTAATAAACTTGCTACCCAAAGAAAGCTCAAGTTTCTGATGTCTCCTCTTTTGAAATCTTCCGGTATTTCACTATCACAATGCAATTTTTCTTAGATTAATATGTAATTTAATAAAAATGTAATTATTCTCGCATCTGTATTCTTCCAGTTTTATAAATAGCAATAATATAAGCATTTAGTTATAACATATTTTCATTTAATTCATTAATGAAGTATAAAAAAAAGAAGTGGATGTAATTTGTTAAATTTTCTTGGTAATTTAGTACAGTTAAATAAAATTTTCTAAGCCTTTCTAAATTTTTGGAAAATTATATAAATGTTTCATATAAAACTTTGTCTAGTGGTCAGAGTGCCTGAATACGGATAGGGAGGTCCTGGGTTCGAATCCCGGTTCGGACATGAATGTACTTTCTCTCTCTATCTATCATGTCTTTGTCCTTTCCTTGTATGAATGGGTTGCAAATGGTTGCCTACCCTATAAATGGGTACCTATGGTATGTGTGTACTAAGGAAGTCGGACTCCACACCAAAATATGGTTCAGTTGGAAAAGTGGAGCAGCGCACTCCATAATCCCAGACTAGCTGGCAGACGATAATAACAACAACAAATAAACCTTTTGAATAAATGGATAATTTTTGTTATACCCGCATTCAATTTACAAAGAAGTTAAAATTTAGTAATAATTCTTTTTTAATAATGAGTATAAAATCCCAGATAATTGTTACATAAATCTGATTTCCCAACAGATTTCTAAATTATGATTCATTAAACATTATTTTTTTAGATTCATATCTTGACACTAAGAAGCTGTGCCTATTAAAAATAATCTCTCCAACTAACACATTTATTTACAAAATAAAAGATGATAAAGTAGTCTTCATGTCAGCATAAGGATTTCGGGGTAAATTTACTAATTGGTAATAATAATAACTTTGGTAAAAACATTACCAAAGAGCACCGTCCCACCCGAAGATATACGGTGGAGAACGTCGTCGGACAGTAATCCTGGAGGGAACCCAGGTTCAGCACTTGGCCAGGACGGGTGAGAAGAACTAAAGTGGTGGACTGTCTAAACCACAAGCTGGAGACCGAGGGGACAAAAGGGCGTTCAATTGTTCTACAAAACAATAGGTCGTTCTATTAAGACTCATAATGGCTGGAAGAGGACCGGATGGTCTTAATTGAGAAAGATACAGTACAAAACATACATACATACATACATACATATATATATATATATATATATATATATATATATATATATATATATATATATATATATATATATATATATATATATATATATATATATATATATATATATATATATATATATATATATATATATATATATATATATATATATATATATATACAGATACAGGCAAGTTTACAGAGGGTATTTACATATGTACAAAGGAAGGAGGAGGTGGAGGTTACTCAGTGAGCTGAAGGAGGAGTTCAGCCTGCAGAATTTCTTTGGCACCTTTCCTGAATTCTTTAAGAGGGAGGAGCTGCTTGAAGTGTAGTTGGTGGAAGTTCTTAGGAAAGGTCATTTCCCAAATGTTGGAGTAGCGGCTACAATGGAGGAGAAGGTATTCCGGATCTTATACATCGCCGTCTTGTGGGCAGACATTTGATTACCCGTGGAATCTGCTGCGATAGGTGCCGAAGACTCCGTGCCCGGTAAGAAGCTGGTTTAGGAAGAAATCCCCTTGTAGTCTTTTCAGTGAAACTTTCGGGAAGAGTTCAAAGAGTTTCCTGGATTTGTTGGAGGTCTCCCCTCTGTGCTGCCACATAGAAGTTTCGTACTCGATGGTAAGTGTCCGGAACTGCTGTTTGCTGAGTTTGACAGTGATGTCAATGTTGTCTAATTGGGTGGCTTGCTTCGCTGCAACTTCTGCTGCTTCATTTTGAGTGATACCAATATGACCCTTGACCCAGTGCAGGGCGAACTGTCTCTCTCGTCCTTTGCAGATCTCGACAATCTCTTGTATTGTGTCGCTTGAGTCTTGCCTTCCAGCCAACACCAAGAGTACTGACCTAGAGTCTGTGTGGATGTGGCATCTCTGGTAATCGTGGGACATCGCGTACTAGATGGTTAGCAGGATTGCGGAGGCTTCTGCCTCAAACACTGAAGCCGTGTCATTAAGTCGGGCTTGGATGGTCTTAATCAGCTCATTGTCTCTGTAGATGAGTGACGCACAGCCGACTCTATTGTCAATCTTCGAGCCATCCGTGTAGGTGTAGAAGTCTTCGTGGACTGCTCCATATTCCAAGTTCAAGGGTTGGTCGTCCATGGTGGGGTGAGACTTGGGACCTTGATCCAGGCATTGCAGGAGCTCCAGTCAGTCCCGTTGATGTGGATTGTAGACCCAAGATTTCACAACTTGAACCTCTTTTGGAGGGCATCCGTTTTGAGGAAGATCGGCGGGACACCTGCCAGGATTTGGAATGCATCGGGGGAGATGGTACGATAAGCTTTCATCACTTTCAGGAGTCCAATACGTTGGATTTCCTGTAGCATGTTGTTGATCCTGGCAGTGCTGGAATACCAGACCTGACATCCGTAGAGGATGGTACTCTCAATGACGCTGCAGTAGATGAACTTCAGGATATTTGGCTTTAATTCCCATGTGACTCGGGAGATTCTGACTAGCTTGTTTTGGAGGCTGTCAATATTGTTCTTGACATCGTTCAGGTGCTCCATCCAGGTCAGTTTAGGATGTAGTATAATTCCGAGGTATTTCAGTCCATCAGAGTAGGAGATTCTATTTCCGGAAAGCGAGAAGCCTGGTCTCCGGGTAATGTCTTTACTCATAGTGAAGATAGAGTATTTACACTTATTGAAACTTAGTTTGAGTCCGAATTCCTTAGTGCAGTCTTCTACTATCTTGAGGGGCTTCATGACCATCTTCGTGAACTTGAAATAAGACTTCGTGTCCAACAGTATTGCTACGTCATCAGCGAAGGCCTGGCAATGGGCATTATGGCCAAAATTTTTTGTCAACAACTCATTGGCTATAATAAGCCATAGGAAAGGTCCAAGGCTTGAACGTTGAGGAACTCCGATGTTGTATGGCACCTGTCTCTTGTTATCATCTAAGAAGAGCCTGTTTTTAAGGAATGAGTTCACCATCCAGTACAAATTAGCAGGAGTCTGAAAATTTCTGAATAAACGCAATATGTCATTACACCTGGCGCTGTTGAAGGCATTCTTGATGTCCAGCGAAATCAGGCAGGAGAAGAGGTTGTTCTACTTATTTTGCTTAATGTGGTTGATAAGTTCTCTGAGGGCATCGCAGGTACTTTTGCCCCTGAGGAATCCGAATTGGTTTTTATTGAGCAGTCCATTTTCAGTGAAGAAGTAGTAAAGCCTGCTCATAATGACCTTATAGAGAATCTTCAACCAGACGGACAGGAGACAGATAGGCATGTAAGAATCTCTGAGCGATTTATCCTTACCATCTTTTGGGATTAGCGCAACCTTTGCAATTTTCCAACTTTTGGGAAATGATTTTTGTGTCAGGCATTTGTTGAGGATTCTCCGGAACTAATCCTTGTTGGTGTAGAACAGCTCAGAGTAGACATCCTAACAGATGCCGTTATAGCCTTGAGCCATATTATTATGGCTCTAGGCTATAACGGTGTCTTTGATTGCCTCCTAAATTTCCTGGCTCGTGAAAGCTTGTTGGGAAGGAGAGGTGTAGTCTGGAACATCATTCACTCTAAGAGGAGTCATGGGAAAGTGAAACAAAGCTTACTGAGTTTCTCCTCGATCTTATCAATGGTTTCGTTGATGTCTGATATCTCATCCAGTGGGAATTCCTCGATCAGTTCTGGAAGGCTGAGTTTGAACCTGTCCCAGTCCAAGGTCTTTGTGACCCATCTCCAGTTGTGCCTCTTATGTACCCTGTTGATTCCAATCTCACAGATCTTGAGACAATGATCACTGGCAGTAATGTAGTCTCTAATTTTCCAATTTCTGACATCATCGCTAGATAGGTTCTGGGTGATCAAGAGATCAATCCAGCTGTCCCCAATGGTACTAGAGAAGGTGGGATGGCTGTTCATGTCATTTTCAACAATCAGGTCATGACGGGCTATGAAGTCCAGAAGCAGCTCGCCTCGATGATCAGTACGTCTTGGACTCCATTCCGAAGATTTGGCATTAAAGTCACCAAGAATGATCCATTTCTCATTGGGGTTGCTGGAAATGAGACTCTCAAGAGGTTCGATTGAAGATTGAATATTCCTGGAAGGAGGGCTGTAAATAGAGCAGATGAAGAGGAAATCATTTACCTGCACTTTGATGATGATGATTTCATCAGCCGAAAAGATCGGACTAATGAAATTCTTTTTAGCAATGATGACTGCTTTCAGGTCTTTAGAAGGTATCATAACATAGTCCAGAGAGAAGCCTGTGATGGAATTATTGAAAATATACGGATCATTTGCCGAGGCAAAGTCAATATCCAAGTTCTTAATGTCTTGCGTATACAGGAGATTCGCCGCTCTACAGTGGTGCAGATTCAGGTGGCTCAACTTTAGTTCTTGCTTCTTGTCTTTAATATCCATAGTTGGTCTTGATGATTAATTTATTAATCTCTTTCCCATTGCATCGTGGCCAGTACTTACCTTGGTATTTCCCTTTTTGTTAAAATCAGAGCAGTTGCAGCAGTTAAGCTCGTTCTTGCAGTCTTTGCTGAGGTTGTTATCTCCACACCTCCCACAGGTTTCCTGGCCCTTGCAGTCTTTAGCGTGATGGCCGAAACGTAGGCACTTGAAACATTGTGTGACTCGGAGATATTCCCGGCATCTGACACAGGTCCATCCCCCGTATAGCTTCTTTCTATCTTTGATGGCGTTGAAACCTTCTCCGTTAACTAAAATGACCAAGTTGTTTCCAAATCGGCTTTTGTAGCTGAAGATAGGCTCCATTTCCACTTTTTCATCCAGCTGATTTTGTGACTATAATTGCTGGACAATCTCTTCCTTGTAGATTTCCTTATCCACATCAAAGAGCACGTTACGGGGGTTCTTTTTGGCTGGCTTTTGGATAGTAACAGTTTCCCTGATGGTGTCGTTCTTCTTCACCTCTTCTATGAGTTTGTCTAAGTCTTGATTGCTCTGGGTCTCAATCAGGATTCCTCCTTTGCAGACAGGCTTGATCTTTGCAATGTTAAATCCAATGCTGGCTGGTTTGATTTTCTTTCGAAGAAGTTCTCTGGTCTCCTTCGTAGTGCTCTCCTTGGTGGGGTAGATGACTACATGCTGCTGCCTCTGCCTGGACTTTTCTCTGCGGTTTCTGGAACGACTGGCCTCTCTGGCTTGCTGGCTGCAACTAGAGCACAGGTCTTTGCCTGTGTCTGCTGGACCACGCTGGAATGTGCTTTCACCTCTCCTTCAAGGTGGACGTTCCTCTCGATCTGGGAAAGTGCAATCTTAAGTAGCTCCGAGACTCCACTCCGAATCTTTTGCTTAATAATTGGTAAATAAACAATCAACATATTTCACTTTAAATTAATCAGATGGAAGAATATTGAGAAAAGAAATATACTTCATTTCCATAAAAATAAGTGTAATAGAAAATATTTGCAATTATTCAAATGATTTCTTGCAATTTTAGTTTTTATCTCATCTTATATATCATACATACTATATTAATTTTATACTACATTAATATTTGTTAAAATATAAATAAGAATATTTTAATAAATATTAAATTAAGAATCAAGTGAGAATAATGGAATATTTTTGTCTAATAACAAAATTTGTCGAATTGTCATAGTATTTAAATTTAATTGACTATGATAAATCTATCATTCATCGATGAAAAACTTCGATTAAATTTATAATATTTAACAATCATTTACATCCATAGAAAGAATCTTTTCACAATATTTTCAATTAAAGTATATTATATATATATATATATATATATATATATATATATATATATATATATATATATATATATATATATATATATATATATATATATATATATATATATATATATATATATATATATATATATATATATATATATATATATATATATATATATATATATATAATATTTATCTATTTCATTATACAATGATTATAGTATAATTTTTACTTTTAATACTAACATAAGCAAACGAAAAAAAATATATATATATATAGAGAGAGAGAGTAACTTTTATCAAATCACTTCAAATTAGATTTTGCTAATTTTAGAATAACAAAATAAAGTCACAAAAAATACAAGACCGGCAATAGTGAGGATAATTCCTGTTAGAACATTTAACATTAATTCAGAATATTTATATTAGTTATAATTTTTTTTCATATAAAATTAAAATCAAAGATATAATTATTCGAAAACCTTAACTTTAATACCTTCAAGAGGAAAAAAGCATTATCATGATCGTTTATCAAAAGCTGAGTAATTTTCTTTCTATTTATAAAATGAGCAATTTTCTTTATAAATATTATGATACCAATTACTTTACATAGAAAAATATAAATGGACAAGTATATTTCTTAGTCATACTATATTTTTAATGACAAGATTTTGTAAAAGTATTCAAGTTAAATTTGTGAAATAAAAATTTAAATCAGTTTAACTTTGGCAAGGATTCAAAGCCTGAATATAAAGTGAATAAAACAGCAAAACTATATACATTTTCGAGATTTCAGAAAATTTTCATCTTGTTCACTATGAGTAAAAATTATCAGAACTCTGATACAAATGAAATCTATTTCAAACATGGATATAAAATTTTTTTATATAATTTAACAATATTTATATGTAATGATACAAACTATGTAAAGGTGAAGAAATTACTTAACTTTCTTAAAATATAACATAAGGAGATATTTCAATTTAACAAGTTTTTTAATGCAAAAAAGCTAATTTGTATTTCGAATTGTAAAAATTCAAAATTCAACCAAAAGCTTCTTCCAATAATCTTTTTCTAAAAATAAGTTTTTTTAATGGAACTAGTTGCAAATTATTGGTTAAGTTTCCTGATAAAGATACAGCAAAACAGAGTTTTGTGAAGAAAAATATACATTGTTTAACTACACGTAAGGCACATTTACGTATTTACTACTTATAAAGTACATCACATTAAAGTACGAAGTAAAACTTGCAAAGTACATCATTAAAGTACAAAGCAATATTTCTTTATACCATATTAAAAATGAAAATAATTTTAGAATAAGTATTATTTTTATATTAATTTTTTCATATTCTTTAATTTGGATTACTTGCTTTTACTTTAATGAAATTAATGTTTGATATATATTTTTATTATTGATAGTCTTTACTATTTCCTGAATTAATTTTGTTTCTATAACTCATGCACTAAGCATTTAATGCCAGTTTTTCTTCTGCAAATTTCAGAGTTAATTTATCATTCATAAATTTTTGCCGGATATTGCTTTTAAAATCACTTCAAGTGTCCAATTATCAAATTAATATATTTGCATATAGCTGTAAAAATATTTACGTTCGCTTAAAAATATTTACAATATGAAAATTTATTTTGAATCATTATTGCCATTTTGGAGGAATAAAGGTAAATAAAATAATTAATTCATTGAGAAAATAATTTTTCGTTTCTATGATGATTCATGATCTTTGATAATATTCTATTATTTGACAATTTTCTTGTAAATACACACTAAGTTGTTTTTAGTACTCAAACATGCAACTGTAATTATCAGAATTTTAATGCATTGATGATAAAATTCAAAAAGTAAAATACCTCAACAAAAAGAGTATTTTCTTACAGTGTGTGTGAAATTTCAACATAAAAATGTAAAATGTGTAATTTATAAAATTATTACAACTAAAAAGCAATAAAGTGAAATAATATTTTTTTGTTTTCTTTTTTTGTTTTCAGTATACTTTCAGTTATATATATATATATATATATATATATATATATATATATATATATATATATATATATATATATATATATATATATATATATATATATATATATATATATATATATAATAGACTGTATTGAGTTCAAATGTGTTTGTTTCTCACAGGGGCTTTTTCATATTTTTGTCCGTGTGTGTATTCATTATTTTGTGATTCCTGAATCTGGATACTTACATGTTTTCTTGAGGAGAGATCAGGTTCATCAAGGAAAAATTTGAGGATATGGGGAATGCAGACGCGGTACAGGTTGTGATTGTGTTATATTCAAAAATTCATCTAAAATGGCCTATCATGAAACAAAACACAGAAGTTGGAAAATGTTAGTTACAATTTGCTTAGCATTTCTACAGTTACATACGAATTTTCTAACATGAGTAATTTCTAACATCTTAAAATGTGAGTTATTTTAATTATCATTTCAAGAACAATGGATGTGTATCATTACAGAATAAAATCTTCCAGGCAAGCACGACAGTTGTTCTCTATTTACGGATGGGATAATTATTTGCTTTTTTTTTGTATAGGAAATCATTATTTATCATTATGTAATGTATAAATTAACATGGATGTAAAAGGAATAATACAAAATGTCTTCTTTTCCATAGTGTTACTGTTACTTCTTTCAGGTTTAGAGTCTGTTTTTGGAGCTTCTTATGGAATTCATTGAGATTCAACTACTTTCGAAACTTACTTTTCGATTGTTACTGAAATCCAATTCCTTACTACAAGGGATCCAGTCACAAAATTTATCAAATGATCTTTTCCTTACCCAATTTTAATCGTGGTTTAATCAAGGGTAAGTCATAAGATCTTCGTTACACAGTTTAAATTATAGGAAGTAAAACTTTAAAACGTAATTAGTATTTTCTAATCTTTATTAAATCATCAAGTATCCAATTATATGGCCATTATAATGCTTTTAACATGCCAAGAAGATAAAGTGCAGTTGCAACTAATAAACTAAATGTTACTTATTTGATCGTTTCTGTGCAGTCTTCTTAGAAATTATCTTAAATAGTAAGTACTCATAGAGATGTCTAGGTATTCTGCTTGATATACTTTCTAAGAAAATATTTTTATTCTTGATAAGTAATTAAATTGTGCTTATAACTGTTTTTATTTTTATTCATCAAACAATCAGCAATTGATCAATGAAATCATATTTGTGTTTCTATTTACTTATCATTATTATTAATATATATTTTTATATTTATTGTTT
Source organism: Latrodectus hesperus (assembly GCA_037975125.1). NCBI lineage: Eukaryota > Metazoa > Arthropoda > Arachnida > Araneae > Theridiidae > Latrodectus > Latrodectus hesperus. The sequence goes on along the minus strand of CM075855.1, from coordinate 26,187,383 downwards.
CTTAAGAAGACTTAAAAATAATTGCATTATGCTTAAAATTAAAAAAGAATCTGTTTAAATAACAATTTAATATCATAAAAGTTTTATTTAATGTCATTGAAAACTATTAATTGGTTGAAATACTTAAGCATTTTATAAATATGCATCATTTTTTATATATCTTTAAATTCCTACTTTCATTCCTTATCCTTTTTAATTCAACTGCTAGTAAATTTATGGAGCATTTATAAAAATTCATTTTAAGTAGCAGAATTTAAATTTGAGTATAATAGAATCATAATCTACTATAATGTTTAAGAATATGTTTATTTAATTGTTGTTGTTTCTAATGACACTTGGGCAAGTCAAACTGGCTATGCTTTTGGCTATGCGAATTTAAGTCGAAGGGGAGCGTCTTTCGTTTGAATTAGAGCACCATGTAGGTGAAAGTACGACTTTGATCTGCACACATGCCATAGGGACCCGTTTATAGGATATGCAACCATTCACACCTCATTCATACAAGGAAAGGACAAAGATAGGATAGATAAAGAGAGAAAGTACATCTATGCCCGAACCGGGGTTCGAACCCAGGACCTCCTTATCCGCAGTCAGGAACGCTGACCACTAGTTGGTTGGCTTATTTAGTAGTTTCATAAACGATAACGTAATTTTGTTGAATAAGTTAGTTTCAGGAAATTAAAATATTAGTTGTTTCATTTTATCACAATTTCAGAACTAAGAAGACAATACCAAATAAGTGGTAAGCAATCAGATCTATAGATGAATATCCACAGATGAATAGTGTAAAAATGAATGACATATTTTGATAGTATAAATAAAATAATCTGTTCAATTATTTTCCTCCCACATACTAACTCATTTAAAGTAAGCACAATCAATTTTATAAATAAATAAATTGAATCGTTTTTATTTTACTATGCTGCAAAGCTTACTAATGTTTTCTGAGAAAAGTAATTATTCAGCTGGAAACAATTAGATTCAAGAAAAGGGTGTTTAAACTTGATTTTTGTCATTTTAAACGAGTAAAAGTTTGCAGCTCTTGACAAATCATTGATAAGGATAAGTAAACGCATGACGTCAAAAGTAGTTGTCATGGAAATGAAGTCAATTCTTGGAACTAAAGCAAGGGATCATTCTTAAGAAAAGAAAAAAATACTCGTTCTTTTAATAAATAATGACACATCCAATACTTTAGTCACATATAATTGAATAAAAATTTCATTTAAATTCAAGGAAAAGTTATTCGCACGTTTAACACAGAAATAATTGCTGTATTGATTTATATAATGCTTCTTTTTATCTCTCACTGAAAACTACATATAAAAAGAAAGGTTTTAGAATCTCGCACATACCTGAAGTTGAAAAAACACAAATATAAGTAATTCTTCTTAATCTCATTATGCAGAGTTGTAATGTATTGGAATCATATAAGTACAAGTTTCTTTAATACTATCGAATTATTTACTAATTTATGTAAAACTTTTGTAAAATCAGATTTATACTATGATATGTTTATACATATGAAATAGGATTTTAATATTACAATATTAATATCAGATATTTATGCAGGGACTTGTAAAACCACTGCGTTCGCACACATAAAACAAAATAACAATTTCTTTAATGTTTCAATTTTGAGAATTTTGTCTTATTTCCTAGAATTTTATACAATAATTTAAATTTCGTACTTCATGTCTTCCAATCAAACTTGATAAAATGTTTTTTTAAGTTTATTTATAATTATTGGATTATTAACAGGAAAATAATGTCATAAAAAGCCATTATATATCTCTATAAAATAGTAGAAGTATCAAAGTTCCTACCAAATTGCAGAATTGTAACGTATGAAAAATTTAATTATATAATAAACATAAAATAAGCATACATTACCAATTTGTAATCGCATAATATATAATTATTTGTTAACCACATAATAGAAATATCAGTAATCATAACATATTTCTAATAATAGTTTATAAAATATTCCATGTTCTTCAATGATAAAACTAAACATATTGTGCCAATCACATCAACAATATTTTATTCTAGTATTGCTCTTGCCCAAACTATGATGAATATGATCGTCATTACATATACATATGTATTGCAGATTTACAAATACATATGTAAATCTGCAGTTACCATGTTACATATGTCAAGAATTAAATAATGACTTCTCACACAATTTCCAAAGAACACAGCAATGGTTAAAAGAGGCAGTTAAGAAATTTCTGTCATATAAGTTCCCTATCGAATATATATTTGTCCCTTATAAATAATGGGAACAAGTCATAAAATATTTCCAGACTTTGATGTATATAATTATTATAAATGTTTAGGCATCACATATATGCTGTTATAAGCAAACAACACAAATTTACAATTAGATACAAGAAACTTATTTATTTTTTTCTACGAATTTTTAGTGTTGATTTAAAAACAAGATTGATACCATTCCATCTCTCAAACAGACTTTTCACATCATTTTAAAAGTTTTACTATTGTCAGTATGGAACAAACCTACATACTTGTACTCTTTATAATTTAATAATTTTTAAAATGTAACATATAAAACATATTTTACTTAAATAAATAAATAAAAGGGTATTTCTTACAAATACCTATATTAAAATTTATTTTATAAATTAATGCAATGGTTAAAAAATAAAATAAAGAGATTATAAATATAAAAAATTTTATTTACGCAATGAAATTATTAATATTAAAAAGGAAAATAACATATTCAAATCACTACATTTTTAACTTCATCTTGTTATACAGTAATTCGAAAATAAGTAGAAAATAAGATAATTTTAATTTTTGCAAAATTATGAATGTTAGCAAAATTATTAGTTTCTATTTAAATAAATAAGTTGTTCCACAAATTTGTATTAAGCGCCTTTCAAAAGTTATTTATGGATTTCATCTTAGAAAGAATTAACTAAGTATACACAAAACTGTGTTTAAATAAAAACATAAGACTTTTTCTGGATAAAATGTTATCAGTGATAAATGATAAAATGTGTTGGTTACGTAATTGACATCTTTTCATATATAATTATAAAATGCGAATTTAGTGAAAAAAATTTAAAAACTTTATATCATATAGCATTTATTTTTATTAAAGAAAATTATTTTTGAATCAAAAATATTGAAATTGCTTATTTTCATAATAAGAATTTATTCTAAAATAATTGTATCTCAGATTCTGCTAAAACAATTCAGTAAAGTTTAGAACAGAAATTGCTGAAAAATATGCAAAATCTAAAATTGGCTAATTACTTTAGGAAACTTTCCTCTGATTATAGATATGGGCACAAAATAATAATTTAAAATGGAATATTATCGAAGTCAAAGTGTATTTATTGAAATAAGTCATTTATTTGTAAAAACGGCATAACACGATGATTTCTATAAGAAAAATACTGTTTCAGCAGATTCTTGGTACTCACACTGAAGAATTTTATAAGCGCATGCATTTTTCCATCTTATTATGCAGAAAAAGCTTTATTTATTTTATTTTATCATTTACACCATATTATGCTATTATATTGATGAGATATACTTAGAAGAAATTTTTGATGATCTAAGGAGAGAGTATATTGTTTTTATGTATCAGAATTTCTTGTTTTTAATTTATTTGCCTGATATGGCTTGAAATATTTTCTACCTTAAAACTGAGATTGAGACTATGAAAGTAATAAAGTAATTATACCGTTCTCAAAATTACTTTTAACAATTGTATGATATTTTAGTTTTAAAATTTATTATACAATTACGTTTGAAGAAGAATAATTTGCCCACTCAAGTGGAGTTGGAACTTTCAAATAATTCATGCAACTTATATATTTCAAAAATAATTTTTATAAGGTGAGTTTTATATTGTTTTAAGCAAAATTCGCTATACATTTTAATGTAATTAATCTTTGAGATAAATTTGAGATTAACTTTTGAGAATATTTGAGATAAATTGGAGGAAATGAGAAGATGGAATTATTTTTTCTTAAAATGAAATGATGAATTAAATTTTTAATTAGCATTAAAATTAGAAAGGAACAATATTCTTATAAGCAAATGTTAAATACCAGAAAGTGAAAAAGACTGTTTCATTACATGAAAATATGCTTCAGGGAAATTAAATGCATCATTATAAGCACCAGGGACTTTTCTTAAAATTGAAGCAATTCCAAATGATTATAAAGCAAATTGCTTAAAAGGCAGTGTTAATTTATTTTTAGCTAAAACTTCCTTAATTCAGTTAAAATTTTAGATTGAGGAAATTATTTCAAAATCTGCACTTCTTTGAAACATAATAAAATTCTGCATAAAAAGCTATCAAAAAGTTTATAGAAGAAGAAATTTTAAAGACTGATAAAATTATGTAAAAGAAATTAAGAAAAGAAAAATATATGAACAATAAGAGAAGTTCAAACTTTTAACACCTATACTTTCTCCGAAATATAATAATTCCATCAAAATTTTGAAAGAAATAAGCAGAAATTAAGATTAATAAAATAATATGAAAGGGGAAAAATAAAAAACGAGAATAAAAAATAGAAAAATCAGATGAGAATAAGAAAATGGAAAAAAATAATATTTAATGATGAGAAGCGAAATCAGTTCGAATCTCAGATGTTAACATCCAACTCAGCAACTAGCATGATTAGCATAAAAAATAATACGTTGTTGATGATTGAAAATAGAACGTGGGACATGTTAATCAGTCATTATATATATATATTTATCGATATCTGACATGAAATAAAAAATATAATGCTTGTTAGTTTCTTTTAAACAATGCATTTTGTAAAAAGTTCTGGTAAAAATAATACAAACTTTATATAGGAATGGAATGAAAACTTTTTGATCATAATATTTAATAGAATTTCTAATTCTTTTATCGCACACACACACATAAATTTCAATAAATGACTAAGTTTGAAAAATATTCTAGTTATTATAACTCTAAAATAACAAAATTTGTGCTTTTTAATTTTAAGGCTCATCTTTAAATATACAATGAAAAAACTCTTCGGCTTATGAAAAATTTTTTAATGGTTTTTTTAACGTTTTTTTGCATTTAATAAGTTAAACTTTATATTTCGCGTCATTTTGTAAAGTTTATTTTTGTCATAATTTATCTCATAGAAAATGTCAGACAAATTTTAAAATATTTAAAACTGTAAATACATAATTAAACCATTAAAACTAATTTAAAATAATAAATGTACTGTAATAACTATAAACATATATATTATAATTAGTACTTATTAACATAAAAAATTGGCATTATTGATAAATATTTCATTAAGGTTATATATATATATATATATATATATATATATATATATATATATATATATATATATATATATATATATATATATATATATATATATATACATATATATATATACATACATACATATATATATATATATATATAATATTACAGTCTGGTAGTTAATTTTATATTTAATATAATCATTTTAAATATATATAAGATGTACTATAACTACAATCTCTATAATTTGAAAACACACTAATTATGACTGAACAAGGATTTTTTTTAATTAGTGTAAAAAATACTTTTGAACAAAAATATCAATTATTTTATTCAGAGATTTTGTAATATTTACATTTAATAGTGCTTATTTTCTGCTTGAAAAAACTTAAAATATGAAGGAGCATTTTTTATCATCTCATTTACTCTCTTCAAATCAGTTACTTACATAATTAGTAACGTTTTTTACCCTAACAGAGTAAGAAATGGAAAATAAATAATAATTTTAAAATGTAACAATTGTGCTCACTTATCGAAAAACTTTTAATTTAGGAATTTTTTGCATTTTTTTACTAGTTCTTATGTAGAGAAGAAAGATTAAATATTCTAATTGTTTTGCCATTTTTATCCATTAGTGAAAAACAAATAATTTACTCGGATTTATAAAATGTAAAAAAATGTAAGATTGCTTTATGAAAAAATCTATAGTCGTATTTAAAGTGTTGCATAATATTTCACTGCCAGGCAAATCTTTCAAAAAAATCCCATTAATGTTAAAGCAATAAACATTTGATGACATTTAAATGAAATAACTATTTTAAATTGTAAAAATAATGAATTTTTATTCCAAACAATATAAAGCAATATTTGAAATAAAAAGCAATTGTGAGCACAGTTAAAATTTTAAACTTTCAATTTCAGTATAACTTTGATTAGATTATTGAATTAAATCTCTGTTTATTATAAAATATTTGTAACATTTAAGTGCAGTGAAGCAGTAATAATCTCAAAATTAATGTGTAATTTTTTTCAAATCATTTTCGTGGATTTTAATTTCTAAATATTTTAAAATACTTATTTTTTTCAATATTTTTTGAAAATTTTTGGATTTGTTTTATCTTTCTGTATACATAGGTGTATGATAATGATCTTTTTAACTGAGACTTTCAAACACATACAAGTTATTAATTAAAACATATAGCTTTGTATATTATCAAATTTTAAAGTAAATGATAATTTGGCTTACTACAAGGTTTAAGTATGAGATTTTTAAATTTATGAGTTAAGTTTATCACGTATGAATTCATAAGATCATATTATTAAAGAATAAATAATGCAATAGTATCAGATAAACCAAGAATATTAAAATTTAAGACCTGGTTCCCGTATATTCGTGGGATACATTGTTGATTGCACCACGCGGCGGAAATATGAACTGTTAAACAGTGCCACTATTGTCAGATTATCCAAGTCAAACAATGGCTTTTCATAATTAATAATGTTAGTCTCGCTCACAATTTATCATACAGCATTTTGGAGTTAGTGATTTATATTTATATAATTGTGTATTAATGTATGCGTATAAGTATTAATGTATGTATAATATACATTATAATTTATTTATGTATATAATTAATGTGTATGATATAAATAATTAATAATACATATGTAAAATGCGATAATCTGACTAGTATTTTATGTACTGTTTTGTTAAATGTAAGAGAAAAATCATTTTGTGTGAGTGCTATATATTTCAAATGATGTTTGTTAGACTAATAGCAGAAAATAAATTGTAACTTAGAATTATGAAATCACACATGTTAAGTGACACAACTACAAAGTTTCCTAAATACCGTGATATTAATTCATAAAAACTTTTATCAATAAAGTGTAGTCAAAAGACATTTAAATTTTAGTTTACATTAAAACTTATCTTAGTGTTTTATATTCACTTAAATTCAAATTAGGGTATTTTTTGGCTTTTGAATGATGCAAATGATAACCAAAATAATTTAGAATACCACGAATATAAACATTGTATTTATTTTAAAACTCTCAAAAGCTGATAATGAAGCTAAATATTACTTTCTTATGCTTGATTATTTATTTTTATTGTAAACAGTGTAAAAAATTTCAGTGTTTGAAAACTTTCACTTGGTTTGGTGACGCAAAACAACATTTATTCTATAAATAATTTTCTGAAAATGGAAAAATCGATTTTTTTTCTGGAGGGCTGAAGAAGATTTAAACATAAATATTTATATATATCAAGAAGATATATAATGATAAGATTTGAAAATTTCTTCGGGCCAGAATCTTTTGACATTTTTTAATTTTCCATTATTATTTTTTATTTAAAATAAATAGGCGCTTCTAGTTCTTGGAATTTCACTATTCTGGAATATTATTGATTATAGTTGGCTAAAGTTATCTTTAAAGAGCTTTTCGCGCTTGTTCGCTGTTTTAGTTTGTTTTTCGTTCGATTTGAGCAGAATTGTTTGGAGGGAATTTAAGTTACACTTTAAGATCTATATATATTTGAAAATAAGTAATTCAGTATAAAATCAGTAAAAATAAATAAAATATAAAAGTAAAATATAGTATTGGCCAACAAAAAATATCATTTTCTTATTTTTGATTAAAAATCTCTAATTTTTTTATCTTTAAATTTCAATGATTTATGCAATCCTAGGTTGATAATTTAAATATTTTCTTTTGAGCACCGATTTACAGTTTTATTCAGCAAAGGCACTCATTATAATCAAATTCTGTTCATGGAAAAGTTGACCAAATTACTGGAGTGCAACATGAGCAAAGAAATGTTTTTGAAAATATGATACATTGAAGATGTGGAGCGTAAAATAATTCATTAAGGCGCAAAACTAAAATTTAATAATATGATTTATTAAGAGGACTCTATGCAGTATATCTTTATATCAGTGTTTAAGGAACTGTTGATGCTCATAATTATTAAAATTTATTATCAGATTCTAATATGCTGTGTTCAAGATTATTCTTTACAGATAATACTTTTTTTAAGTAATTTTTATTTCATGTAAATACCTAATTTAAAGAACAAATTCTTAAATTAAATTTCCATTTAAAATCAAAGATATTTATGTTAGCATGATTATTGTTATTGATTTTAAAGCCCGGCTACTAGAATTTTCATCTTTCAGCACTATAAGGAGCGGAAGCTTGGCACATCTTTATATTGTAGGGCACCCATTAGCCCCGAAAGTGAGTCCTCTAAATTTAGAAGCAGGGAAGCAAAAGACACCCATAGGTACCATATCATATGGAAGAAATTGTGACCCCGACATATATATATATATATATATATATATATATATATATATATATATATATATATATATATATATATATATATATATATATATATATATATATATATATATATATATATATATATATATATATATATATATATATATATATATATATATATATATATATATATATATATATATATATATATATATATATATTATGTACTCTGCAGCCATAAGGGAATAAAGCTTATCATTTACGACGGCTGGAGTACACAAAATATGTTGGGCTTCAGTTGGGTGGGGATTTAAACTCACTACATTCCAATAACGACAACCGAACCAATCAGGCAAATGATTCCCAACTATGCTATAAAAAATTTACTCCATAAGAATGGAAGAGAAAGCGAAAGTTGACCCCCACCAAAATCAAAAAAAAAAAAGGAACATATTCTTTTAGGAGTTCATTTCAGAAGTGCCAGTACACTTCTCTGAAGTTGACAGTGTAGCTGCAGCTGGAAATTTTATTCCATACCCATGCTTTTTAAGAAGTGTTATTTTAGAAGAATGAAAAAAATTTCTTCATGTTAATTTGGTACTTCAATTGATTAGGATATAAACTTTATAGTTGCTATCTGTTTCCTCAGACGTTGATTATGTCGTTGGGGATAGAAAGTTTGTCTCATCTCCTATTAATCTCCGGTTTTTTAACAGTTCCGGAAAAGATTTAAAATTAGAGGTAAGGTAAGATACATTTAATTGTTAATTCTTTCTAATAAGCTTTTTCATTTATAATTACACATTTCATTTACTCTCCTTGAATGTATAATACTTCGGACTACAAATTTTAAATCAAAGAAATCTCTCTCTCGGAATAAAGGAAATTCTCTCCCTGTGAGAACATTCCAAGAGAGTTGGAATACATAGGTACTTGGAAATGATAATTACAATAATAAGCATCTTTTCCAGACATCACTTGTTCATTAAAAATATCATATTTACAAATTTTATGATCCAAAATGATGTCAATAATGCAAGTCAATGTAAGACATTGTTGTGGTGAGATTCGGAAATTTCAGAAGAATTCCGAGGAAACCCAGATTCGTTTTTTAAATAATTGGATGACAGAGATAAATTCAAAACAAAAATACAATAAAACTTAATAATTCATTTTAGTAACTTAATTACAAGAGAAATTTACATTTACAATCAAAACTTTCTTGATTAAATAATTGAGATTCTAACATTATTATTTATTTTATTACAATTACACATTAATATATCATAATTGAGTGTGACCAGACGGACAAGGAACGAGAGATCAGACTCACCTCTTTTAGAAGTAGCAGCGTGGTGTCTCCTAACGTCAAAGGCATTACCAGCTCAGGATCTTGCTTGGCTTGCTCATTGCTCATGAGCTTTCCCTCTTTTCTCTGCTATCTCTCCTCAGACTTTTACCGTCTCTTCTTCTACTCATCTATTTGTCGGACATCTGCAGCTCCATTCAGGAAAGTCGAGGCAGGACTCCTACTGGACAGAGCAGTTATACTCCGTTTACAACTAACATCTTTTTAGCTTCTTATTATGCTCAATGAGGACCCAGTCCTCAATTGTGGACTCCTTTTCTTTGTCGGGCTTCTCTGGGGCTTTTGTGTGTCTTCTGTGTTTTAGATGCAGTTTTTAATTCTCGTCTTAGCTCCTCCTCTTTACACCATTGGTTTTCCAAAGTTCCATACTACCTCCTACACTTCTATGGGATAGGTCAGAAATCTCTCCCCCTCAATCCCGACTGGTCAGGTTTACAAATAAAACATATCATAAAACATAAACTTTCCTTGCAATTTTCTCAAGATCATCCATCTATTCCGAAAGGAAGAATTTATTTCTTTATTGCACTTGTCTCGTTGTGCCAATTTTTATTACATCCTTTCCTTTATATCATAACAGCTTAGTTTGAAAGGAAAAGAGGAAACTCTTAAATTTTAAGTGCAATAAAAATATACACATCTATTTTCTGAGGGTTTGTGTGTGATTATGTCGTTTCACACTACGACAGACATTAGATCATATGATCTGGATTTAGCTCTTGATACCCACATTACAGTGAGATCGTTACATAATTCAGACACTAGTGCTTGCTGATGCTCCAATATTAATATCTGTATCAATTTAAATTGGCGTTTCACTTCTATATTCTGAAAAGATTCTCTTGAGTTGTAAGTGGCAAATTTTTTCAGAGCATATTTTTGCCTGCCCGCATGTTGAACATTTGATATTCTCGGATTATTTAACATTCACGTTAAGTTTTAGTTCTATATGTTTGAGTCTCATTTTATCAACATAAATTTCATCTACAAACATGAAATACTATTCATGAGTTTATAATCCAAATTTCTTTTTAATCAGAGAATTTTGAGCACAATTTAAAAGTACCAACTACATTGCTGGACAATTGCTAAGGACGGATAACACTATCATCCATAGCAACCACAAAATGAAAGGAAGCAATATGTGGAAAATTAGAATAAGTGTGGGATATAGTAAGAAGAAGTATGCGTATGCAAATTTTTTCCACGTCTGTTCATCACGTGATGGCGTTCATAAGAGCTTTAAAGGTTTTGACGCTTATGAACAGTTGTTGTTTCAAGTTAAAGTTTTACAGGAAAGATTTAATAGATGAACTTGAAATTTTGGCATGCCTTCCCGACATCACCTAGATGATTTTATGCGTTACCGAATTATTGGAAAGATCGAAGAAGGGTGAAAAATAACAGATGTTGCCAGGGAGTTCGACATCGCTCACAGCGTTGTTTCACGGCTGTAAAAGTCATTTAAAACTACTGGAATGTGTAGTAGGTGGCATGGGAGAAGGTCGTGTTAGAAGTACGACGCCTGCAGAAGACAGATGTATCGTCCTATCAGCAAAAAGGAACAGGCGTACCACATCTCAGCAGGTGGCAAATCAGTTTCTTGCTGCCTCAGGAAAGCAGATCTCCCGAAAATCTGTTGCCAGATGTATGAGGGGAGGAGAACTATACGCCCGCAGACCTATTGTGTGTGTACCTTTTGTCCAGACAGCACCGTACTGCCCGTTTGCAATAGTGTCGTGAGCATCGCAATTGGACTGAACATGACTGGGCATGCGTACTATTCTCAGATGAGAGTAGGTTCATTCTGTCATCGGATTGTAGACGACAACTGATCTGGCGCGAGAGTGGTACTGCTTATCGTCCAGAAAATATCCAGGAAAGGGACCGATATCCGACATGCAGTGTCATGGTGAGGGCCGGCATCATGATTAATTTCCGCACGCCCCTACATGTGGTTGCGAATGGGACTATGACGGGCCAAAGATACATTAATGAAGTTCTACTTATTCATGTTCGTCTTTTCCGTGGTGCCTTGTGTGATAAATTTGTTTTCATGGAAGATAACGCAGCATGTCATCGAACACTCGCTGTTCAGGATTGTCTAGACAGCGAGGGTATTCAACGCCTTGTATGGCCATCACGTTCTCCCCATCTAAACACCATTGAAAATTTGTGGGATGCTTTGGGGAGGCAAGTTGCAGGTCGAAACTATCCTCCGACAAACAAGAACACCCTCATCCGTGCACTCCCAGAGGAATGGGACAAATTGCCTAAACAGCTGCTGGATAATGTTGTGCAAAGTAGGATACGACGTGTGGAATGTTTCATCACACTCCGCGGTGGACATATCCCGTACTGATACCTTTCTTCAAGGTGCCTGCTGACTTTTAGATGCATCGTTCCCTTTTTCCGTATGCAGCATAAAATGAAAATTTTTTCTTTCAGGTTTTTCACAGCTTTTGTACTTTACAGACCAATAAATATCCTTTATTCTAATGTCTGAACAGTGTGGCAACTATATTTTATTCTACTAGGCCTCATGTCTCTCTTAATGTTATGCAAATTTATGATCCGTCCTTAGCAATTGTCCAGCATTGTATTACTGAAACTCAAACGTAATTTAATCACGATAACTTATCTTTAGAAATTTATTTAAAATCTTATTAACTACAAGTTGTATGGTATGCACTTTTTTGGAAAAAAAAAAAAAAGAAGAAAAATGAACCAACATGAAAAATGATTTGAGTATTTCGTAATTTCTGCTTATGAACTATATAAATGATTACATTTTTAAAGCCATTTAACTTACATAAGCTTGCGTAAAAGATTTGCACACTGTAAAGCCCGAAGCCATTACGGAAGTTTTATATTCTCTTATTGTCCTAGAGGTAATGAATAGATCCTTAGATACATAAGATTTATGTCATTACCACTTTATTGAAAATCTTGTAGCCAATTGAACATAATCATATATTTTGAATGAGTATGATGTTGGATGGTCAGGCTGTGTATTAAGCCATCACCTTCAACTTACGGATATAACTCTGCATATGTACAGGCAGTAGTGACAGCTCCAATGGTTTTAAAGGAGAAATGAAGGCCCTTGGATGCTAAGGTGTTCATAAGAAAGGCAAGATTGGATGATTGCGCATCAAAACGGAACTGCACTTTGTTATTAGCCGCTTTCTAATATACTACGACCTTTCTCATTTCACCTTTTCAAGGCACTTGTCAGATCTGGGTTATGCTTGCATAGGATTTTAAAGTATCTGCTTAATAACATCAGTGATTCATTTATAGTGTTGTCATTGCTAATAATCATCAGCAGATTAGCCGCCATAATATTCAGTGATAAATTCCTCTTCTCTCCTGAATAAGATGACCATCGCATTCACGTGAAAAAGATGCAAGGACTACGATCTCAATCAACTTTTCATTTAGAAAGGTATAAAGCTATTAATATTCATGGGATAGTGTGGGTGCATTTTATGATAGTAAGTAGTTTATAGTCATCTTGAGTGCCTCTTTAAATGTGCATTTTTTATTTTATCCTGGAATTACCACACAGAGTACATCAAGCTTGAGTTAGTTTTCAGCAAGCTAATGTTGAGGCCCATACACCAAGCATATCTATGGTTTACCTCTATAAATTTCATATTTTTCCTTGGACAATAAGTTCGCAAGATAATTCGCCAATCAAAAATGTTTGGGATCTAGTAGAACACCTGATTTGGTTAGTCCAAAATGTAACAGATCTGCAGTTCCAATCGCTGTAAAATGTCAGAATATTTCACAAGATGACATTTGGAATCTGCATCATTACCAACCTAAGCGTATAGAAGCATATAACACTACGAGAGTCGTCTATAACAACTAACTTTAGCCTTTAATATAGTTGCCATTGCTGACCTTGAAGTTCAGACATTTCGGTATTTGCACATAAACTGCTCAAGGAAAACAATAAATGTTGTCAAGATATTTCTTTTATGGAAAGAGTAGGCCTATAGGCTGGTTGTATCGTTATATGATGACTGAATGTATTTTCTTTACGTGCATAGCCGTTAAAGTTTTTTCAGTATATATATATATATATATATATATATATATATATATATATATATATATATATATACATGTGTGTGTGCGCGTGTGTGCAGAATGATAGCAAAATAACTTCTTATAAGCCTCTAGTGATCCTTCTTTCAAAGAAACGGATGAAACTTTTATTTTATGCATCACCAACAGTGAGTTCAAGGCATGCTTAATTTACTTTTAATAATTACGGCTTTAAAGTCTTAATTTTTAATATCTCAAACAAAAGCATATGTTTCTTATTTTGAAATTTCTCTCAAGGAAATGAAACAAGTTCTACAGAAATCGTAGAAAAATATCAATGCAAAATTGCGACTGAAAGAAAATGGGGAATAACTAATAAGGACACACAAGGAAAATTTATGACTGCCGAAAAAAATTGGAATTTTGAGGTCAACATCACTGCACCATTAATTACAATCACATCCTTTTCAACAGATAAATAAGTAAAATAAAAGATTAATTTGGTACAAATGGAAAAAAAATTCCCATTCTTTTTCTTTAGTTCAAGATTGTATAGTGAGTCTGTTATATATAAAATTGAGATTTAGCAACATATCTTGAACTGTTCATAGAATTTGTTTTATTATAATAAATAGATGTCTAGCTTTAATCTAATCAAAAATAACTGACTTACTTTAACTTCATTACTAAAAATAATGAAAAAATCCGCTAAAATTTATGAATTATTTAATATTAAACAATGAAAACTGTTTATAATCTATATTGTGTTTGTGTTTCAAAAGGTTATTTTTGTTAAATGTTATAATTTACTTCTTAATTATTTTAGAAGTGAATAACAATTTTGATAATTCAAACTAGTATTTTTGTGCAGTTAATAGTCTCATTATAAAAACTTTTTTCCCTCATTTTACGCAACTTAATTTGTTGGTTCAAAAGGATCAGATTTCTACAACAAAGCAAGAGATCTCCCATTACATATTTCAGGGTTCAATGCAAAAAAAAAAAACATTCATTATCCTCAACTCCTTTCAGTTAAGTATTTTTGCATTTAAAATTTTACTATCCATTTTAAGATGATACAGTAAATAGATATTTAAGGAAATATTCACGTGATAAAACGTGAACTATTAACATTGAAAACACATATAATATTTATCTGCTTTTAAATTATTTTAATGTATTAGTGTATGGAAGGTAAAACATCTCATTTTCATTTTTATATGTTCAGAAAAATTACTAAAATATTGATAGAGGAAAATTTCGTAATTTTATATAAATGTGTATTTCAAGGTAATTTTACTACAAGTAATTTTAATAAAAATACTAAAAATTCAAATAAAATGAAAAATTTCCAAAAAAAAAAAAATCCTCACCAGAAACAATTTTAAGATCATTAACTTTGTATAAGTAAAGTCATCAAAGACCCGGAGTTTTCCCAGGCATTTTGAAATTGATAAGTATTAATTGAACACGTCAATCTTTGATTTCCCATTATCTGCAGGACTACAGATGAATGACAATTAATCTAGCAGGACAAATATATTTCCAGAAATTTCCATAGAGCTAGGTTTCTTTTGAAGTATTATCAAATACAAAGAATGAAATAAACCTTTCATAATATTCTGAATAAATAAAAAGGTACAATTATTTTAACTATAAGTTAACAAGTAGAAAATGAAAAGAATACATAAGACGAGGGATTTTTATAGATATCAAATCGTCTTTTTATGACTACGAAATATATGCACCTTTTCTTAAAAAAGGTTTTCATATCATAATTTTAGAAGAAAATAGGAAATTACAGACATTTAAATTTCTAGATACAAATATATTTTCTAAAAAAATAGAAATTCAGGGTGATAAAATTTTATCATGATGAAAATAAACTATTTTCAAAGATTTTTCTCCTTTGATTTTAAATTGTATTCAATTTAAAATTGATAATTGAATTTCAAGTTCAATACAATTTAAAATTGCAGTCATTCTCAATATTAAAAACTATTCTTAATTATAAGAAACACTCTTGAAGTTCATCATTTTTTAGAAAAGGAGAATGAGCTAAATACAGAAAAAAATCAAGAGAATCTCACATAAAAATATTTTCTTAAAATATTTTCAACTTAGCACCAGTTTTGAGTTTAAAGTTGTCTTGCATCCAACAGATAACGGATTCCCTCAAAGTCATGTTATAGGAGTTTACCTATTTTGTATCCTTGGGGGCTTCGGAATTTAAAAATAAGAGTGTCAACTTTGATATCGACTTCAATTCTACCTTGATTTAAAATCGATAACGTTGTCACTTAGCGCATTGTAGTCTTAATCCAAACATTCGCTCAAGTTGAATGTAGTATATAAAAAAGCAAACATCGAAGTCATTTTTGAAATGAAATAACTGCTATTTCTTAGTCTCATTCACAATACAAAGAAAAATAACAATATCTAATTTACTTTCTCACAGTCTCTCTCTCTTCAGTTAAATTCGGTCTTAAAATGCAAAAAAATTTATATTTCAGAAATAAGCAAACTAAGTCAAACTATCTCTCTCATTCAAAAAATCAAAATATTTTACTCTAAGCTAATAGAAACATAAATTATTGCAATAAAAGTATTTATGCATTTACGAATATTATCCTTTGAATCACTTTTTCCAAAGTATGATGACAACATAAAATTTTTTCACATGATGGGACTTAACATAATATTTTTAAAGATGTCACAGATAAGTCAATAAGAATGTCACAAAATGTTTATGTCTAACTTTCAATAAAAGAATTTAAAGTCTTGTATGAGAATTTTTTATTCTTTATTTATTTCTAAGTCTTATAAAATGAAATTACATAACAAGTAAGTAAAATATATAAGAAAAATTTTTTCAAGATTTTACTGCATATATTTTTATTTCTCAAACTTTGAAGTATTTTATCAAAAAAATCTTCATTTATCTTGAAGCACCTGAAATTATCAAGAGGAGAGAACATTTTAATAGTGACTTGATCTGACACAAATTTTAAAATAAATTTACTTTAATTGTTTATTAACCTATTATTAGCTGTATTTAAACCTATTATTAGCTACAAGTAATTTTAATAAAAATACTAAAAATTCAAATAAAATAAATTTATTATTGCATTAAAAATAAAAGCGATTTTTCTTAAAAATGTTCTCTACTTCTAATTTTTCTTAAGTATTCAATCATCATTTGAAAAATATCCAGCTTTCAAGAAAAACTAATTTTTAGCTTACATTCATGACAAGAGAGCATTTCTAGCTTTTCACTTGTATATTCATGCAATAGATATGTATGAAAAAAATATTATAATAAAAAGAAAAATTTTGGAGAAAATTACTAAAAATTAATTTAAATTGCAAATTTAATTACATTTTCAATAAAATTCTTAAGTAAATTTATTGGTATTATCATTATATATATATATATATATATATATATATATATATATATGAGTTGAAATAAAAATATATAAATGCTTGGTGTATGAAAAATATTTTTATATATTTATCTTTTCTTAATTATAATTTGTTGTTTTTAAGTACAATGTAAATTGTGTTCTTATTTCATTTAAACTATTAGTTAATTTTTAAGTTTAAGTTTGTGATATTAAATTAAAATGAATTAAACTTACTCACATTTTGTGCACAAACTTATTATATTCATAGTTGTCCGAAAATAATAAGTATTTTTCTAAAGAGGATCATGCCTCTTTCAAAAAAAAATGTTAATTAACATTTTTCGAGTGTCAAAGAATTGCACAAAAGTGCACATTTCTTTCTATCAATTTATATTATCTTTTTCAAAAAAAAAGTTTTGACAGTAAGTCAGTTTTTAATTTCAACAAATTTTCATTTAAATTCAGGTAATATTGTGATCAACAAAAATTTTAATAAAAATGATACAGTAAAGAAAGTCATTAATTTTCAGTGATTTTTTAGTTTAGTTTTTATCTTATTATTTTTCTTTCAAGAACTATATGCTATAAAATCTAAGCTGAACGTAAACATTTACTTATAGTCACAAGTGTTTTGATTTCATTGCAATGTATCATATAATGGAAATATACTCAAAATATATAAAGGGGGAATAAAAAATTGAATTAAGTTTCCCACAGCAAATGATTCTCTCTTCAGCATTTTCCTATTTACACTTAATTTCTAAGAGTAAAAGAGAGTTTTACTTTTTCTTTGAATTCGTAATTACAAATTTAATCAATGAAAAGAGTTTTAGAGGAGGCTTCTTCCTAAACAGGTGGTCTTTTGCTTTTCCTAAGAGACAAAAGATCACTCCCTCCATTATATTCAATATTAAAATTCTGCACAGAATACAAAAGAATCTAATAGCTTCTTTAGGGGGATTCAGGTGGTTTTATAAATAGATTTATAATTGTCAATGTAAATTAATCAAAGCACTAAGTTTTGCTTCATCTAACGATGGAACAAAGTAAGTTTCAGTTTAAAAAAGGATCGGTGAATTTTTATAAATTTTTAATTTACAACTCTTTTTAAGAACTATTCATTCAGAACTCTATCTTGCAAATAAAAATGAGCTTAAAATTGGGGTCCATTTTTAATGAAGTGCTGCTTTTACTAAATCAATTTAATTATAAAAAGACCTCTTATTTCTTTAATGCTACATTACTTCAACAGAATGTAAACTGAATAAAGTAATTTTGTATTTAAGCTCATTTCCAAAAAGCAAAAGTTGTCAGGATATTACAAATGTCTAATCTATAGAATGTTTAATAATAGTCTGTTAAATAATCTCGGACGAACATGCTATTTCAAAAAAATATATCACATATCATTTATAAAATTATCGCCATTTTCTTGAATAACCTTCCTTTTATTGGGCATACATTAATCAAGGTACTCAAATTTTATCAATTTTTTGTTGCAACTTAATGAGTGATATTAAGTCAAATTTTCTTTTCATATAAAATCTTTCAATCACATTTATTTCTAATTTTAAGACTGCTTACTTTTTTATTAATAAATGTAATACATTTTTAACTACTATTTTGCGTTAGGTACAGACGATAATGCTGGAATCCACTGACGCTATTGTAATTGAAATCTTAGTCTTTAAGTGATGATATTCAATACTTTTCTCCTGTAAAGGATGTCCTTTATAAATATCAAAAGAAAAAAAGTAAGTTCCATTGGCGTTATATGAGCTGATCTGGGTGTCCAATTAATTTTTCTAGGAAAAGTTGATCATTCTAGGCCTGTCATCTGTATTCAAGGTTTGAGTGATTCGAACTTTGTATGCATACAGAAAAAGTTAAGACTGAATTTTTTCCTAAGAACTTTGTGCTTAATGAAATCTGGTATATTCAGTTCTCTTGATTCTGATCTTGCAGATCTCTTAGAAATTTGTGAGAAAGTCTCTCCGACTCCCTTAACATCAACATTACTTGTGTTGAGATGTCATGGATTCGTCTTATTTAAGACGATTCCATTTTTCAAGAACCATGTACAACCACGTCATTTACCATGAATCAAGAATTGGTATGGCTTTCAAGATGACAAGTATCTGCAAGAACTATTCGATATTGTTTGCAGCAGCATGATCTCTGTGATCATAGCATCAATTGTTTTTGAATTTACAACACAAGTAGTAGAATGCTCAATGTTGTGATGAAAAACAAAACCGGAAGCAAGGAGAACGTACCTGGAAGCATCACGTACTTCCTGTATGTGAAACCGCATTCTAAAATAAATCTCTGTTCTATTTATATCATAATATTATTTCATTGTCTAACTCACCACCTGGAATGAAACCATTAGATACAACCTTCCTATATATATATATATAATATATATATATATATATATATATATATATATATATATATATATATATATATATATATATATATATATATATATGTATGTATGTATATATCATGTATGTATAAAAATGGGCAACGATGACTAAAAATACAATTTAGATGGAAAAAGGTGAAGTTTCATACAATGCCAAGACAAGAGATTAGGCATCATTTCATTGCCTAAAATAGTAACTGTCACAGTGATAATTTGAATTGAATGATGAGTGACAGTAGGATGAAAAAGAGAAACTACTTGTTGAAGGTAAAGTCCTTTAACGATTATCCTCTCAAATATTGTAATTCATCTCATTGTATTTATAAAATCATGATTTAGTCATTTGATTTTAAAATTAAAGAAATTTTATGAACTATATAGACATGTATTTAAAAGAATAATACTTTAAATATGGCATGTTTCATCATAAGTTATGACTTAGCTGGTAGGATAGAAACCACAACTATAAAGATTCCAATTGTAGACCAACTCCAAACAAGGTGAATCTTTCTTCTATAGATACACGGTTGTATTACGCAATGCTTCCTTCTAACCATTTTGGATGTTATTAATAATTATTTCTAACTACTGATAACAATTCTCTGTAATAAAGTTTCAATTTTATTTAAGGAAAAAACAAAATATTAATTTACTTGTGCCTTATTCCACTGCAAATGCTAATTTACGATACATCCAAGAATCTATTTCTTTATTTTACACTGCGAGATATCGAACATTGTAGATATAAAATATCTTCTCATTGATTTGTTAAATTAAATTTGTCTTAATATTTGTGTGTGTGTAGAAAATTACATACAATCTCTCGGTTTAAAATCATTTATGAAATTGGTTAAGCTCTTGAAATATTCCATGTCACCTAAAGTCTTTTGTACCTGATAAATTAAATCTAGATATTTTACTTCATACTAGTTACATAATTTGAGTATTCAAGATTAAAGAATAATAAAAACAATCAAAAAAATAAAAATGTATTATATCCATAAATATCGAATTGTATTTTCTCGACTTTATTTTAAAAAAGCTGGAAAAGGGGACTTAACTTGTTATTTATTCAATAAACATTGTAGAAATTTTTCTTCAAATTTTTAAACACTTTAAAATTTTTATTTTGGCAGTTAATTTTAACTAAGGTAATTTTGTGTTATATAACTATAGAAGGCCAATTTTTTTTGTTGCATTGGGCAAAATAAAATCATTTCGTAAAAAAATGTAATGAAATATGTGCAAAAATATAATGTTAGGAAATATGTAATTCAAATCCACTTTTTTAAGAAAATGTTTCAAATCACAGTTTATAGGAGGCTCTTAATGATATCTCAAATTTTGCATTCTATAGTTTTAAATTAATTAAAAATGAAAAATTAATCTTTTTATGCGTGATCTAATAATTTACAACATTATATATTTTAAAATGTAACACACAAATTATATACCAGAAAATTTTTCAAGCACATATTTTCGCATTTATGGAGTCTGAATAGCTGTATAGACACAATTAAAAACCACTATTTTTAGTTACCTCTATGCAAAAAAAAAAAAAAAAAAAATTACCACTTTTTAGAAAACAGAGAAATAATCTACGAAAACATTTCTCCTTAAGAAAATAATTCTAACTGGAGTGTGATTTAGAGTTTGAGATCAAAATTAAATTAGGTATATTTTTATATTGCTCCATAATGATTTTAAAGGAAACTGTATTTATGATAGCTCAAGGCCTTAGAAATTTAGCTTATAGAGTTTTAGAATGGCATTTTATACATTTTTGTTATGAAAGTTATAATAAATTTACAATAAATGGGAAAAGTAATATAATTTATGAAAAGTAATTCTAATGAATACTTAATTCAAAATTCTGAAAAATGATAAACTTTATGTTTAAATCTTCGAATTAGCTGATTTATTTCATGTTTTATCTTGTAATCAGCAATGTCAAATAAAATATAGCATTCATTATTTTTATCAAAATATTACTCAAAAGTTTATTTTGGTTCATAATTTTCAATTTATTTTGTTTTAACTAATTTTATAATATTTTCTAGCTTTTATTAAAAGTATTTTATTTATTTCCAATTAAAAATACACATCTCTCTTATACACCCACATATGTATAACGAATGCTAATAATGAATGTTGAATTAGTTTGAATTAGTTTATCATTAATTTAACTTAAGTTTAATTAATTTTACAACCAAAATCTTGTGTAGTGAGTTTTAACTATTTAAATAATTTGTAGTCGAAATTCAAGTGTTGTTTTTAAATTATTGGTAAATAATCTTTTTGCTTCTCAGTTTTATCATTAGCAATTGATGTTTTGAATTTCATTTACAATACACTTCTGTTTAAATTTACCTTTCAACCTCAAAAATAATGATATCCAGTAAATTTGATCTACATTTTCCAAACTTGTGTATAAAACAAGACTAATTATTACCATTCGATAAGCCTAATTTGCAGAAAACTAAAGGTATGTACTTAACAATTTTCACAAAACACAAGGGGTTGCTTTAATTAGTATAAAGAATATTAAAACTACTGTGGACACCAGGATACCATATTCTCTTTACTGATTAGTGGAGATTTAATTTTTCAGGAGATTCTAAGAGTATTTTAATTTAGAAAGAATCAAGATTATCCTCGAATATTATGGGGAATAAAAGTTTCGTTAATATAGAGTTGATAGTACAGGAAGGTACACCCTTCAAATTTTCAAGGGACGTCAACGGACGCATTCCCTACAAGTTTTCATCTGTGGATTTGTGGCTTGGTAGACATCTTGAGTTAAAGCTTTTTGTAAGACATTTCAGTGGTTCACATTAATTTGACATTGATAATCCTTGTCCACATCAAGAAAATCTTCATGAAGTAATCCTTGAAAGTGTAGACATAGAGACATTATCGTGGTCAGCAAGGTCACATGTGATTGCTCTGAAGATGTAGTTGTTGGAGGAGTGGAACTTAATTCCAAAAACTCTGCTTAAGATCTTTATTATCAGCGTGTAAACCTGGAATATGTGTATAAATGAGAGTTAGGCGTTATCAAATTCCATATTAAATTAGTTAGTCCATTTCTTTTCTGAATTGTTCCTTTTACCTGAAATCTCTTTATGACATTTTATCACTATTTTTACTGTATCAATCAACAATTATATAGCATATCTAATGCCATTAAATTGTTCCATTTATATTTATGTGTTCCATTGTTATGTTTCATCTAAAAATACATAATTATAATTCCCAGTTTCTGAGAAATCTGTAAATTATTGCATGCAAAGATATTGTTGAACATGAGTATACATATCAAGGGATTACATAATTTTATAATTTTTGGATTATATTGCTTGGTTATCAATAAGAAATTCACCCACCCATAATGCACGTGGTTTAGTTATATATATATCTTGAGTTATAAAGCTTTATGTAAGACATTTCAGTGGTTCACATTAATTTGACATTTGATATATATATATATATATATATATATATATATGTATATGTATATATATATATACATAATATATATATATATATATATATATATATATATATATATATATATATATATATATATATATATGTATATATATATATATATATATATATATATATATATATATATATATATATATATATATATATATATATATATATATATATATATATATATATATATATACATATATATATATTTACATTTAATAAATTGCTCTATTACATGAAATCTCACATTACAAAATCTATGATAAAATAAAGAAATTAAGGGAATAAAATATTCAACAAAAAGAGAGGGTTTATTCTTCATTAAATTTTTATTCAACACAAGTCATTTATAAAACTAATTTAGATTTTGAAGGGAAATAATAAATGTACGAAATATTCAATGGAATTTTATTATGTATTTCAAATGAAAGAATAAAAGTGTAGTTTAACTTTTTAAAAATCATCTGCATTATAAAATTGACATTAATTCCATAATATAAATACCTTTTTTCCCTTTCCATGACAAAAACCTTCAAATGCATAGCATTTTCTATTACTTCCTTCGCCAATTATTAATATAAGAGACAGGATTATTTATTTCATTATGAAAAGGTAGCAAAGTACATAATTTTGGAAAGTTTCTGAAAGCTGTTAATGAATATGAAAGATGACTCTGAGTTTGTGGATTAAGCTTATCAAAATTCTAAATGTTGTGTCTTCAGACAATGGGAGAAAAATGAATATTTGTCATAAAAGATGACAGCTCCTTATTTATTTGAAAGCAATTTTCACTTTTAAAATAGTTTTTTATGTATAAATTAATTTATTGAAAAGATGATTTAATATTCCTTTTATTTATCTTTTACAAAAGCATGTTGATTTCAATATTGTTAGTACTTGTATTGAGGTATATTTGATGATATTCATGATATAAAAAGTTTTTAATGTAAATTACAAAAATTCTTATTAAAAATTAATGTATATTAAAATAGATTGTCTTCATATGGACAACAATTTAAGTTTAATGTAAGATTCGATTTCTAATAAAATGCAGAAAATAGTTTAAAACCTAAAATTAATCAAATTATTTTTACTTATTCTCATAATGAATTCGCAAGGAAACCGAGATACTTTTATAAGTGATTTTTTAAAGACCACTTTTATTTACCTAATTTTGAGTATGATATGTTTTTGTTGTAATCATAAGTCTTATTATTTTAAGCACCTAAAGTAAGCAATCTGCCAATAATATAATTACAAATTCAAATTTTAATCCTTTTCTATAAGCTATTTTCCTTATATTATTTTTATAGAAAAATTTGTTGCTGGTATTTGTAAAAATTTATATAATTTAAAGATCTATCTTCAAGATAATTCCAAATTCGTATGATTTAGGTCATATGAAATATGAAATCGCACGCATTTCTTTTTCATTAAACATTAACCATGACGAAGCATTTTATGCAGTATTCTGTCAGATTCTGTTGATAGAAAGTTTGAAAGCTAAGTTTTTTCCTGATATTTCAAATTATTTTTCAAAGAACTCTAAAGTACATTTGTTAAAATGTAATTGTTGGTCACAATTCATTTCAATAAACTGTAAATTAATTCCAAAAGTTCATACTTCTCTTCGAGATATTATGGTTCACACTGGATGATAGAATTTTCTATGCAAATTCCTTATTCTAGATTTTCTACAGAGAAATTAAGTCATGCGGCTTAAATGTATATAATCAGAATTCATCACAAACAACAGATTTTTCAATTATGAAGAATGCTTATTCACTAAAATGTTTATGTGACATAAGCGTTTCTATTCTTCTGTTATTCAAAAATAATTAAATTAATTTTATCACAGAAGATATATCTTTTAAATCAGAGGTAGATAAACCCTAAAATTTCATATTTAATCAAAAATTTTAATAATAAAATATGACTGGAAATAGTTTAAAAAAAGCATCCATAGTTTCAATACATAGTTTCTGCATGTGTAACTGTATTATTATGTATCAATTTTGTTTGTAAGGAATACTAGTATAGACAAAAATATAAATAAGATTACAACATCTGTATTGTTTATTATAAATTGGAGGATATATAATTTACTCTTTATTCCAAAAACAATAATAAATAAATGAAAGATTTACTGTTATACATAACATTAAGCACTATTTTACATTTGTAAATGGTCCCCAGGTCTATTTACAAATCCAAAACAAGTATATATAGTATTCCTTCTAAGATTACTTATTTTATAGAATCGTTTTTCCACCTTTCGTCGTATTCAATATCAGTATCATTTCCTATTCGCTTTTCTACAAAATGCCTATAGTTGTATTCCATTGAAAGTCAATATTTCAGAGGCGAGAAGATATTTTCTATTTCTCCAGTTGAGAGTTATTTTAGTATTTATTACAATGTCATTCAAATATTCTTTGTTTGAAATCCAATAATATATTGCCGTGTAGATTAGAAATGTACTTAAAATAAAAATAATGCACTTTTTCATGAATAATATCTGACGTTAAACTTGTGAAGAAATTTAATTTATTTCAAAAATTGATATTAGTTTATGGTATTAGAGGAATGAAAAATAATTTTTGCTATCAGATGATGGCTATTTCACTTCATGCGATTATATTAAACATTATAAGAAATATTAAGTTAAATTAGAAAATATACATCTATTTTTAAATTACTTTTCTTTATATTTTTTGCAGATTATAAGAAGATAGATAGAAGAATATTGTCTACTTTTACATAAAACAAAAATATTTTCATATGCATAAACCACAAATTAATCAAAAATTATTACTACTGATATATGAAAGATTTGAAGTTAGAAATTTAATTTTTTACACCTTTATAATTCCATATGAAATCTTTAAATTAATTAAGAATTTTAATAGAGATATTTTCAAAAAGAAAAAAAATTAAGTTAATACTATTTTTGTTAATTAAAACTATATCATGTAATCTTAATAATAGATTTTCTAAGCTACTTTTCGCATTTTTTTAAGAATCGGCATTTTACTAACTTACATTTCTATCAATTGTTTTAAACTAGATTTTATTAAAATAATTCATCATTTAATTGTTTTTTTACTTAAAAGTTTATTTTTAATGATTAAAAATGGTTAATTTACTATAATTGGTAGAGGAAATAATAAATGTTCACATACACAATCAATAAAATATTACACATATCTAAATTTATGATTCAATCAACTGTATCTACTGGTTTTACACTGACTTTAAAATTACGCAATTCCTCACTGGACATGGGAAATTCAATAGCTACCAACAGCGTTTCCACATTAAAAACAGTGAGGTGTGCATGTGCAACTCTGGGAGTGACAATCCTTCTCACATTCTTCTTGAATGCCCATCTATTTCAGTAGAAAGGAACGAGCTTTGTAAAGACTTAAATAACAGGTGGCCCCCGATTTTGGTAGACCTAGTAAAGAAAGAGAATTTTGAATTTTTTTAAAATTTAACCATGCTGTTATCTAACTCCTTTTTCATTTTTATATACCTTTTTTCTCTCTGCCTTCTTTTATTATTATTATTTTTTTCATCTCACGATTTATTTGGATTTGTTTTGTAGTACATTTGTTGTACCTTCGGGCCCTGTGTGGTATTCCTCGGTGCACAGGGAGATATTTTTGTTTTCCCAAATAAAAAAAAATCAACTGTATCTTAAAATTAGATTTTATTAAAATTTTAAATTATTTTTTGAAATCATTTGTTTAAAATATTGGTCAATGATTTAAAAATGATTAATTTACCTTGGTATAAAATATAGGAAACATTCAATCAATAAAAATTTTAGAGATTTATTTTTTGTGTTCAAAGTAAACTAATATTGAAAAAAAATTGAAAATTGAAGATGAATAATGGATATACAGAAAACTACTTATATATTTAATATCAAGTTTTAATTCGCAGTTTCATTGAAACATCATAGTGTTTCTTGAAACATTTATAATCTTATTTGTGTTGAGATATGTTAAATTGAAAAGTTAACATGAAGTTAGCAAATAAACAAATAAGAATTTATAAATATACGACTTTGGAAAAATCGAAAGTACACAAACAGTTTTTGAAAAAAAATTGAGTTATTTAAACAAACTTAGCGAAGTAATTTCCTTACTTTAAATGGATTCTTATCGATGGATAGTTTAGAGAAATGTACTGATTACAAATTTCGAAAATGAAGCTTAATGCTAGTCAAATTAACCTGCAGAATAACATTGAAGGAACATTTTCAGATGCCCTGATTGGTTTGGTTATTGACGTAACTCGTTTTCCCTTTCAGCCCCATCTGGGAATACAAGAGATGATTCGCGAAAGTTTCTTAAGTTTATGCCCTGCAAAGATTTAATAGTTATCTAACATTTATTAGAGTAAACATTTATAAAACAAGTATGCTTAGATAAACACAAATTATGAAGAAATTTAAAAAGCCTCATTAACGACTGGAACAATTTTAAAAATTCATGGAAATGTTTAGATATATTTAAAAAATACTAGAGAATCAAAACATATTTCTAATCCAACCTTTCTTTTAAAAATTATTCTATTTTCTTATGAAAGAGTTGAAATATATAGAAGCACATAAAATCGTTTTAATTGTTAAAGTGAACACAAAATTATTATAATGAAAAGTAATTGATAACATCGTAAAATTATAAATGTAAAAAGAAATAAGAGTAATAAAATTACGGATCAAATTATTGTATTTAAATTATTGACATACTTAATTTTTTCTTTACGTATTTATATCTTTTATTTAGAATTAATGTATTTATATTTACTTTGATACACTACTCTTAATCATTCCTAAATATCAAATTAATGCAATTTATGGAACATTAAAATATGCTTATTTACATTCAAATGTAAGAAAACAGAATAAACTCTTTGATATATATGCTTTAACTTTTTAGAAAAGAACAAAATTGATTTTTAAAAATTGATCTTAGTAAAGAAAGAGCAGTAATATTTGTAAGGAAAATAGTTTTGAGTAATTTATTTTTACTATTTTATTTAAGTTTTCCTCTCATATTGTGTGAAGTTGAAAACGCTTAATTAAAACGAAAATAAACAAATAGAAATTTTAAAATGAGCTACTTAGTTTCTTGAAAATATACTTCTTAAACTATATAACGAAATTATAATTTCGTATTTTTAATTTTAAAACAAGCATATTTAAGCAGATTCTTTAGAAATGAACCTGTTAATTGATTTATAAATTTTAAATGATTTGGAATTTTTATAATGCATAATGTGTGTGTACGATTCTATCTTTTATCACCATCATATTTATGGCTATTGCTCTTATTTCCTACCATCACATTATTTATTAATGCAATCGAAAATGTATCGGATTATTTATATTTATTTAAAATATTTCAAATAGGGCTGTAAACAAAATTATTTATTTTATAAAAAATGGCAATATTTTTTACTAATGTTTTTATTTTTTTAACATTAACATTTATCATTTTGTCACATTTGGGAATTCAGGAAAGGGGTGTATTCATTAAATATTGGTACCTCAGAATATATGTATTAGGACAGCATATAAATTTAAATTTCCGATATGAAATTCATACATTTGATAAATTTTATTAAAAATTGAGAGCAATAAGCTTAGTAAACAGTTAAGCGCAATTCTGGACACATATTTTTTGTGAGCAAATGTGAAATCCAAATTAAATCCCAGGGAATTCTCTCTACCCTCCAGTTATTTTAATTTATGAATATGTACCTGTTACTTTTTAATTTTTCCATTGATTAAATCAATTATAATATTTTAATCAAATCAATAATTGGGATTATCAACAAAATTAGAACGAAATAATTTCTAAAAATTTCAGTAACTAATGTAAATACTAACTCATATTGCAAATGTATAATATAAAATTCATGTTTGTTTTATTTGTTTCTACCCTTGGGAAATTTCTGATGGAGAAAAGCAAGAATTTGCGCAATTTCCTTAAATTATGCTTTTAAAATTTACTGAAAAATTTAAAGTTTTATTTGTATTCGGACATTCTATCGAAATAGGATGGTGATGATAATAATGGTGCACATAGATTAAAATTGTGGTTGAATTTCATTTTTCAGAAATCCTTCAAACATTCTTCTAACTTTTAATTTTGTAAAGTAGATGTTTTAAATTAATTTAAAATTACAATCACACATTATTGAATTAACATTTAATCTCTTTTATTTATGATTACATACGAAACCCACTATCTGTCTTTTTTATATCTAAAACCTCTCAAGAGTCTGTAGTTATATTTTAGTGAGAAAGGAATTTTAAATCTGTTGTCTCTTTCCAAGAATTCTTTAAATTCTGTATTCAAATGAAAAAATTCTCACCCAGACGAGATTTAAATCAAATCTTTTCAAAATGGATGTCACTTTAAGGAAAGAAAAGAAAATGCCAAAAGTGAAAAGAATAAACACATAATAAAAATCATGAAAAGATAAATTGAAAAAACAGTATTCCATAGCAATTTCTGGTGAGTTGCGATATTGATGTGAATGATTATTTATTAGGCATTATAAATATTTTGAAATCTTGAAAAATATTTTGCCTAAAAGGATTAATTCAAACTTGATTGGAAAAAATGGACAACTGATGGTATAAAAACTTAATTTAGTTAAGTGATTAAAATTTAGTTGTTCTTGGACATTGAATATCTATAATATGAAATCAGCTTGTAATGAATTCACTAATCTTGATTTAGTGAGGCTTTTGTTTTACAATGGAATTAAATTTAACAAGTATAAAATCTAAAAAATGTAACTCT
This sequence comes from Latrodectus hesperus, assembly GCA_037975125.1. NCBI lineage: Eukaryota > Metazoa > Arthropoda > Arachnida > Araneae > Theridiidae > Latrodectus > Latrodectus hesperus. The sequence goes on along the minus strand of CM075855.1, from coordinate 26,157,220 downwards.
ACTTTAATAATTCTTAATTTAAAAGTTAAGTATTCAAATGAGGAATGTAAAGGAAAATTGGTTAATAATGTTAAGTTAGTATAAAGATTAATAAAATAGGAAATAGATGTTAACTGACAGCATTTGAATGTCAACTGGAAGGTATTAATATGTATATAGAGCTTATATTGAATATGATATTAATTTTCTGTTATTTGTGTGGAGTAGGAACTGATTTTAAATCTAAGAAATACTCCATTTTTCAGAATTTCTGGTACGAACTTACAAGAAATTCTAAAAATAGAATATTTTTAAAGTTTTCTGATAGCTAATCTATAACTAATTATTTCTCCTTACACTTTGAAATTGCCGCGCTAATAGATGTGATATAAACAGTTCCGACGAATAGTGAAAAACCCTCATAAAATAATTTCAAAACCTTATTTTAGAAGCGTGCTAAATATTTTTTTCCATTTGTAAACCGAATTCTATTCGCAGTTTACGGGCTAAGCACTTAATTGTCTGTCACTGCACTAATGCACAAATTCAAAAAGCTGGTACTTGATGCACCAATTTGAAGTAAAATGACTTAGAAAGCCTTTCTGGCTCTTACTTTGAAAATCCATTTGGGTGCAGTAATTTATCCCTGGCAGTACAGTAATTAATCCTTGAAAGGTTTTAATTCACTCTGCAAGAGCAAGTAATTTCTAAATTATCTTGAAATGATTGCAATCTTGAATGTTTATAAGATGTGTCTTGATGAAATTCTTGTAATAAAATATTTGGAGAGCGGACTTTAATCTAACATTTACAAATTTTGGCCATGCTCGATAAGCAATTGTTCAAAATTATAGAATTTTAATACATTTAACTGGAATCTATATCATATTAATTATTTTTGGTCTCATCCGTATAACTATTTTATTCGAAGATGAGTTTAGAAAAGTCACAGCACTGAATTGAAATTCATAGTCATAATAAATATCTGATAAACTAATATAACTGTAAAAAGCAATAAATACCCTTATTCATACCAAAAATTAATTGCGAGAGACTTGATTGTTGTTGGATTATAAGAGAGAATGTGTTAAATAATAAATTATGTATAAAAGAACGGCGTCTGTACTTTTGTTTGTTTGAAGAGATTTTTTATAATTGAGCGATACGTTAAATTTCACATCTTAATACAAGTTTTTTAAGCAATTTTTTGTATTACAGTATAGAATTCTGTAACTAATTTAACTTGAATTTAATTTCAAGAAACTCAATTTGTCAAACTAAGAATGCATTTATAACATAATAATTTGACGTCTACCACACAATACTCAAAGAAAGGATTTCTGTCTATATATTACCTTTTTGCATCGGGCAGAAAGTGCTTCTTTAGTAAATGGTGATTATTGATGTGTCTTAAACCGAACAAATGAACTATGACACATAATTTTTAACTATAAAAATGACATAGATAAATCAAGACAAAATAATAAATAAGTAATAAAACATAAATATGACATATAAGTTAATATTTCTTCAAAATCAGACAACAGAAAATTTGATATGTAACGAGTTGGACACCTACAATTTCTATGAGAATGAGAGGATATGGCTTAATGAAAATTGAACTCATTACGATCTGATTGTGAAAAGAATTCAGCCGACTGAGCTACGAGATTGAAGTCTCAAAATTATTTCCTTCATTTTTGGTCATAATAAACGTAAAATAAAAATACTCAAAAACCTCTCATGTGAACTTAATTAATTTTACTATACTAAATAGTTTAATATCCTAAGATTATTGTAAGTCATTTTCTTAATATCTATCACTCCTGGAGGACTTTTTAAAGAAAGTGGGCTGTATACACGTGTCACTAGGAAAGAAACCAGTAAAATACCGAATTCCCAAGACAGAATCAAAACATCCATCTTTTGTTGTTCGTCAATGGCTGGGATTGAGTGCAGGATCTTCCACTCAAAACACCACTGGAGTACCAATAGACCACAATGAGCCCACCCCAGGAATTTACTTATCAGTGTTAAAACTAATAATGATACAGTTGATATCATCTGCTGTTTTCCAATACGGTTTTGAAATTATAACTGTTCTAATTTTTATATTTAGCCATAATAACATACAATGACACATATATGACACAATAACATAAGATGAAACTACTGAAAAACCTTCCACATGACATTACTTGTCATTATAAGAATCAAAAAGCATTATGGTTTCTATCTACTATTATTTTTCAGTTTGTTATTGAACTTCTAATTGTTTTTTATGAAGAACCCACAATCCGTAACTAATCAGAAATTAACACATAGATAGTTTTATTACAACTGGAATAATGACATTTAAGCAAATAAAAATGACAATGGTAGTTTTAAAAATTTAATGTTTCATTTTAAGTAAAATATTCAAGGTATTAATAGTGAAAATTATTTAACTATATTTAAAAAGAACAGTTTTTGTCATGATTAAATGACTTAAAAAATATTAATCACATTTTACAGATGAGAATGTGTTCATAGAACAAACAGCTTTAAATTGAAGTAAATTAAATATAATAAATATACCTTAAGATTTTTTCAATTATATTACTTTTCAAATGCAAATTCAAAATCTGAAAGATAAATGAGAATTTTCTCAATTTAAGACAAACTCTTTATCTCTTATAAAAATAGATAATAATTTTAAAAAATAAATACATATATAAGCTGAGCAAATGTTTTTCTTTGGATGAATAAAACAATAATTCAAATAAAACAATTTACTGCTCTTATTCTATAACCACATTTTTTCCAAAGAAACTTGTAAAAGAACTACTCATTTTACTATTAAATAAAGGAAAAAAGGGAAAAAATATTTTAAATCTTAATTGAAATTGTTTAAATAGAATAAATAACAATTTTCTAAGATCTGTATTTACGGTTTTTTCTATCATTTTTATTTTTAATTAATTTTTGCTTGAGTTATGTTTTGTTTTCATTTGAAAAAATAATATTAACAGTATAAAAAACCAATTTCGCAAAAATAATTGAGACAATGAAAGAAATTGTTTTATATTAATTTTGATAATTAAGACAATTAAAAAAATTCCCTTCCTTTATTTTAAATTTCATGCAATCGCTTTAAAAAATAATAATCTTAATAATAATTTCAGAGACAGAATTTTTTTGGTGTAATAATCCAGTTCAAGATATTAAGTTAATGAACTATTTTTATGCATAATTTCAAGTTTCTTTCATAATGAAACTTGTATATTTTTCATAAGAACTAGCAAATAATTTATAAAACAAATAGTGCTTACTGAAAAGATTTATTCTGATAAATATCATGAAATTAGAGTAGCGAGTTTGTTTTGATGTAATAGTCAAATGATAAATATATTACGCATACTCTTATGACATATTTTAGAATATTCTTATTATATTTTAATACTGCTTTGAGGATAGTATAACAATCTAAACCAACTGTAATGCATTTTTAAGTCTACTCCATTTCCATGTTACAAGGGAGAAAACCTAGAAAACTTCCAATCAACAACCCTGGCAAATGTGCATGCAGAGTGTTGAAGCGCAAATCTCCAGAGGCTGGAATAAGCTCAAGCACCTCTATTAGAAGAGGGTTGTTCTACCACTAAGCCAAGGTGAGTTTTTATTTATATTATATGAAGTTATTTTATGAGGCAAATATATGATTTTGGGAATGCACAAGCATGCATGAACTCACCAGAGTCTTCAGAGCTTGCAACAGAAGGATTAGTCTTTGGATCAAACTGCTGATAGATTCAATTCCCACTTTGGACATGGTCTGTAGTGGTTTGAAATTCCCTTTAAAACTTTAGGTCCCACTTCAATTTATTTTCGTGTCATAAAAATGACTTTTCAGCAACAAATCAACCATTTCTATAATCCAGTGGTAACTCCTAAGTTCAAAACGAATGCTGCATTTCTGCTTTCTTCAAGCACACATATTGACAAGTTTGCAAAGTTGACTTCCCGAGTTCCTCCTTTTTTACATATAAGTTCTCCCTATATAAATTCTCAAGAATAAGATATTTCAAATTTCAAAATCAACATTACTGAATTGACAATCATTGGAAAGTTCACAGAGTTTTATTATTTTTTTCAAGTTTACAAGATATAGTAATTGAACAACATAATGTTCTTTATTCATTTGGCATAGTTAAAAAACGTTAGAACTATTGACATAATTTTAACTCTGTTTGCCAAAAGTATTTTCAAATAACATATTCATATCAATAGCATTGATCTTTTCATAATTCCGTATTAAAATTACATCACAAAATAAAAATAGTTGCAAACGCTGTTTCTTAAATGATATTCAAAAAGCCTCATCTGTATAAAGAGATAATGCGTTCAAAACAATTTAAATGGATATATTTTATTAAGCCTAAATCAATGATTGATTCTCTTCTATTTATAAATGAGAACAAAGGTTTTAATTATATATCAACTATAACTCAAGTGAATGATCATAATGTCTGGAGAAGAAATTCCACTACATTACAAAGTAAGGCTTTTATGAAAACAATTTGAAAATATTTTCCACAGAAAAATTATCACTTTCACTTAAACCAATCAGCATAACTTTTGCCATTTAAAACTTAAGTCAAATTTCACAGCATCAGAAAGAATTTTAGAATCATGGCTATTATCTGCAGGATTTTATTTAAAAATCAAGATACATTTTCATATCTTTGACAATCTACTATATGAAGACGATGGAAGAGCTACGGTGGTCCGTTGGGAAAGTACGTCTTCTTCACAACTAGAAGGCAGTGAGATCTATACCGACCCATTTTAATATCCGTTGTGTTTGTCATTGACTGCCTAGATATGGTGAAAGGGTCTCAATGTCTTCCGAATGAAATGGTACTTTGAAGGATGTCAGGACATATCTGTGGTTCTAGGTTACGATGATACACCCACTGAGCACCCCAAAACACAAGGCATCAATTGAGCTCCTTGTGCTAAAGGCGGGACCTAGTGGCGTCATACTAATTAACTAAGCATTTACAGAAAATCAATAATAAATTGTTGGGACGCTTAAATTTAAAGTGTCATTTTCTTAATAATAACAGAACATCGCGTTCACATTTTGTAGTCTTGGAGCTCCACTGGATAGATTTAAGTATTTAAAATAAGTCCCATTAGTAATTTGGAATTAAACAACACAGTTGTAAAATTCGAGTAGACTGAGTTTCAACATTTTAATTTATAATAAAAGAAAACTTAGTAACATAACAGAAAAAATATTTGAAGGCATGTTAGAAAAGTTAATCATATAAAGTTTAAAAATAACAAAACCTTCCGACTTCAAGAAAAAGGAACATTCTTAAACATAAATAGGAATTTTAAATTCTAAAAAAAAAATTACGTGAACATTGTTTGAAAAACATTCGGGAAAACTCTCCTGATCAGTCAATTGTAATTCAAAAGAATTTTGTTAATATCTAAAACAAATTCCAACATTGTTTAACTAAAGCTTTTTAAATAAAAAATAAACAATATATGCTTTTTTTCTGCTATTTGCTAAAAATATATGAAGAAAATTGTTTTATAAAACACTTTGAAATGGATACACATAAACAGAATGGCAAACAGTTTTTACAATAAAATTATTCATATTACTTAAATACACTAACTTGCATTTTTTAAAAAACAAAATTATTAAGAAACATTGAAATTTAAAAAAAGATGCTTTTCTGTGAACTAGGCAAGAAAAAATAGAAGAAGTTTGACTTGGTTTACTGTTTTATTGTTACTTTTCATTCAGGGAAGGTTAATTCTCAATTTGTGCATGCAATTTAAAATTGATTTCAAACAACTCCGGATATCCATACTCGAATTAAAAGCCAAAATACTGAGATCATAAACATCAAAAAATAATGAGAAAATATCCAAAATAGCCTTTTTCCATTTGGTTCTGATATTCTCTCCGGATTTGCTATATAAACTAAAGTATACTTTATTTTTCATATTTAGTAATACGGTGGAAACGGTACTCATGAATTTTAAAACAAATAAGGATCATACAAATAAGTGATAATCCATTCTGTGAATTTTGATAAAGCAGATATTGTTAGAAACTTGATAGTATGAGTTCTGGAAAATTTACATAAGCAGCTACTTTCATATTTATTCTTTACCTTACATGATAACTAAGGAAAACAACTGAGATAAAAGAATATATGTTTGTAGGGAGAATAGAAAGGGCTACTTTTTCAAGCAATTTAATGGAAAAAAGAGCATTAAAGTACACTGCCCGTGTCATCTGTCGGAGGTGCATGAATCGACAAAAGTTTTCCTGAATAGTTAGCAGTTTTAAAATTTTCAAAACATATCTATTAAAATAACCAACAATGAGCTTTCTACATCCGAATATAAAAATACTTACAATATGATATTGAATCAGTATAACGGTATGTGTATTCTAGATAGTTCAAATTGCAATTTAGAATGTGAAAAATATAGTAATTCAACTTCATCTAAATCTTCAAAGTTTTCAACTAACAAATTAATGTAGTTTCTAAAAATCTTATGATAGGCATCATAGTATTTGTCTATGATCTAAATGATAATTCAAGTGCCTTTAATATTTATAAAAAATATAATAAATAAAATATAACAATAAAAAATTATAATAATAAAAAATAAATAAATAAATAAAATAAAATAACAAAATATTCATAAAAATTATAAAAATAAAATAAATTAAAAAGGCATTGTAAAAATTTTTCCTAATGAAATTTTGATTGTTTTTTATGAATCACTATTTTCAATTACTTTCGGAATATATTTTAAATATTAGAAAATAATTATAAATATATGTTCTTAAATTTGTTTTAACTGTTTATTCCAACCTATTAGCGGGCATTCTTGTATAAATTGATTTATTGGTAAAATTTTTCCTTATATACCACAAAAATAAATATATTATTCAAGCTACAAAGATAAATTTTATGATTTGTCTTATGTTCGCTTTCGAAAAATACAGCTATAAATTATTTTGTTATGTGAAAGTTTATTAAGAAAAGCTCCCAGCAATTGATTTTTTATATAGACTGATATAAGTCAAGGAAAGAAAATACAAGAATAGATTTTAAGCCCTCCTTCAAAAATAAATCCCGGATATCCTGGTTGGTGTTCTAAATACGAAACTAAATAAAAAGCATTTAATCTTTTGATGTTCTTCAAAGAATTGATGGAAAAAGGAAATAAGCAATAATATAGAACTTTTCTCCTTATTTCTTAATAATTATTTTGAAGAATTGTATTGCTTTTGAGAAATTTTATTTATTGGAAAAAGTTATCAACAACTCAATTTATCATTGCCTTCACTTTATGTGGTTTTTTTGCCCAACATTAGATACTTTTAATAGAATCTATTTAAATGGTTTTTTACAGTTTGCAAAGTTTTGCTCAGAAATAACTTTTGTTCAGTAGCTAGCTTTAAAATATGCTGATTTTCATATGTATTCGTTTCATTACATTTCTATTCATTGCATTAACTTAAAAATTTAATTATTTTTAAATCATAAGTGGCTCACACTGTAAATAGAGTACATTATCACGAATATATATTTTTCAAATGAAAAAAATCATTTCATAATTTAAAAATTGCCACATTTTTATACTTTTAATTAATGAAAGAATGTGTATGTGTGTGTGCATTCCATTTAACAATTCTATCCTAATTTTGGAATAAAATAATGTGAAGATGTGATTTTTTGAAGAAAATCTGCATAAATAACGAGTACACAAGTTTCAAATTTTTATTAATTTTTGCCAACAGTTCTCATCTTCTTGCTTGCACCAATTTTTTGCGTAAAACTGTATACATTTTAATTCTATCTTCATTACTCGAACAAATACTAATAAAGAACAGACTTATCACACTTTATAAACTTTTTTGTGGTTAATTACTGAGACAAAATTGCATAGTTTTTGTACTTCGTATAATTATTTTACATAGTACATAACACATAATTTCTTATTTTAAATTAGATATCACTTGCCTTTTTCAATGAACACTGTCTAATTTGCTATTTTCGTCAATTGTTTACTTGGTTTTGAATGTTTTATTAATTTTTGGTTTTCTTATTGAATGTTAAAGATTTTACATAGAGGCATTCTTAATTTCTTTAATGCAACAACACAGCAGCATAATAAAAAATTGCCTTAGGTTTGTATAAATATTTATCTAAAAGTTTACTTCTTCTTCATAAATAAAGTTTTATTTATAAAGCTCATTCAGTGGGAACCCTAAAACTTAGAATGGCAATATTCTCAGGAATCTTTGAGTGAGTATATCACCAGTAGTTGATTAAAAATAACATCACCTGTAGAAAAATGCAGATGTGGTTTTAAAATATCATATCAATGAACTTTAAAAACCCACCTATTTATTGTCGACGATTATTAAATGTGTGTGTTAGAGAACAATATACTTTTAGTGTGTGTCTTCATATTACTTGATTTGGATCGATGATGATGATTGATGAATATATTGTGAATCCTTGCTATATTGGACTTTAAAACAGTCCTATATAGCAAGGATTCACAATATACTGTTTTAATAACGAAATTTCTTTTTAAAAGTAACTCTTGGGCAAATTACAAACTTAATATAGTTTGTGTTATTTAACAATCTGGTCTAACTAAATCTCCATAGGGCTGATTTAAAGTTAAAAATTCTTGCTTGACACAAGCGCAAGAAATTGTTAAAACAATAAAATACAAGGAATGGATATTTTCTCTTTGTAAATTTTGTTAATTTTGCTTATCTGGATGCTTTAGTTTTAACAGCGATTATATATTTTAAAAAAGCCATGAATATTCAAGTTCAATTTTGTTCCAATTTCAATAACATAACATTAAGTATAGAAGATCTAAACTTAGATATAACCATCTCTTTATCACAGGCGCTTTCATGTTTTTATAACATTTCTCTTACTGTCATGTCTTTCAATTATTTATATAAGCATAATGATTGTATTTGGTAAAGTAATAATTTGAAATCATAAAATTTTTTACAAAAACACACAACTATCCTCATCATACCAACACACATTAACTATGCAAAAATAATAACGCGATTGAATGATACGATATATATTGCTAATTTTTTTATAATTAATCTTATATCCCCAAGTTAAATTGAAGACCTAAGATAGAATTAAAAATAAGCAAAAGCAAAATATAAGAGTATAATATTAAGTTTTATGTTAAATTAAATTCTTTTTATCTACTGTTTGCCGTAATAGCGCTCCAATAGAATAAGAAATTTCTAGCTCATTACATTATTTTTCGTTTAATTAGATACTTATTTAATTCTTATTGAAATTTTAATGATAACCATAGCATAAAGCACTTTTTAAATTTTTAGAATGCAAAAGTTTGATTGAATAAAAAATAAACAAATATTATTTTGGAAGTATATGTAAAATTTCTTGTAAAACAATTACAATGTTTATTATGAAAGATCGCACATGCTGGTTTAGAAGATAAACTTGTTCTCTTCATAATGTATTATTGCAAAGCTGAATTTAGCTGTTATAAATAAGGAAAATGAGTTATTGTAACTAATTTATTCGTTTTAGAACTTGTATATATCAAAGTATATATTTGCTATAAATCAAAGTTTCATTATTATTGTTATAAGAATTGTATTTGTTTTTCAAAAAATATCCTATGAGGAAGACAATAAAGTTACTGAAAACCTGCTTCATCAGTTAAACTGAAGTCATTCTTAAAAATATGCCTAAATTATGTCTGAAAATCACTTAAAAATAGTTTTACAAATTATGTAAAGAATCGATTGAAAATACTGTTATAGATGTTTAGTTTTTAGTAGGATTTCTGTGATAAATAAAATGTGTAATTGATAAATTTTTAAACATAATTTTTTATGAAGTATTTTCTTACAAATTATAAGATGAGTTAAGTAAAAGGGAACTCAGATAAGTGTCTAACTTTTTAATAGTACCATTTTGAAACAGCAAACAAGCGCATACATTTTTGAGAAGCTATTTTTTCCTTTATCGTGAATAAGCATTTTTCAAAAACAGCGTTGAAAACTTTTAATATTAAGGAATAATAACAATTTGGAAATATGTAATATATATTAAAACTTATTTATTTTAAAAGGATTTCATAAAAAAATTGCAATTAAGTTTTGATTATGAAATTAATACCACTTCAAAATATAGGTACATTAAATGAGCAATAATTAAGTTTTTCTTGTTTACTTTCCTTAGAGAAGAGAGGAAAGTGTTTTCACCATTTTCCATTGAGTGTTCGAAGATCAGAAGTATTACTTTGTTAAAATGCATCTTGAAAACTCAATTACTGGATCTGCTTTTAATGAATTTACGGCAATGAGACACGACAACTTCATTAATATGAAATAGGATAAGCAGAAAGGGAAATTTCATACTCATGATAACAAATATTTTATTATTTTGGAAACTTGCTTTTAAATAAAGATAAACTAATTTATGTGGTTGTAAATAAAAAAAAAAAAACTGGCAAAACCATACAATTAATTCACTTATGAGGATTTCAGTAAGGCATCAGTTCTGAAAATTTTTAAATTTTCTAATTTAAAATTTTTAACAGGTGGTTTAAAGAAGTTACTAATTTAAATACAAAGAAAATTGATAATGTGTCAATATTCATCGAAAATATAATTAATATATGATGTGTATCAAACAAAGATTTTTTGAAAGTACACTATAAATACAGTAATTTATGTTTCTAAGCAGATTATGCTAATTAATTCTTGCCAAGAACAATTAAAATTTAAATTAAATTATTATTTCTAATTTACGAAAAATTGCTTCAAATAGGAATATTCTCGATATACGAAGAATATACCTATTCTCAATATAGTCTTTTTTACTTAGTTTGTATTAACATTCTTTTCCCATTTAGACTTTATAGTGTATGTGTACCAATGCTTTTACACAATTCAATAATTTTATTTGCGGGAATTCTTTTCTGTGATAGAACTCATACATCTCTTTTTATAATAAAAATTTAAGAAAACACTGGTCATATCAGCATCTGTGTCTTCACTAATCAAAAACAAACCAGTCTAAATTTTATGAGTCAGTGAAAGAACTAAACCTTCTCACCTTATTAGTCACCGATTAATTTTGATGACTCACTTGTTTGAAGATTGCAAAAATATTGAAATTAATTATTGGGTGAATGAATACTGAATATGTTGGCAGTGCTAATTAGCCTAACAGAATTCTAGCCTTCAATTTTACATTCGTGCGTCTGATCCCGATTTCAAGTATGGATGGTTCTAATTAATTCGGAATTCATTTTGACTGATAAGATCCTATATAACTTTCGGGAACAAAAAAGTGATTGCGAGGAGAACAACTAAAATTGTGAAGAATGTTGAAATAAAATTGATTCATTTACAGAAAATTTGAAACATTTCAAATGATAATCAAATGGTAGAATTGTGTTCATATTCAAAACTCTATCATAAATATTTACAAAATGAATAATATAACATTTATGAAAAAATGACTGATTAATTAAAGATTTTAAAAATATGACTTGAGAAAGAAAAAATATCTTACTAAAGAAAATTTCTTATTCCTTAAACATTTTTCTTATAGAATTTCATTAAATTCAATAAAAGTATTCCGGTACCTTAAAGTAGAAAACTACATTTTTGGAAAGGAATTGTGAAATCTATCATCATTATATTATTGATATCAAATGATTATGGTAGAATAATGGAGAAAAATTTATCAGCATATCTAAAAATAATTTAAATTTGTTTATCATTACAAATGAAGGAAAACCACAAAATAGGATTACTTAAATAAATTAACTAATAAATTTTGTAAAATTTTTCTGCAGTATTTAATTTATGGCAATGTTCAGATTAATAACGAAGCAATCGACTTGATAATTAATATATTTAAATCATTCTTTCAAGACCGTATGAACTCTGCACAAGCAGTTTCTTCATCTGGAGTGTTTGAAGTACGTAAAAAATCTAAAGAACTGCATCGCTAAGACTCTTAGCTTTCGAGAAAAATGCAAGAAAAGATGTATATCATATCCTGTGTACGAAAGAAACCTTTTTTGAAATTTTGATCACTAATATTTGCATACATTTACAGTGTAAGATATTTAAAATAACAAAATCGCATAGGAAAACATGCATGAGCACATAATGAAATGTAGAAATGAGTAAAATTGCTATTTCAATCGTATTTAAAATCCGGGTGTTTCTTAAACTATCCAAATAGAAGCCTTTTTAAGAGAATAAGAAATTTCTCATGGTACCCTTTACTTATGATATTTACATGTGGTATATCACTATAAAAGGACAGACACTTGATTCATGATTTCATAATTTGAATTAAAAATCATGCAAATACTTTAATTATAATTGATAAAAATACATGGAAGGGCAGGTAGAAAAAACTTACAAGAGGTGAAAATTGCTTAATCAGAAGCTCCTTGTAATTATTGAGAAATGGATTGATTTTTGATGAATGATCTTGAAATTTCCTCTAATAGCAATAAATAAGATTGGAGTCCACTTCGTGGCACCGCTTAATAATATCACTACATGGCACTCCAGAGTGCCACGGCCATACACGTTGAGAATCTCAGTTGGTTGTCCTGTAGCTATATCTATAATTTTTAGTATTCTTTTGAAACGTGTTAGTCAACATAATTCAAACTATGCGAGCATTTATCTCATGAGATTCTCACTGAATATTTCAAATATCTTCCAGTGTAAACTTATGCAAATATACTGATTTCATAATGATTCTGATAAGAAGTGCTTTCACACACTGGATAAAATGTCATATTTTTCTAGTTATTTTTCAAAAACTATAGGTCATCGTTCTAAATTTCTTTGGGTATTTTTATGCATTTCCAACAGGAAATTTGGTGATGCTGAGATTGTGTTGCCTTGATGGATATATATATGTATATATATATATATATATATATATATATATATATATATATATATATATATATATATATATATATATATATATATATATATATATATATATATATATATATATATATATATATATATATATATACACTTTTTACACTTTTACTTTTTCTTTATTGGTCACCTTGCTTAAGGCAACCATACTGTTTTTGTTTTGTTCTTTTGCTCTCCATCTTAACTGGAATTGTAACTACTTTCGTCACCTTCCCCATGTTCATGTTTTGAGTTTGAGTTAGGACTTACAACTTCCGTATGTATTAGTGAAAGATGCAACAAGAATAATGTCCAGCGAATGAAAGTGTCTCCAAAAATTGATGTAACAAGATTATATACAAAAGTTAACATTAAAGTAAAGGTATTCTGCAGAAAATGCGAAAGAGGAACTTCAAGAATTTGGGAATCTTATTTCAACGGGTGCTGCTGCTGAATCCTGCAGAATTTTATCAAGCATCATCGCATTCGAAGGATGGTTGTTAAGTCTATGATCCCCAAGGAATCACTATTTTGAATGTTTTGGAAAATCTGATGGAGTATGACGTCAAGATTAGTGATTCAGAATGCCTATTTCTCTCATCTTCAACCTACTTAGAATCATGGAGTCGAAGATCAACTTTTTAATTTTTCTGATACAGTCCGGATTCCCAGCTATCAGAGCTACATCTTTTAGCTGCCATAGACATAGATTAGAATGATAAGTGACTTTTTGTTTTCTTTCTCTTCTCATTTTTATTCTTATTCTCACGAATTAACTTTTTTGTCTATAATCACTTCTTATAAGTCATGTAATTTTTTATTTATATTTAATTTATGTTTTCTTCGAGGTACTTTTAATTCTCTGTTTTTAATAAAGAGTTTTCTCTCTAGTATTTTATCCTTTTTTTATTAAACTTTTATCTCAACAATATATGTACAAGAAAAATCATTATTATTTGAAGAAGACGTGAGAGCTTACACACATGAATTAAAAATATCATAAGACCTTAACCATATTCATTGTTCTTTTCCATGGAAGAAAACAATATTCTATCCAAAAATATGACATGCATTGCATAGTTACCACTCCTTTTACCTCATAACCTTTTACACGTGATTATTCACTAATACTAGATTCCAGCTTCTTTCCAGATAAATTGTGATTTCTCACTTCTCGTGGCTTGTTCAACTTGATTATTTAAGAAAACAAAGACACTCTCTTTTGGACTAGAATGGAGCGCTTTGTTAATGGCTGCGTGAATGTGAATGCATATTTTTTATTAAATTATAAAACCTTAATGTTTGCTCTTCAGAGATATTGAAATTAAGCACTATTTAAACTGGGTTATGGTAATCTGTGTGCTAATATAGACTCATGCTGGCATTCAATTGTGATGAAAAATCCTCCCTTGCAGCTGAACGTACCACTACACGTCAACTGTATGGTTAAAAACTGATATTTAAATAAATGAGAACTACTAAAGAGGCTAACGAACTACCTATTTAAGAAGAGATAGAAAGATTATTCCAAAAGATAGATAAATAACCACGTTTTACCTATCTACCTTTTTTCTTAGATTTTTAACTTTTGCAAATGATTTTTTCAGAATACTGCTGACAAAAGCATTACATGAATTCACTTCAGAAAATAAGCTGAAGATTTACTATCTTTGAGAATATAACTGCACAAAGAGAGAGAAATCATAGAATTTATGTGTTGTTTATCTACAATGCAAAATTTTTAAATAAATAGAAGTGTATTTCTTATTAGCCATCCATGACTCTACAACTTGAAACATCACTATTTTGCCTAATGCTATGATTATTTCTATTACTAATTCTTTGAAATTATTATTTCTAATGCCTGGTTAAATAATTTATTTTTAGAAAGTTATAATGATAATGTTATAATTGCTTTAGCTCTTAAAATTAGTATTTATTTTAGTTATATACAATTCTATACAACTACCAATCAAATATTACTTCATTTTTGTATGAAGCATTTCTTATGAAAAAAAAATAATTATTTAATAAAAGAATAAAAAATAAACTTATTTTAAGAAGCTTATGGTAAGTGCAATATTTTTTTGCATTTTTATGATACTGTATATTTTTTCACAACACATGAAAAGTTCATTAAACATAATCATTTGTATGAGTAAAATCTATAAAAGTAATTTTCAGTCTTTAAAAATATAACTGTGTGATGTAAATTATAAATTTTAGCAACTTAATATCACGTTGATTACAACAGTTTTTAATTTGTTAATGGAATTGATCGATATCATCACTAAAAATAGTTGCTGCAATCATTGATTTGGGAAGAAATTTAAGGAAAAAAAAACAGAGGGGTGATTACTGTAATTTTTACTTAGTTCATCAATAAATGTACTCTGTTTTTTCAAAAAGCAAGGAATTAAAATCGATATCCATAAAGCCTAAAATAAAAGCGAGTTACTTAGAAGAATTTGAAAAGATTATTATTGATCAGGGTTCAAAAAATACATTCTATAAAAGGAAAGATATAAAGATATATTTATAATAATTTTTTTATACATTTCATACATATGTTTGCACTTCTTTCTGTGTGTAATTTTAGTGGGTTTTAAAAACAAATCATTAAGATAAATAATTTTTTAAGCATTGTATCATGAAAATTTAATTCAAATAAAACGATTAAACTTCTTTTAAAAATTAGAAACAAATTTTACTTCTTGATCTAGCAGATTTAAGTTGAATTTGAGAATTTCATTCTATTAAAATCATCTGTTAAAGCAAGAATAATTATTTTTAAAGTTTTCTCGAATCTTTGAAATTTTGTTTAAAATTATAATTAAAATCAATTAATTTTCTTGAAAAACTTGTGTTGAGCTAAGCTTTGTCAATATTGTAATTTTTTAATTAATGAGCACAACCGAAAATAATGGAGTATATATATATATCATTATTAAATCATCAAGATATGCATAGACTGTTTTTACAATACTTATAGAGAACCAAATTTTCTTATCATTATTTAGCAACAAAGTGATTTTTGTTGTTCTTTTTTATTTAAATTTGTAAGTAATAAAAATGCACATTTTAACTTCCTCAATTTTTTTAAATATTAAGATTTTCTTTGATTTGGAAACTGATGAATTAAAGCATTAGACAGATTGATAAATGATAGACACTGTTATTTATATGTTTGAAATGTAAGGGGTATGTTCAGCACTAACTTAATATTATAACACTGATACTGTCTCGGGCCATTAGAAACTCTTTCGCTTGTGTCGTATGGAGTGCAGGATACTTTTTTATCGCTTAGAAAAAACAGTAAATGCAATAAGTAATATACAGTGGTAAAATTGTCCTATTTGTGGTCTCATAAAATATCCCATGACATTCATAAACACCCATTGTACAGTCGTTCTGAAATCGCAGTCACCCTATTTCATATTGTAGATTGATGGGGAATTGAAATTTTCTCGGTTTATGGTAGAGATATAGTCCAATGTCTTTAGATATTGCCTATTAGCTAAGTGAATATATTTTGAAACAAAAATCACTTGTTTAGCTGCGACAAATGCAGTACACAGCACAGCAGTGCTTAAAAAGCGCGACTTTTAATGTATTGAATATCTTGTAGTTTCTCTAAAGAAGATTACTACGGTTTCAATATTTACACAAAAATAGCATTTTGAAAATGCTATTACTAAATTCAAAAATGGGTATAAATTAAATAAAAAGATAACTTGTTTTAATGACTGGAAAATACATTTTAAATTTAATTCCGAGGATAAGTTACAGTTTCATTTATGCTCATTTTTTGATAGCTGTCCCTTCCTGTCGCAAAGTTTTGATGGATATATAAAATAAACAAAAATTGAAATAATATTTATTAATGAAGGCACATCATTTGGATATGATGTAAATATTTTCACCCATCCAGAAAAAGTTCTTATATTCTAACTTCGATACAGATTAACTGGTTATAAGATTATTTAATATTCATGACTGCAAACTGTAGTTCGTTTCACCTCATTACTCTTTAGTGCATCTAAAATAAATATAACTTAACGGCATTTATTCAAATATGTTGCAATCACTCCAAGTAAAGAAAATCAGATACAAAAATCTTAAAATGAAATTTTAAATTCTACGGCACAACTAAAATGACTATTCTCTTTGAATTTTCTATTTAAAAGAAATAAATTGTGATAATTGTTAACGTTCACTTTTTACTAGATAACATAGTAATTAAGGGCAATCTCATATCGAAAAAGTAAAATGATCTCATGGAAAAAGAAAATAGTAGCATTGGTAAAAAAAACCTTCATTAAAATCAGTTTAAAGTATATTCAAACTTTACTAATTATTGGAATTCCATAAATTTCAGAAGGAAACTAATGAAAGGGGCATGAAAGTGTATAAATAAAGAATTGAATTCTTTGACAGGAAAAATAATATCTTTTCATCAAAGTAAAAACTTTCAGAATGGAAAATAAAATTAACGAAATAGTTCAAATACTTCTAAAAACTATTCTCAAAATGTATCTTGAAGAATGGAAAAATTTCCTATCATTCGCAAAATAAAAAAAGTAAAACAAATAATTCTTCACACTGCATTGAAATGCCTATTTAAATAATCCTCTTTTTCTTCTCTGAGATAATTAAACTTAAAAATTCAGGAGCATTAAGATAATTTGATTTAACTATATGGCGTCTTGCACTAGACAATTTACATATGATTTAAAATATTTTATTAAAAAGATAGTTTTGTTTTAAAGCAGTTTCTTATTCCAATAGTTTTAAGAATTTCCAATGTTCTTAAAAATACAATAACTATTTTTTATACTTGAAAAATTCAAATGAATATTAATTTTATCGGATGTCATGTTTCTTAGAATAAACAAATTAAGGATATATATATATATATATATATATATATATATATATATATATATATATATATATATATATATATATATATATATATATATATATATATATACATACATACATATATATATATATATATATATATATATATATATATATATATATATATATATATATATATATATATATATATATATATATATATATATATATATATATATATATATATAAAATACACCATAAATTATTTTCCTGGACTGCAGTCATTACACGGTAGGCACCCAAACACGTATGGTGAAAATTTAACTAAATATTGCTGTTATATTATTTTTTATAAGTTCAGGGCATTTATTGATCGTAGCTATCAAATATTCTTCAACCAAATCTAATATTCAATCCCAGACCTTTATCTGAAGGTTAAATGTCTATCTACGTTTCAATAAAACTGCACCACATTATTTATAAGTCATGACTTGATATATATATATATATATATATATATAAAGTCATATATGTATTGAAAAATTGACCGAAGAAAACTCCAGTTTTTTACATTTCTCTGTTTCAAAAAATAAACTGAATAATTGATGCCTCATTAGAAAGTTTAAGGAAATTTTCCTCTTGAGTTGGAAAAAGTTTAATCTAGCATATAAAAGTAACGAGCCATTAATAAATAACTTTCCACAAGTGTAAAAATTTATAAAAACAAGGAAGCCAAGATATGAATTTTAATGTACTAAACTATTGTGATTTATGTGTTCAAAATATAAAAGTACACAGTATTAAAATAATTAATTTGTTTGTAACATTTCCATGCAAGTAATACCGTTGAAATTTCTTAATATTCTTTAAATTCCAAATTTATCAAAGGGAATTTCAAACAATTAAATGTTTGTCATGTTCAATTAAATGTCAAATCAATTAACATTTCTGATTTAAGAAAATATTTATTATTTTTTATCAAAAAGAAGGTTAAAAATAAAGTGAAATGACAAAAAAAATGTTGCATTTAAAATAAATTCTTATATTTCATTATTGAATTGAATATAGCATGCAACAATTTTTTTTTGATTTTTCAATTGAAATTTAATGTAAGGAATCAATATCAAAAATTAATTTTATTCGTTAAAGTAAAAACTATTCAACAGGAGAATTACCCTTCAGCTTAATGCAAGTTCATGCAAATCTGTCAGACAACATTCTTATTGGTAAAGAAGCGCGGGGAGTAATTTCTGTTTCGATTTCTTTAATACTAGGGAACCATTTTGCTCGCATGGGAGTCTACAAAGTGTTGAACAAATGATTATTACATGTATAAACAGCTCAGGAATCAGAAATATCAGATGAATTAAAGTAGTCACTATACATTCATAGAGACAAATGCAACATGCTCTCTTACTTAATGTTAGAAAAAATGAAATATTTTCGTTCTTATTCACGCTACTTATTTATTTCAAATTCTTATTCTGGTAAGTAAATGGTAGTAGGTTGCGCACAAGGGAAATAATTTTCGTAGGACAACATTATTTTTAAATAAGCTTCTAGGAACAAAAAATGTTTTCAGTCACTGAATGAATATCTTTTCAAAACAATTAGTAATGCGGCATTCATGATTGGAGCATGAGTATAATTTTCAGGAGATAATGAAATATTTGGTGATAACAGAAACCTCCCATTTTCCCTTAGACATGTGCCGATAAAGGCCCGTGTGTCTGAGTTGTTGTCTAAGCTTATCTTCCCTTATTCAGCTTTTTTGCGTTACACAGTCATTCTTTGACCATGATTACTCCAAACAAAAATTTTTTCTTTAAACTGAAGTTTGATTCATTGTTGAAAATTCAAAATTAAAACTTAGTTATCAAAAAAAAATTACCGTATAAATGAATGTTGTCAAAATAATCTCTTACTTCAGTTATTGTTTTCTCATTCAGCTTTTACATAGAAATTTCTTGAGTAAAAATGTATGTAAAACGCCTGTTTAGGTTAAGCAGAAATCACGTTCTTTTAAAAACACTTTAAAGAACATGATTTCTCCTGAAGCTGAAATTCGATGTAACATTAAAAACATATAAAAGAGCATTTTGATATTAAAAAATCTGATATAAAGTGGTTTTTGTAAAAATCTTGCCTTATCTAACTGAAATGCCGACCGATGACTGAGTGGTTAGCTTTCCTGACTCCTGAGCTGTAGATCCTGGGTTCGTATTCCGGTTTGGGCATGGATGTTACTTTCTTTCTCTGTTTTCTCTGTCTTTTCTTCTATGATGATGTATGAATGTGCCCTACCCTATAAACGGGTTTGTGGTAGTATGGCGTGGGCAACTCCGTGACTTGGTTCACTGGTGCCCGCTGGATAACGACAAATGAGTAGAAGTTTCTGGCCTTGTTGTGGCATAGGGTTCGTCACCTAAGTGCCTGCCGTTGGAAAAAAATCTTTACTGACATTTGTTTATTCAGCTTCATTTTTGTATTACAAATTTTTTTATTAAAGAATGTTTTATTCTTTAATTCCAATGAACCCATATTCAGCTGTTAATCTTCTATTGTATCGAAACAGTCTGGTTCCTAAAAAGCATTTAGTGTAAAGTTTTGACATCAGAATATCGTATAAAAATTAGTACATTTCAAAATTATTCCAAATTTTACATAGAAATTGCTTATTATATATTTTTTATATTATATAGCCTTTTTTAATACAATCGAATTTAACCGGAACACATGATTTCGCCATAAATGAAAACTCTCTGCATATCTCGGAAATATCCGACTGAACATTTTATTATTAAAAATTGCTACAAATATTCAACCTCGGATAATATTCATACGTTCCAACTTTTTCGTATTACAACCATTCTTTGAATACGATGACTCTTAACACGGAAACAGGATTTTCCTAGAGCTGAAACTTTTTGTATGACTATAAGAATCAAAGTGAGCAATTTCATACAAAAATATCCTGTATAAATTCTTATATGTATCACATTATTTCTGAATTCATCAAGTTTTCTCTTATTCAGCATTTTGCATTATATAAATTTTTGTATAATGGTCAAAAGTCTCCTATACAATCAAGTATGTTTTATTTACTCCTAGCCTCAGCTGGTAAGCGTATATTTTTTCTGTATTATGCAGTCATTATTTGAATGCAGTAAAAACTAACAGGAAGATATGATTTTTCCTTTGACATATGTTTGTCAAATGGTTAGAAAAAATGTATGTGAATATGTATTTTATTATTGAGAAAGGATTTGGGGCTTGTCTTATCTAATGTGTCTAATGTCTTATATAATATCTAATGTCTTGTCCCAGTCTTATCTAATAACTTTTTATAGAATTTTGTATATAGTACATAAATTTTTTTTTACTGCGATCGTCTCTAAAATGCAAACATGATTTCTCCTTTATCTGAAACTTTACTCACTTTCATTTACAATATTTATCATCACATTTATGACTGTCAAAGAATTGATTTACACAAATTATCTTAATAATAATCAGATTAATTCTGTTATTATCAAGATTTCAAAATTACATAAAAATAATAATTAAATTTGTTTTCATATGATGAGGAGCAAACATAGTTTTATCACCTAAATTAAAGCACATGTTTAAAAAAATCATAAAAAGACATATGAATTATATAATATTATTTTCGGATTTGAATATGCAATCTTTGTAGTTACAGCTTTCTTTGAAACGACCATAAAAATTCATAGGTGCTGAATGTTATTAAACTTCATAATGTTTTACAAAAATTCCTAAGGTCTTATTTCCATAAAAAGTTCAAGAACTATTAACAGTGGTAATTGCAATTGAGTATAATAAAGTTATAAAGGAAATTTATTTAAATTTAAATAATATTATTAAATAAATTAAAGCATGAAAGCATATGAGTTTAAAATACGTAAGTTTAAATTATTTCTTAAACGAAACTGTTTATGATATTATACAAGTTTACACATTGATTTTAGAATGTGGGAATGACTTGCAAATTATTCATGGAGGAAGGAATATCGTTTACACATCATCGGTACTTTCTGTTAAAAAAAATTACCCTTTTCATCACCACTCTGTTCACTAGACCACACAACTCTTAGGGTTTTATAAACTTTAACATTACCTCAACATTTATATTTATGGTTTTAACTTAAATTTAAGTTCAGGGGATTGAAAGATATGATATATAAACTGACATATATGCAAAATAGTTTTTAATATGCTTTACGCGCTGTCTTTGGAGAAAGTAATAATGCAATTTAAATTGCCTTTGAGAACGGTACCATATTAAACCATGTTTTATTTTAACTATGTGCATGCAGCGTAGTTTTCTAATTTCTTTTCATGGAAAACAAAACTCTCTGTACTTCAATTAATAACAAAGTTGATAACAGATGTTACATAGATTTTTCTCTAATGATAATTTTAAACTACGCCTTTATTAATCAAGTAATAGCAGTACTTTTATTTCAAGAGTTATTTTAATTATATTTAATAAAAATATTTATCTAAAAAACATATTACCCTTTAAACATATTTTTGGTAATAGAAACTTTTGTTTTTCACACTTTGCAATATTATTTTCTATTAGAAATTTCTTTGATAGATAAATAATTAAATTTCATTTATCTAAAATTTGAAAGTATTATGAGTGTTTTACAATGTTTACAAATTTCACCCATCTTATGTTTATGACAAAAAAGGTATTACCAGCAATGAGAGTGTCATCTTAATATTTATAATTTTCACTTTATTAATGAAATTTTCCTGTAATGAATCTAATAATATTTTTTATTTTTATTAAGTGTTTTAAATTATATGATTTTTGAAGTATAATGTTAATTAATTAGTATTTTGTATATATAATATTTATTTAATTTTCTTCTAAAGAAGGAGTTTTTAAAATATTTTAGATATTTTTAGTAAAATATTATTAAATGGAAAATTTACTACAGAAAAATACACTTTTTATTTTTTATTAACTATTTTTACTAAAGCAACCAAAATCCTTCAAAATTTTCGTTTTCTTTCACATGCAATGATAAGATACAGTTTCAATAGATACAAATTAGATAGCAACATCTTAATTAAAACAACAAATATTTATAAATAATAAGATGACATATGAATGGTTCCTACTTCAGACGATAGCTTGATTTCATTATCACTTAACGAGAAATAATTCGTCAGAGATTTCCAGCTTACTTTTGATTTCACGCCACAACTAAGGTAGCAATTGAGCCCACGAACTCAGAATCTAGCTGATCTAACAAGCGGATTGGAAGATATATGGAGAGAAAGGATAAAGCAGTCACACAATATTAGGTAATTTTCATAGAAGATGCTAACAGCTGATGTAAGGGCGCAGGTGGTACATCTGGTTCTAAAAGAGGAATGAATGATAAATAGAAAAGTGTTATATATCACTGATATTAATTTTATCACCAATTTGACTTTATTTTGCAAATTTTACAGGCCATGTGATGTTTAAAAATGCCATACATATAATAATTACTTAAATTAGTCTCAAGTACTTCAAACCAGTAAAGCAAATTACTCTAACGCCCTGCCCTTTTCTAGAAATATGTCATTAACAGTCTATTTGAAAGTTTAAGAACATTCAAACAGAGAAATATTTATTTTGAGAACAAATCTTGCTTTATTTTTCTTTATGTTGAATCCATTTTATATGCGTATAAAGGCATGGAAGATAATGGAACAACGTTTTTGTAGATACAAGTGACTTTAAGATCAGGTGGGACAGTAAAATGTTATCATAGGGCTAAATGGTCATCTTTTGTCCAGATATCCCTCTTAGATCTCTTATTAGTACGTTGAGGACAATTTGTAATTGGTTTTAATTTCTTTTGTATTTGCTTTTCCAATAAGCTTCAAACAGGTTTAGCATTTGTTCCATTTGAAGCAAGATCTATCTCAGAAACAAAATCAGGCAATGAGCATCAGACTCATTTATTTAAATGTATTGTCCCCAAAAGTAGTTTTATCATGGAGATATAAATCTGTATAATACTACAAATTATAAATAAAACAGTGTTTTGTGTTTGTGTTTTACATCATCAATTCATAATCAAACAATATAGGCATGAAAATCTCAGTAGTTGTGGCTCAGTCCTTTTTCAGTGCATAAATATTTTTTAATAGAGTGCATACAGAAGAATACTGTAAAGTATAGTGAAATTCCTTGTTAACTTCATTCTCTATAATATATAAAAATTTAATCTGTTATGCTAAATTAGAATAAAAATTATATAAACTAGAATAGTCCAACCAGAATAACAGTATAAACTAGAATAACAAAAATATAGAATGTTATACAGGTAATGTGTGAGAACTTTCTTTAAGCGAATAAATTACTGTTAGTTTATGATATATGAATAAATATATTTCTCTCAATCTCTTAAGTTAAAGATTGAAATTTACTTCAAGTATCAATGAACATCAACTGATCTTTGAGATCGCATGGGAGATTTGATTATTTTATTTTAGAAGTGAGATATATTTCCATTCAAAATTTAAATTTTTAGTTTTAAGTTTAATATATAGTTTCTTTAAGCATTCAATCTTAATGTTACCTTGAATATCATTATTCAAAATTATCTAAATATGTGAAGCTTATTTAATAATTTTTAAATTAACTTTTCATTAATTGTATTTATTACACGATTTTTATATATTTTATGATTTAAATATTATAATTCATTATTTTAATGTATTTTATGTGTGCAATAAATAAAATTATATATGTAACAAATAAATATATTGTGTTTGTTATCATCATCATAAGTAAATCTTATAATAATATAAAAGTGTAAAATATGCGAATATCAAATAAAATTCATGATTTAAGTAAAACTTAAAATAAAATATATTCATTTAAACATATTTTTTTTTTAAATTTGGTGAAATATTTTAATTGAAATAACTGATTTTTTATGAATATTTTAAGTGAAATAATTTTTAACCGCAATGTAAATTTTTAGAATGTAAATTAAATATCTTCGTTGCAATTTAGTAGCGAATAGTATGGACTAGAATGACAAAATATAGAACATTATCTAGTTAATATGAACTTTCTGTGAGCAAAAACAAATCATGATCAGTTTCTGATCTAATTATATTTCTGTCTTTTCAGTTTTTTTCTGAAATTTACTACGTGTATTTATGAATACAAAATGAAATCCGAAATCTCTTGAGTATAGTGATAGATTGAAATATATTTTCAATAAAAAGCAAATATTTGAATGCATACATTTTATTCAAAATAGTGTTTTAAAGCTATTCTGGCTTATGTCAAAGATTAACTAATAAAAAGCTATGTCCTTTCGATGGACTAATATTGATTCTTAGCCTTCTTAAACGAATAATCAAAGAGAAAGGGAGATTAAATTCTTGGCAATGTCCATGATAAGAAATCATTATTTCGGTATTCATAAACAGAAATCATTTCTGACTAAATCTCCTGAACCACGTTTTAATGACTTTATCCATTTTCTTGTTATTCCTTTTAGTTTTGTTTGTGGACAAAATTCTTCTTTTCCTTGACAAAATGCTGTCACTTCCTATCACAGATGAAAATAAGTTTATCCAACTAATGGAAAATAAAGGAGATTATATCATTTGTTCTAAATATTCTTTTCTGAAACTATTTCTTTTGAAGAACACTTTTATAAAGCTTTTCGAAAGATTCAGTCAAATGTCTGAAAATTGTTGCAATTTGTAGGCAAAAAATATCTATAACTAATCCGTATGAATCTTAAAGATTTAATCAGAATACTGGCAATCTCTTTCATAAGAAAATATAATTTATATATGATTGTACACATCTAATATAAAATAGGAATTTTATGTTTTATGTTAAATACAAAATCAATGTTATTTTGTAATATTTTGTAATAAATTATGGATTCATTTTTGCAATTATTGCATTATATTGTTTCATTTATCACACTATGTTTGTAAATAAACATTATGTGATATTATGCTAAAATACATAAAATAAATTAGCAATATCACTAAGATATAAATGATAATATGATAGAGGTGACATAAACTTAAAATGATTAAATTTGCATTTGTATTGAAAGCACCATCTGTATTTTTTTTATCCTAAAATTTAAGCACTGAAGGATTTTTCAGTTTCTCTTTGACTCAAAAACCAAGTATCTAAATCCGAAATGAAATAAAAATATTTTCACTTTTTTCATAAGCACACAAAAAATAGTTGTTAGCATGTAATATATAAATTGTAATTTTAAAAATAAACTGTTATTATGTATCGTTAATTTTCAATTAAATAAAGTCCTTGTGATAAGAAAGAAAGAAACTCTTTTCACACAACATAATTCAATTTTAGAGAAATATTTTAATATATATGCTATATTGATGTATAACTGTTTTACCTCGATAATTTTAAAAGCAATTATATGTGACTTTAAAATCTCAATTGTGCAATAAAATTTAATTCCCAAAGCTAACTTGTACATATGAAAGGAAACTATTTTAAAATGTTCGTTGCTTCAATACGTTAATTAACATATGTGAAATTATGAATTTGTGTTTCTTTAAATGCATTATTTTAAATGATTTAGTCTAGTCATATCCTATAACATGAAATTTTTCAAAAATTTAACTAAATTCAAAGGAGGATTTCGCTAATGGGACTCTTTACTAAGTTCATTAAGAAGCATTTTTAAAAAACCTTAATTAAATGCTTCCATAAAAGCAATTCCATTAAATGATTCAACTAAAGCATATACATGAAAGTAAGAATGATTTCTTGTTTTCGTTTGTTTGCGACAAATGCGTTGATAAGATGAATTAAAATTCTCTGCATTTTAACGCTGTGCTATATATAAAAATAAAAGACAAGTGTTTCGTTTTATTGTATAAGAATATTGTCCACTCTTTATGGACAATTTTACTAGAAATATACTACACAGCTTCAAATGAACTTAAACAAGTAGAAATATAGTTGGGGTATTAATTTCCTTCATGAGAAAACTTTGTGAGCCTTACATTTTCTAACTATTCTAATTTGAAGAAATTACCTAGAAAAATTTAATTTAAAGATTATTTAGGCATTGAAATAATTTTTTCTTGATCAAAAATATGTATATGAGCAAATCAATAAAAAATCAGATTTGTAAAAAGAAGAAAGGAATCAAGATTTGCGTTATGTTGTTTGCCATAATGCTTGTACTAATAATATATACCTATAATTATATTTTATCGTTTATTTGAAACCTGATGAAGGAAGGTGTAGTGATCCTGACTAAAAGGCAGATGTTCGAAGCTTGGCAATTTGTAGACAGCAATGTTCCCCAATGGCGCCTGAGAGAAATAAAATAAGTTGTATTGAGAATGTCCTCCAAACGAAATTATTTAGGGGTAATAGGCCAAGTATGGAAATATTCTTCTTGGTTCCTTCGTCTCAATTACCAGAACCCATTTTTAAGTTACGGTGATGGTACACTCACTGCATACCCTCTATAGAAGTACCCATCAATTTTACTGCTCATATCATCGACGCATTTAATTTGCATCATAAAATACCTGACCAACAAACGAAACGTTTTACTTCAGTAAACTTTTTTGATATGACTGAGGCAATTTTAAATAATTATGTAAAAAAATAAAAATATGCACCTCAGAGATATCTGTATTAATTATTATTTATTGTTGTTCCTTGTCCTCCTGTAGTTATACATACACTTTCAAACATGAATTAAATTTTTATTTTTGATTCATTTTTTCATGACTGACGATGAATGAAATCGAATTGAATAGATATAATTAAATTCTAGTATTTTTAATAGAACCGGTATTTATTATTTGAAATAATACTTTAGTAATAAGATAGAAAATCAAAATAAGTTTCGTGATGGAAAAAGAAGGATACAATTATTAATATACCTTTGAAGAAAAAATAAAATATGTGAAATATTAATAACAGCGACCTGACAGAATAACATAAAAAAATATAGCTAAGGATAGAGAGTAGAAATGTTTTTTCTGATAACTCATCTAAGTTACATCATTGATTCAAATGATTTTTCTCTCAAATATCTAAGTGAGGCAGATGAAGCATAATGGCATTTTAATATCATCGCCATATGTTGCTAACATTAAATTGTCTCAAATTTTACCATAATTAGAAAATAAGTAGCTTCATATATTAAATTTACTTTTTAAATTTACACTAATCAACAATAGAATCAATTGACTTTACAAAGATCATAGAATTCGAAGTTTTAGGAGAATTATTTTTATATAAATAAAACACATTATATATTTTGAAAATAAGATTTAAATATAATGTAGCTTATAAATTCAGGATTTATAAAGTTAAAAATATTTAAGAATTATCATTTCATATGGTGAACTTTTAAAATTATATTATAAATAAAGTGTATTACATTTTTGAGTAAAATGCTTGAAAATGTGCTTTGAGACACACAAAAAATTGTATCACAATTATCATTTTTTCCCTGTTCTGAAAGATAACGTGTTCCTGCTAATTACAATTGTTGCACAAGCTTTTGGCAATTTTTTAATCATTGACATTTATGATCTGAAAATTCATATTTTTTCCGATGCTTATGCTAGTCTGTATTATACATCTAAGCATTTTATTCAAAATTAATCTTTACACGGTTGTTGTTATAGCTCTTAAAAATTTTGTAAATTCATACAATTTAAATACTCTTGTTAAAGTTTATAACATATGTTAAAATATAATAGTAATTGTATTTATTATAATTTCATGCATTAAGATTACTGATTAAAACATTTTAGAAAACTTTTTTTCTAATTTAAACTGAAAGACTTAAACAGTTGCATAGATAAATAAAAGTCATCGTTGCCTGGTTGGTAAGGAATGCCACTCTCAATCTCAGAAGATAGTGAATTCAAATCCGTACTTAACCATAGATCCACCATGTTCACTAAAAGTGGCTGCGACATGTTACAGGTCTGGTCTTAATGATCTCTAAGTGAAATGATACCTCTAAGAGTGACAAGTTAAGTATCGCGGTTGGTGTATTCTGCCTGGTCTACATGGTAATGGCAATATAATTAAAATATTTAGCTGTCTTTTCTCTACTTAATAGTTAAGATTTTTGCAGAAATATTCTCTCCTCACATACAAAAATTTTTTTTAAATTAAATCAGAACAAAATGTAAATTATTTAAAAATTAAAATAAATTAATGTTTCGTATGAATTGAACAAAATCTTTCTCATTTTTAAATTTTCGTCTTTCAATTTACGTCAGAATGTCAAAGAAAATATTAATTGGTATTCCAATCGATATTAACATGTTTACAAATAAAAAATGATAAAATTTTTTTAATTTTGATTAAACTTTTAGTAAAATTTTCAAATAAGAGCATTTCATCTTTATAACCTCATAATTAATTGCAAAATGTATTAAGATCTCCGATTTTGCCGAGGAGGTTTCAAATGAGTTGTCATGTAGATTTGCCTTTTTCATTGCGAGTAACTTATATTTAAAATGTAACTAAAATCTAGATTATCTAAAATAATGGAAAAGCTTAGTTGAAAACAGGCCTTCCATTTGTGATTCTATTGATAGGATAAATTAAATATGTAACTACCAGCTTTTTGTATTACACTGTTACTCATGAGCTTAATTGAGTGTGGGAGTGTATTGTACATCATCATTTGCTTAATTTTGTTAATGATAAGCTCAAGTAAGCTAAAATGTAATACTTCTCAGAGTTCTAAGAATGGCAGGTAGTGGGAGCCAGTATGGTTGGTGCATCGATAACCACAGTGATGCTGTTGTTAGGCGTAATAAAAGTCATTGTGTCTAAGGTCATGACAAAATACACTGATCATATCGAAATAATATTTGTGAGACAGAACTGGAGATGAAAAATCAAATTCTCGGTAGGAGACAGGCGAGTATTAAAAAAGATTGTAACCAGCGAAAGGACAAAAGTGACTCCTGAGCTAAATGAACATCAATAGAATTGATGTTCATCGATCCCATCGATCTATTGACGCATATAGATCGATGGGAATTGCAAAAGCAAAATATTTGGAGTTACGATTGCAAAACCTCTTCTGACGGATGTAAATAGAAAACTGTCAGTACAGTAGTGCATGATGTCCTGACTATAGATCAATGGAAACATGTCTTCATTTCCGATGAATCCAGTTTCCCTTATTTCCCACCATGGGACGCGCATATTTATGGCGAACTCTCCTAGAAGTCTATAATCCAGACTGAGTGAAGCAGGAGGGGATTTCATAATGGTTTGGGACCTCATCACATAGTTTGGAATAAGTCGTCTTCTCACTTTACATAGACAGGTCACTTTCATTGATTATATCACTTTTGTCTCAATAACTGTGTCTACGGCTCAGACACAATTTCTATTTGGAGATTACACCTATCAAAATGATAATTCCTTAATTCAACCCAATCAAATTTTTGAAACATGATTTCAAAAGCACAAAGATGCAGTTGTATATCTTCCGTCACCTGTTAAATCAGCAGATATAAACATCATAGAGCCCCTATGGCCTGTTTTGGCAGAAAAAGTGAAATCCATCACCCGGGAGGTAAAGCATTTCTGCATGAAGAGTGATACAATATATTCCACTTACCCCAACACAAAATTTTTATGCATTCCATTTCACGAAAGATTCACGTGGTTTTGAACATTGAAGTTGCTGTCCTACTATGTTAAGTGCAAAACACTTCTTTTTTTATGCGTGTTTCCTTATTTTGGACAAACCTTGAATATTCTTGGCAAAAATTTTAGATTCAACGTTTTTAGACAAGCTTCACCTACTATTTTTATATGTTATTCAAATCTTTGTGGTAATGGATGAGTATCTGAGTTTACATAGATATTAGCATTTTCTTTGCTCTGAAGTAATTCAAAAGAAGCAGCTATGACGCAATAAAATAATAGTTTCTTGTTTAAAGTTATTATAAATGGATTTATTACACTAAATTGCCACCCAACTGGTCTAGTGGTCAGCATGCCTGACTGAGGATAGAGACTGAGGATAGAAGATAGATAACCGGGATCCTGGGATCGAATCCCGGTTAGTGAGCTTGGCTTGTCCAAGTGTTATTAGTAACAACACAACAACATACACTAAATTTATTATGTGAGGGAGAATATTTTCAAATAACTGAAATTTTTTTAGTACGCTATAATTTTTCAGTCTATTTTTAGTAGTAACCTAATTTGTACATATCTTACTGAATTCTTTCTAGATTTGTGTCTAGTCTATTCATTTTGACTCTAGAATGAGATCATATAACCACACAGAAATTCAAATACTTTTTAAAAAAACTTTTCCGTTAAATATTATAGTATAAAGCTATTGATTTATATTTAAGGTTAAAAATCTATGCTCAAAAAATAGAAGTTATTCTACATAATTTTTAATCCTTTAAAGAGAGCTAAGCAAGTGGTGTTGTGAATTCAAAATAAACTGCATTGCAAAACTAATTAAGATAAATGTCTTTGTGTTTTAAGAATAGGTAGTCACATCACAAAGAATTCAGTCGACAAATGTTTAATGATTAAAATTAAAAATTCGAAGACTTTACTTTTGCTTTATGAAAAATATCTTACATAAAGTAAAGAGTTAATAATTTTTATTCATATTCTATTGTACAAAAATACTTTTAAAAATGATGATGAAATTCTAATACCGATTTGTGACGCTAATATTGACATGGGTTATAAAATAAATTCATTGTAATTTTTTCACTTTTTTTAAAACCATTTAACTATGATTAAAAGATAATGCAAACTTAAAAACTATTTTACTTTATTTAGTTGTATTCATTTTAGAGTTAATTTTGTAAATAAAAGTTGTGTAATGTACACTGCTGGCCATCGTGAATGAAACACCCAGAAGGTAGCATGCAAATAACAGGAAATTTACAACATGCATTAGCAAAGGTGAGGTATACAAATGATTATAATTTCAGCGCAAACGCACATAACGCACGTCTGTGGCGCCACCTCAAAGCGCTATTTAAGGCTTCGAGTTTTCGACAATTTCAAGTTCGGCGATTGTGTTTTTCTTGTAGATTTAAAAAAAACCTATTAATTATGCCTTGTAGAAAACAGCGATCATTTTTTGATCAAGTATCCGAGTTCGACAGAGGAAGAATAGTGGACTTCCGAGATTGTGGATTATCTTTCAGGGAAATCGGTAATCGTGTTGGACGAAACCAAACAACATTAATGTGGATATGTAATCGTTGGATGCAGGAGAGTACGACAGAACGACGTGTTTAATCGCTTCCACCTCAATGCACACTTCAAGTGATGTCAGACAAATTGTACGCATGGCAGTTACGAATCATTCAGTCACATGACGAACCATAGAACAACACATTCAGTCTGTAACGCATCATCCAGTCTCTGTGCGTACCATTCAACGCTGCTTACAGCAGAGTGGTCTGTCGGCAAAATATCCATTGCTTCGTCTACCCTTGACGCTGAACCACAGACGTTTCATTCCAATGGTGCTATGAAAGAAGGACGTCGACGGCAGAATGGAATGAAGTTGTCTTCACAGACGAGTCACCCTTTTATATGCAACACCATGAGGGTCACATTCGAGTCTGGAGACACCGTGGAGAGAGGGTGCTGAACAGTTAAGTTATGTACTGCCATACTGGTCCTGCACCGGATATTATGGTATGGGGCGGTATTGGATATCACTCTCGCACTTCTCTCGTACTCATTTTCGGTACTTTAAACAGCCAGCGCTACATCTCAGAAGTGTTGGGCCCAGTTCTCCTTCCTTAGCTTCAGGCCTTTGCCACAGCCACATTTCAACAGGATAATGCACGAACACATGTGGCATGCATTGTCTAAGGGTTCTGTATCAATCTCCAGATTGAATTGCTTCCCTGACCACCTCACTCTCCGGATATTTAGCCGATAGGAAACATGTTGTCCATGGCTGCTCAGTGATTGACCTAGATCCAAAATATCTTTGAATAAATGCCGTGGAGTGTGGCAGGGATGATCTCCAACAACGGTGGCTACACTGGCTACTGATTTTGGCAGGACTCACGCTTCACAGAAAGCTATAAATTTAATCATTTGATACTTGGTTAACATGCTGTCTGCAAAATAAATTTCGTTGTGATATCTTTTCTTTCTTGGTCTTGCAATTTGGGTAGCCAGCAGTGTATTTACATATATACTCCTGTGAAAGATTAAGAATTCTTTAAATGTTATGTATAAAATAAGATAATTTAAATTTTGAATAGTTTATTAATCGCATCGCAGAATCAGGAACCTTTTCCTGTTGTATCAAAATAAAAAGAAATATGCTACTAATTCTTACGGAGTATTAAATTAAAAAGTTTGTATTTACTAAAGTGTATTGAAATCAATAAAAATATTTGAATAAATAATTCTAGATTGAAAAGAATGTAAATATATGAATAAACTCGTACCCATTCTTGAATTACTTATATTTTTTGAATTTTCATTGTTTATTTACAAAACATAAGCGTTGATGTAATTTTAAAATACGTCTACAATGGGATGAATATTTTATATTTTTCTATGGAGTTTTTGACTACTGATTGTTTTTCTACAACAATATATAGAAAATATTTTTCAAGTAAAATAATTTAAAAAAAAATTATGGTTTTAGCAACATTAAGTGAACATTTATAGTGACAACTAACACTAAATAAAACACTCATTAATTAAACATGGCTTTAAATAAAATACCTCATATGCAAATCAATATTTCTACAGTCAAAATCCAAAAAAAAAAAAGATTATAAGCCTAGATGTGGTCAAATTGCAAAAGCTTTTGTTTTCATTTATGGCCATTCTCAATTTTGAGTAAAGTATTCGATTGCTTAGATTTTTATTTTAGAAAAAGAGACTTGAAATTAATATGAAAATGCAGTTAACCGATACCCATGTCCATTTCTATCATTGGGAAACGTGAATCTGAGCAATACAAAGAAGAGTGGCAGTCAGTGTTCCAGGCTGTGAAGTCAGTTTCACAGAACACTCGTCACATGCCTTAATATATCGCAGCACATTGAAAATATCAGATAATTGTGCAAAGTGAACGAAAATTGTCTATGAATTAAATCCACTAATATGTAATATTACCCATATGAAAAGGGTGATAATCACTTCTTATTGTTGTTTCTATATTACCTCTTTTTCCATACTATTATTCATCGTACCACTACTTGACCAAGATACTTGATCTCGATGTAAACTCCCGCATGGCCTGAAAGACATTTAGCTTTGGACGGTTAGAGACTCCAAATGCGCAGTGCATCCTAATAGTTATATCTGGATCTTACAATGGAAGTATGCTCCAGGAATACAAATTTTTAGCTATATGCGATGAAACATTTTCCTGTTAGCATAAAATTCGTTTTAAAAATGAATACACTATTATTTATGTTTAAAACTAATTTGAAGTAAACATAATTTGAACTATAACTTGATGTTTTTTTCATTTTAAATTTCATCGCGACTTTTAATTTTAAAACAGTTACGAAATCAATACCATGATATCTATGATTGAGTCCACGAACTGTTAAACAAAAGTTTTTAGATACAGCCATTCATTTAACAGATCAGATAAACTGAAAATGCAATATAAAATTATATAATCACTCAATGCATGTTGCACTGTTTAATTTATTTGGAAAATGATTATTGTTGTGAGCACATTGAAATAATCCTCAAATTTCCGCCTCCGAATTGAAATTATATGCAAAAATATTCTGAGTGTTATTAGCTATGATATTAATACTCTAAAATAATTTTCAAGAGCATTATGATGATAAAATAAGCGCAAAATTATTTTCTGTTAGATTATATTTTGAATTTTTAGTATATGCGAACTTATACACACGTAAATTATATATTTTACATGATATTATGACAAAGGTATATTTTGTATGACAAGTCTTAGAAATGCCCATAAATATTTTAAGAAATTATAATAAGCTTTTTATTTTACTAACACAAGCAATTAAAAAAATGCTAAAAGACTTGAAATGTAAAAAATGAATATGCAAAACATGTCACAAATTTTTAGGAAACATTTTTTCCTAAAATATTTAACGAACATTTTAATTTTATCATGAATTTTCTTAAATAAGTGTCAAATATTTGAGGAGAAAGTAAATTAATATTTTTTAAGGAGTTAATATAAGCATGATAGGAAATTTACACTGTCAACAAAATAAGTGAATGTGTTTTTTCTCATTAAAGTTTTCCAGTACATAATTTAAAAATTTATTACTAAATATAAAAAAAATTATTATTTCCCTTCAAATTATTTAAAGGCAAACCTTCTAAAAAAGCGAAACGAAGCGCCGTTTTCATATATTATTATTTTCTATCAACTGCTATATGCTACATTTTTAAATAAGAAAAATCTCCACTTGATAAGATATTGACTTTATTACTATGCATTCTTTAAAAAGTTAGAAACTCTCTCTAAATAAGTTAACATTCTTTTCTTTCCTGAAATTCAGTGTGTAAGAGTTAATAAAGATATTATATAATCGTATGATTATACTTAGAGTGAATTTTTATTGCAAGTGTACTTAGTATGACATTTCTTTTGCTAAAGTAACATTTCACTTTCGTAAATATTCCTTTTTAAATTAATTTCATGAATAAGGCAAATATTTTGAAATTGATAATAAGCAATTTATTCATCTACATTGAAGTATCAATTATCATGAATTTTTGGCAGCAGAATTTAAAAGTTAAGATATATTTAAACGAATTGACATTATAGACTTATTCCGTTACATTGATTGAATTAAATAAAATTTAGTGAAAATATTAACTTTCAAATTTAAATTTTGCTCTTAAAGTTTTTTGTTTTCCAGACTTCTATCTCGTTTAACCACTTCAATATTAAGGTAATATAGTGAATGGTCTTCAGAATTGCATTCTTCAAATTGACTCCAAAAATGTTTTTGGAATTTCATATCTTTATATATATTCTTGAAAGTTATTTTAAAATGATAAAATATAAAATAGAGATATTCTAAGTTTACGAAAAAAATTCAGAAGAAATCTTCAAAACTTTATGCAAAGTGCTGCTTTTATTTTCTAACTTTTACTTGAATTTTCACTGAGGGCTGCCTCCGTACCTCTACGCGTCCCTCCATTTCATAAATCCTCTCTTCAATATTTTACAAAATTTCAATAAAATAGAAAATCCTGTTCATTGTCTTTTGGAAAAAAGGACTTGAATTTCTCAATTTGTCTAAAAAAAATTTATTTTTCTCAGACATTTCCAAAAAGCAAGCTATTTTAGAAAAGTGAACAGATATAGTGGCAATAAAAAAGTAACATTTGAAAATTGAAAAATTGACTTGAATAAGTAGGAAATCAATTCTGTAATCTGCTTTACAGTTTTGCCACTATTTTCAATAAATGGATGCAAATTTTACTCAAATTTGTAATGCAAATAAATAAAAAGTTAACGTGAAAATATAAGAAAGCTGGGAAATATTTCAATCTGTTCTGGTTTAACAGAAATGCACAGAAACTTAACTTGGTGTTACCAAGTTTTCAGAATATATATATATATATATATATATATATATATATATATATATATATATATATATATATATATATATATATATATATATATATATATATATATATATATATATATATATATATATATATATATATATATATATATGTGTGTGTGTGTGTGTGTGTGTGTGTGCGTGTGTGTGTCTTATTTTTAATTAAATTATGTAATTTGCCAGAAAAAAATTTGCTATCAGATTTAGGCACATAGTCTATATCAAATTATTTCTTCTTCCATGATTAAATTTCTTTTTCATATCAATATTACAATATGCTTCTTTTATTGTTAATAATAAAGGGATTTAAAATATCTAAAGATGATTGTTTATTCTCTCTATCGTGTTGCAAAATAATTACCGTAAAAGCAGCTCACTTACGAGGTTTGTCCGGAAAATACGTATAAAAGTTAAATAATAACTTTATTTTACTGTTTGCAGTCACCGCCAGGTGGCACTACTGCTTTAACCAATCCCATCAACATAAAGTTCGAGTCAGACCGCTCTGTGTGTAAGTAAGAGTGTGCGGCTGCTTGTTGAAAGTTACCCTTTTTCACCTGTCGTCGGCATGGAGCTCTCTCTGATTGAGGAACAGAGCCAGATAGTGAACGGAAATTTTTACGTTGAAGTTTTGACACGTCTCAGA
This sequence comes from Latrodectus hesperus, assembly GCA_037975125.1. Taxonomy (NCBI): domain Eukaryota; kingdom Metazoa; phylum Arthropoda; class Arachnida; order Araneae; family Theridiidae; genus Latrodectus; species Latrodectus hesperus. Next base: position 26,120,069 of record CM075855.1, on the reverse strand, counting down.
GCTCGTGTGTCCCAAGTTCGATCGGATTTGGCAAAAGGGGGCAGGTGAATGCTTCATAACGACAATGTGCCCGCTCACACGTCGCTTGTTGTGCGTGACTTTTTGCCCGAAGCTCAATCAACGTTACAGACCACTCACCTTATTCACCAGATTTAGCCCCTTGTGACTTCTTCTTGTTACCGAAATGCAAAATGGTGCTTCGGGGGCGGCACTTGGGAGATGTGGAAGGCATCAAGGCAGAAACGACGCGGCAACTGAACAGCATCACAACTAAAGACTTTCAGCATTGTTATCAATAGTGGAAATGGCGTTGGCAGAAGTGTATCTCGTCTCAGGGTGAGTACTTTGAAGGAGACCATATTGTAATACCTGAATAATTGTAAAATAAAGTTATAATTCATTTTTTATACGTATTTTCCGGACAAACCTCGTACTTATTAGAATTTTAGAGTATTTGTTGATCAGAATGTTTAAACTCACGGCGGAAGCCCTAACAAAATGAATGAATTAAGAGCGGAGAGAGAAAATAAATAAATGCATGCTGATAATCATTTTATAGGTTCAACATAGCATTCTTGTTTAATATTTGCCATTTAATTGTTAATTTCACCATATGCACTGTGTATCACACACACACATGATTTAAAAATGTCACACTCTTCTTAAATAATAAAAATTAAAATGCCTCCATAATAAGTAAATGTTAAGTTATGAAATGATCTTATGAATACATTCCTGAAAATTTTAATTTAAATTGTGAATATATAATCAGTAATGTCAACTTTATCATTCTGCTTCTGACATGAATTCCATCTATAATAAATTGCAAACATTGTTGATAATCTTTATCATAAAAATGCCAGCTGAGACTTGGAAGTTAAGTGTTTCATATGCTTTAAAATTTAAGTATGATTTAGTATTATTTCCACAAACAGAAATTACTATGCCTATCACATTATTAAGCAATTGATTATTTTTTTTAGTTGTAGAATTTCAATAAAGTAAGTATTAATATTATACTTAATAAGACAAGAAGAGAAAAAGAAGATATATTATTTTTTTTAAAATTAACCAAATATTTTAATCCAGTGCGGTATAATGAAGTTGTAACTTCTAATTAGAAAATTTCTTAAATAAATTAATTAGGGATAGTTCTGTTTGTATTAATTTCAGAGCAAAAATATTGCACAAGTCAATCAATAGAGTTTATATTATTTTATTTCACAAGTCAATAAATTTAACAGAATAAATTTTCCAGTTAAAATACTTTTGATTATCATAAAGTCACCAATGTTACTTACGATAATTATTTTTAAATTTCTTAAAAATCAGTAAGTTGAGTTTTTAATAAGTTTATAAATCAGTGGGAGGTCATAAAAAAAGGGAAAAAATGAGTTCCATTTTACTTTAGAAAATGGTTATTTTAATTAAAGATAAAACTTCATTTAATTATAGTATGAAAAATTAGGTTACTTAGGAAGTAAAGTGTTATTTCAAAAAGTGCTGAAGTTTCATAGAAACTTCCATTTCTCAGGTTACTCATGCTAATTAAGTTTCATAAAATGCATTGTGTACTTTTAATGAACTTTCTACATTTCTCTGAAAGTGTATAAATTATACTCCATGACTGTAATTATATTCTTTAACATGTATATTACATAAGAAATATGTAATTTGCAGCTAGAGCTGAGGAATCATTTTGAATCAAGACATTATTTATTACTTGAGATTGTTGAATCATGACAGTTAAGAAACCGAAAGCTAAGCGGATTTTCGAGCAGAATATCTACTTTATCGTATATTTGGGTGGCACTAATAGTTTATAACTTAATCAAGGATTAAAATTTTAAACCCATTCATTTATTTTTATAAATAAATGAGAACTTTGTGTGTGACAGTTACTTCTAATAACAGATATTTATATTGGAATAAAATTTATTGCTTAATATTGTAATATATAAGTTATAATTATTGTTCTTTATTCAGCTTAAATAGAGGGAAATTTATTTCTTATTCCTCATTAAAATTTTTTATTTGAGATAAATTTTGAATATCAATCATTAAATTTTTTACATGAGAAAAATTCGTTATTGTTGAAAAAAATATATTAAGTTAAGTGGTGTGTGTGAAAAAAATTATATTCAGTAAATATTTAGCCATATTGTGCATAAAAAAGATTAGAAAACTATATTAATTTTTTTATTAAGAAATAATTTTATTTTTCATTATTCTGTCAGATTTCTCAAGGAAGCATCTGCCCTATTTTTTGATACCATTAATAAAAATTATTGCGAGAACATTATGCTTAAATAAAGAGGCAAATTGATACATTAGATAGAAATCCAGAAAGCTAACTAATAATTATTTGCTACAATGACAATTCAAAACACAAAAAGAACACAATACTAAAAATTTTGCATTGAATTTAAAACTGGACAAATTAAGAAGAAATCACTGCATAAATAATAATATGACTACAGATGCAGACTTAGTTATTTTAGTATGATTGTTTACACAAATATTTTTAGTGAAAAAGGATAAAGAACACTCCATACTTTCTGACATTAATGACTTACCTTAATTGAATGAAAGAGTAGTCTGAATGGCTCTTTTTTACCATCACCATGATAGTAAGTTTCTTGATAAATTTTCCATTAATACATGTAATGCTGCTGAAGTTTGATGAATAATTGTAAGCAAAGAAACGTGATATATAGAAGACTATTTTAAAATATTCTGTAATTTCAACAAGTGAAATCAATCACACTAGATAATTTGAAAGTCTACTTGAAGGAAAAATATGTGAGATTTATTATATTAAGTAAGAGTAAGATTTATGAAATATATAATAAAAAAAACGCGAGTGCGCATATATGGTATCAAATATATTTCTCTGTTAATATGCATGTATACTCTGTAGTAATCTTATTCAGATTTCTTAATGACACAATACAAATTTCATTTCTTGTCAGTTATAGTTAAGTATCAATTTTCCTGAGGAAGCAATTTTATTAAAATCCTCCTGAGAAAATTTTGCAAGAAAGTCATTTTGTTGATAGTTTAGCGTGAGTGAAAAGATAGTTAGAAACTTACGCATGCATAAATAATATTATTCGCATGCCACATAAACTCGTTTTGAAACATTTAAGGAGACAATTTTAGAATTATTAAGTTTGCATCGATTTCCTACATATATGCTCAGTTTTATAAATAGAAATGAGTGAGTAAAAATTTAGTAATTTTTGTATATTTCCATACTAGAGTTTCTGAGTGATTTATTGGTAACTGCCTGGGTCATTATCCGTAGAAATACGACATCATTAAACATTCAAGAATTTCTTTGAAATTTTGACTGATAAGATAAGAAAGTGAAATACTAGCCATTTAAAGTGAATTATTGGCCATTCTTTAACCGGTAAAATTTTGAATTAATATATTTTATCATCAGTATTTTAGTTTTACAATATTTCATCACTTTGGATTTTAAATTATCTGTTCCTCTAAAAACATTTGATTGAAAAAAATGATTTATCTTTAATTTTCTTTTAGATTGAATAAATAAATGCATAAAAATACTATATGTATAAAATCAAAACATTTAATGTAAACAATTTGAATTGAATTTTTATTAAAATTATTATTTATATATACATATATATATATATATATATATATATATATATATATATATATATATATATATATATATATATATATATATATATATATATATATATATATATATATATATATATATATATATATATATATAATATAATATAAATAGATAGTTTACCAAGAAAATTTTGGTGGAACTCATTTGTAAACAATAGTTCATGTAAAATTAAAAATCATTTATTATTCAAGGAATTTTTTTATTTGCAAGGCATTCTCATTGGATGCAAGAAAGGAATCCCTGAAAATTTTCAAGCATTAATTTTTACAGGTACATATATAAAATATAAATTTTATATTTTGAAAAATGGTTGCTTAACTATTTGACTTAATTTAAAGTTATGGGTAAAGTACAATTTATGAAAAATACTAGGTTGTGTATTACCTTTGAAAAGCGTTTATTATAATTTTTCTCTTAATGCATTTTATGAATTATTAGTGAATGTATAAATGAAAGCCTAAAAATACATTTATTAAAATTATCAATTGGTTTTTAAACATTTGCTACTACGAGCACTTTTTAACTAAGCATGTTTTTGCTTCCACAGATTCTATTAACACTCCAATTTCTACAGTCAAAAATAATATTTGAAATTTATATTAGCAAAGTTCAAAATAAAATTTTTTAGAGGAGATTAATAAATGTGCTACTGTGAAGATTAATATTAAAATTATATAATTAAGAAAAGAAAACTTATTACAGGCAAAACATAATTTTCCCTATTCTTTGTGACATTCTAAGAAAATAGGAATCAGAAATTTCAGTTGTTAAGTTTAGTGGTGCATATTTTTACTCATTAATAAAATTGTTTAATAATAAAAAATCCATTATAATTCACTTTTCATATGAAGAGAAAATAATTTACAAAATTTATTCTAATGTTTTATTAAGAAGTTTGCATTAAAACGTGATTATTATCTGTTTCATACAGCTTTATGATATAATTAATTTAAATTCTTATAATATTAAACTTTAAAAATTGCGTATAATGTGTATATAGGTTAATAAATAGGATGTTATTTTAAAAGTTATAGGAATTTTAAACAATGAGCTAAGAACGATTATCATCCGAAAAGAAAACCGAATCGGCTGAGAAGTACGAATATATTTTGATAAAAATAGGAAGATATATATATATATATATATATATATATATATATATATATATATATATATAATACGTTAAATTTTTCATAATTATTACATTGTCATAAATTTTACATTTGTAAGTCAAACAGCATTATAATCTTATTACAGCAACATAAAAAATGTTTAATTTTAATAATATATTCGTTTTGCAAAGTCAAGCACATTTTATTTAGCTGTAAAGAGTAATATTTCTTTATTATGCTATGACACACACATGCACTTTTAAAGTGCAAAAAGAGTGCACTTTTCTCAGCTTTTTAAATTTCAAAAATTTTGTAATATGACTTAATAATTTAAACTGAACATATTGTATTATATCATCATATTGAATTCGTTATTATATATTGATTAATTAGGAAGGTATACAACTCAGCAAGATTGCTATTTTCAATTCTAACTAATATAAATATTTATCCATCGGACTATATTGCTTCACAAATTTGACAATTTTGAACATAATTAACTCTGGCGAAAGACAGAATATATGGCTTCTAAAGATTTAAGAGCATGTAGAACTTCCGTTAAGTAATTTCACTAACCATAATTTACAAAATTAAGGAAAAATTTGAAAGTTTGAAGAAGATTTACTAAATTTCTGAATATTTGGTATCCGAAACATGGAACATTAGCAAAGAAAAGCCTTTCGTTTTGCTTTTTTTAATAAAAAAGTACTGGTTTTCAAACTTTAAATTAAAGTATAATTAAGGATCATTTATGTGGTGTTCATACTTACTGCAAGTATATCAAAATATCTTATTCTGACCCAGTTGCAAGGGAAACGATTAAAGCAATAATGCACTCCAAATAAATTAATGCATAAAATTTCCTTGTGTTTAAATGATTAACTATTCCAGTCATTAACTGAACATGAAAGTAATTAACTTTAAAAGACAGATTTAATTTCTAGTATTGGAACATTTACGGGAAGGAAATCCTTCATTTTTAAGTGTTTGTCGATGAGAAATAAACCAGGATAAGCCTTTATGAATTTTAAAGAGAAAATTGTAACTCACATGGAAATTTTCATAAGTAAAAATTATTCATATTGTGATCCATGAGAACAAATATTAATTTTATATGTTAAAAATTAAAGTGAATTATTTCAATTTATATATTCTTAAAAGTCATAGATATGCAATGAAAATAAATATCATACAGTTGAATAATTGAAAAATGTGTATTATATATGTATATATTTATATTTTTCTGTATATATATAGCTTCTGTCAAATATAAAATGAATATTGCGTTTAAGATTTGTGTATGTATTTCCATGAAGATATATATAAGAATATACCGGAGGAAAATATTTAATTTAACTTTGAAGAGTTTTATTGAGTTAGTGAACACTAAAATTTTCATTTCATTTTACTGCATTCGCCAGTGATCATTATACATTACATAAATCATATGGAAACAAACATTAAAAAAAATCAAAAAATAAACAAAAAAATATGAAAATAATGTAAACATTGATGCTCATCTTTAACTATCATTAATGATTGCTCATTTTTTAATAAATGAGTAAATTCACATATTATAAAATTAATAAACTCAATTTATTTATAAAATAAATTTTTGACTTAAAATTAGTCTATTATAATAATTAGTTACTGAATATAAGCAATTACTGTTACTTAAGTTGAATATTTGTACATGTTTTCAGCAAACAATAAACTGCTTCAAATAAAATTTTTTTATATATATAAATTGCTTTGTGTGCTTCATAAATGTAAATTATTTTGTTACATAATCATGAATTGATTTGATCTTCTTTATTTGATATTTTGCTCAGACTGTTATAATTTGAGGGCTTCATGAGTTGCTGAAAACAATACTATGAAACAAAACTATTTATTTTTAAACACAAAAATCATTTCATTTTTCAGAAAAAGGAAAATCAATTGATAAGAGTTTGATAGAATTTGCACAGCTATTAGATAAGAAATAGTACTTTGGAAATTACATATTATATTTTATATTGATGAAATGTATTATATATGTAACTTGTTATTTAAATAAATTTGGAAGATTTTCTCCAATAAACATTTTAATAGTAAAAGCGTCTCTGAAAAATGCCAAAATTTACTAAGAAAATATAAACAGATTAATATAGCCTTTATAAGTCTCTGAAATGTATTGGTTATTGCTTAATGAACAGAAATAAAATTTAGAAACTCCTTTAAATAACTAAGCTTTTATAAGTAAACTTTGTATTATATAAATAAATAATAGTTGATAGATAAAAATATCTAGTGTTTATGTGAAGAAATATTGGTTATGCCAATATTAGGGCTCTAATACATTTTACTGAAATAAAATTTTAATTAACTAAGCAAATCTGGAAAAATAAACTAATAGATTTTTGCAGGCTGTGCGTAATTTTAAACGTTCTTTATAAATGTTTTCTGGCTCAAGTTCTTTTTTTAAATTTAAAAAAATGCATAATAATTTGGAAAATTCATCAATAAATAAAATATACATTTATAATTTATAATTATGAGGAAAAAACTAGAACTATATACTTCAAATTTCTGAATTTTTGATTTTACCAATAGATAGAAATTTGGCAAATATTATTGAATATGTAAAGTTCTTATCAATGCGAAATTTTTTGGATAAGTCAGTAAAAATCTAGTATTAATATTATAGATGGTTAGTTTTTAGATCCAGTAAACAGTTTGTATACTAAATAAGCAAATTAGTTATCAAAAATTTATTATATTATTAAGAAACTTGCCTTTTTCAGCATTTCCTTAGCAGTAGAACAACTTACTGGATTATTAGAAAAAACAAATGGAGGTAGAGAAAAATAATCTTTTCACGCTTAATCACTCGCAGTACAAATTCAGTTGGGGGACATTTTTCTTGAGGGTCATAATAATCAAGACTTCATCATAAACACTCAATATGGGAGGGGGATTTAATCAGTACAGTTTCCTGAAAGTATCTAGTAGTACAGAAATTAAATACTCTTAATTATCTTGGTTTTGGAACTGTTTGCTTATTTTACATTACAGTATTTTATATTTTAGCACTACAAAAAATAGCAAAAATATAATCATTATAAGTACATTATGCACGTTTTAGTATATAATTGTATTTTGTTTTTATTAGTTAGAGAAAAGTATAAAGTAATGCAACTAAAAATCGATTCAACTGAGTCTTCATTTTAGAAACCTTAAATCACTAATACATTGATTGTATTTCATAATTAAGGGATTACAGGCTAAAGGCAACTCCTTTAACTTTTTTACTTGATAGAGCTATCGAAGATTGTAGCAAGAGATAATAGCTGATGTCGCCGTCTATTTCCTTTTACAGTGTTTCAAAATTTATAACATTCCGCCTGAGACTTGGTGAGAGAGAGATAATTCTATCCGCCTGAGACTTGGAAGAGAAGACCAAGTTATCAGCATTAAATTCAAATAGAGCATCTGTAAAAGATAGGAATGCGCATAGCAAAAAAAATTGAAATTCAAATACATCGTGGGAGTTTCTATCGTTAAAGGTGAAAATATATATTTCTAATTCCTTGGTGTCAGTAAAATAATATGTCATATAAGATATTAATTAGAATAACATTAATTAAATTTCTTTTTCTTTTAAGTAGTTAATAGAAACTTCTCATAAAAAATCCTTTAAAAGTATTACCTTTTTTTGGACTTTATTAATATTATAATCAAATCATAATTATTGAAAGCCAGTATTTAACTACTTTAAAATCGGATAAGCATAAATCTAGTATGTTATGGGAACTAGGTATTCTTGTATTTATTGAAAATTTATTTTGCATATAAAAGAACTGGAATTTTAAAAGAACTGAAGTTAGTAGAAAGTAAATTTAATTAATGTTTTTTTGTTCAAATATTTGATGGATAAATAAATATAGATGTTGATTCTCTTTCTCTCTTATCCATGTGATTATATGACTTGAAAGACTAGAGAGAAGATTTTCAACTCATCGTGTCATCAAGGTTTGTCTCTTGGATAGATTTCTTAGCATCCTATCGTGAAATAACTAAAATTATTTGTAAACATATAATATACCGAAGCTAATTATATCATTAAAATTTGGAATATTTTTATAGATTCGGTAAAAATGTCTATTATTTATTCAGGATGATACTAATACTAATCTTCTGCTATTAAGATATTAATATTTTTATCAAACGTTATAATTCCTTACCCATGTCATTATACAGAAAATAAAATCATATTAAATGAAAAAGTTCAATGAGATCTGAAATATGTAAATCACTTTTACTTTTACAGATTTCATTTTTATCATATGATGAATAAATGTTTTTATTTTGTCTGTCCTTGTTTACTTTGTTTATTCATAATATGTAAATAAATTATATCCTTTTAATATCATTCATTCAGAACTCTGGTAATATTTTAAGCACTTATAAATTTATTTTATTGATTGAATTGATAATATATATTATTAATCTATATAAACTAAATTTAACCATAAATATGTACATTATACACACACACACACACACACACACACACACACACACACACACACACACACACACACACACACACACACACACACACACACACACACACACACACACACACACACACACACACACACACACACACACACACACATATATATATATATATATATATAGATGTGTTCTGTATATATTTCATGAAATAACTCAGTACTGATGCAAAAAGTAATCAAGTTACGAATGATTGTGCATTTATATTCAATGCATTTTTTAAAAAATATTTAATCTTATGTATTGTTTTTAAATAGATATTTTGATCTTAAATTTTATAAATATTTTTTTAAATAAACTTTAAGTTTATTTAAGGAATTGGGGAAATTTTTATGATAAACTATTTTTAATGAATTCTATGGATGAAATTTCTGAGTAATTTTATAGAAAATTTGCTTAATACATTTAGAAATATGTGTGAAGCAATGTGGATACATTTACTTGCATTAGTAGAAATTGGAACGTCGTATTAATGCAGTCTCAATAGTAATAAACGAGATATTCATTTTATTTTATCTGTGCACTCATTTTAATTACAACAATAAAAAGTTTTCTTTTGAGAAATTTATATAAATGATGTGGCTAATAATCTTATCTCAGTGATATGTAACAATTTAATGAAATCTTGTGCATTTTTCCAACGTTTTTTCATAAAGAATGAAATAAAATTTATTTTTAGAAATAGAAATTCTTGAATAACAGTAGCTGTTTTATAGAATTCTCACAAAATAAAAGAAAAAGTATTCTCAAAAGATGGTCAAATTATCTTGCGTAATGCTCTACCATTAAAATCCTTTAAGGAAGATAGGAACAACAACAGTTAAGTTTTATGTTTATTACTTTTAGTTCATTAAAGAGGTGTGTTTTCTAATGGCGGGAACAAATGAGTTCCACTCTAATTATTTTGTTAAAACAGTGATATATCCTTCTTTTGTTTCAATATTTCATTTATAATAACAGGAATATTTTATAATAGGATGGTTCGTTTTTATCGTAGAAATTAGAATTCCTACTTTAACTAATAAATAAAACTTAAATTTTCTTATGAAGGATAATTAAACTGATAGTTTCAAGAGCATAATTATTACTTAATTTATTTATAAATATAGTCACTTTTGTATAACTTTGTTTAAACTTCAAAATAACTTTGTTTAAACTAAGCAAGGGGCACAGCAGAGAAAAATTAAAGACCTATAACTTCTCTTATTCGCTAAAATAATTTAAATACTATAATTGAAATTAAATCGTATTTATAGATATTATTGAAGTAGATACAAATCGTATAAAATTGCAAGAATATATAAATTTTATCCTCATATATTTTAAACCGAAATGTATCATTTTCACCATATAAAGAAGAATATATTTATATCTGGTGATGATAAAATATAGCACATAAGATTATTTCTGAGAATATATTTTCTTAGCATAAGTACTGAATCATATGATTGAGTCAATGATAATTGTACATAATTCATTTATGTAAGTCGTTGAGATATCAAACTTACTTCAGTTTAGGCACCAAATAAACTGATGTTTCTAAATAAATGATGATGATAGAGTGTGTATAAATAATGGTTCAAAAACAACATAAACGTGACTTGCTCATAAGGCTCATTTCTGATAATAAAAAAGAGCAAAAAGAATGTAATATACATGATAGTATTCATATATTTCATGGAACAGTTGGAAAAGTCTTCTTTCTTACAAAAATATAACAGTATATATTATTGGATGAAACATTAAAGGGTCCATTCAAAATTTAGGCATGTCTTGACTTAAATTATTAATGTTTTCTTGAGGAAGATTACACCTTTTACAAGAGCAATGCACTCTGAGGTTCCCATATATGTATACGAGAAAATTGATTTGCTGCAACTTGTTGAAAATTCATGTACCACACATATGTTATTGAATTCAAATCAGATGAGATGGCTAATTATTCCAAACGTGTGATATCCTCTGATTCAAGGTACTCTTTTATAATATTTTAATAGTGAGTATGGGTATTGTCATTCATAAACAGAAATAAATTTTGCACCCATGGCACCCATAAGCAAACAAATATGTCATCCTACATTGATGACCCTATAAATTCTGCCTGTCATGGATCTGAATTGAGCATGTAGATTTTTTAAAAACATGAATAATTAATTACGCACAAAAAGAGCTGTCTTGCACCATTTCGACGACATGGTTCATTAAGGCTGTCTTGGTAACAACGTGACTCTGACGATCTCCATGTGAAAGTTCAAAATGAATCACATTGGAAACCTAAACCTGGACTCTTTGAAAACATCACACAGACTCACTTTTAATCATACAGATTACTTATTCTTTGCACCAGGTTAACCGCTTATGGCAGTGTGTTGCCATAAGAGGAACATGCCTGACAGGCTACTAGCATACAGGCCATGCTGTGCCATCCGTGTGTAAAGAGTTTGCTTCGAAACTCTGATTCCTAACATATAAGTCACTTATTAGATATGTCTCATGCTATATTATCTCTTTTGGAAGTTATACCAAATATCGGTTTGCAACTCAAGAAAGGAATGTCTTGTCAAAGAAGTTAATCCCTATTTGGATCCATTTGCCTTTAATATTTACTTCTGTTTACTTTTACATTCCAAGAGGCCAATAATTATGTCATGTAAAAAATAGTCAACTTAAGTCCTTTGTGTCACAGCTATTCCGTTAAGTAACCGAAAGGCTTACAGGAAGCTTTGGAAAAATGCATTACTTCTCTGGCAATATTCTTTATATACTCTTTTCTCACTCTCACTTCATTGTGACTCATTGTCAACCCTGTCTGGTATTTTTTGGTAATTTGTAACTCAAGCATGTTATAACTGTAAATATATGTATGATAATTCTCCAGTTTTACTAAAGAGTACGCAATTTCTGTATGATTATAAATCATCCTCAATGTATGGACTGAAAGTATTATTTCTTTTCATAGAATAAAGAATTATAAGCTATGTAAAGGTATACTTCTTAATACTTCTTCTTTTATATACTATTTAAATTGTTAAATGCTAAATACTAAGTAACACTTCGACTGGAACACAAACAGTAAAGATCAATGATAGCATTTTCTCATTGAAAAGAAAAATTTACATTGATAATTGCCTGTAGAGATAGAATTTAACTAGAAGAAAAATTTTAAAAGATAACTCCGATCTTTTATTAGAAATGTGTACATGATTTAATTTATTATTCACAAGTATATATTGAATTTTTATTTAACTTTTAGTTTCAAATAGAGACTATGAGTTTAAAATAAGCTTTAATTCCTGGACTGAAATGTCATTAGATAGTTATTTGACCAAGTAGGAGGTAGTGTGTCATTGGTATAGGTTATTTCGTTATTCAATGAGAAATAAATTAGTACCACTTCTGTTAGCTTGAGGCAATTGCATTTCTAGATATTTGCAGCATAAAAGTAAGAAAAGGTCGCTGGAAAACTTTTCCTTTATTATATTTTGTATATCCATCATTTGATTGACTTTCATTAAGTTTATGCACAATTTTTGATCTATTAAATATACCATAAGAAAGTTCTTGCTATACACACAAAAAATGCACTTGATGTTGTTTCAAATTATCAGATACGGAAAATATCGATGACTTTTTTTAATTTTTTTGAACACAACTATGCTAATATTTATCGAAACTAAAGTTAAGGAATGGAAATACAAATGAACTTAAAAAGGAATTATATATGAGCATATATATATATATATATATATATATATATATATATATATATATATATATATATATATATATATATATAATAGATCATCATAAATACTAGTTTTCTCGTCTATCAACAGAAGTTTAGATATCAATTTCTGTTTTTATGTCTACATTACAATCAATATTTTGAGCATATATTCTGCATAATTAATTCATTTTAAGAGGAATCATAATATGTTGAATAAAGCCATATATAATTTTCTAGTAGTCATTGTTAGTATTCTACATTAAATAAAGAAGTTTATTGAAAACTCTAGTCATCGTGTATGAATAATGGAAAAATATGTCGAAAACTGGAAACGCATTCACTGTATAAAAATACGCCAGAATAGAAGAATACACAGCTTTTTATTGAAATGTAATACATACATTGCTTTTGAACATTCTAAGAGAGAGCTGAATTTCAAAACCTTCTGTATTCTAACCTTAGAAAAATAAAATATTTGTCACATTTATTTTTCAACTAGCTCTTTCAGCTAGTCAGGATATAAATTGGTTTTAAAATTTAAAAAGAGACTTTAATAATTTGGAATATTATAAATTCTAGAATACCATTTTCTTATTACTGTTTTGTAAAATGTAATATTTTTCCAATATTTTACAATTTCAAATGTTACATGCACCACTTTTTTACTGACAAAAAATATTGTAAAGGAGTAAACTGATTTTCTTTGAATTTTTTACCTTATGTTTGTTTTCTTATTTATTTTGAATTGATGATTTACAGTGTTAAGTTTTATATGATCATATATATAAATGTATTATATAATTGTAATAAAGGTATGCATATGAGTTTATTTAAAAATATAAGAAAAATGAGTGTAAATTTGTTAATTATAATTGTATGCGTAGAGAAGAATAACAAAAACTTAAAAACGCATATTTCAATACCTATTATTTCACCTGTTTATTGCACCATAGCCATGTATCTGCTTTTTAGAAACAGCAAACAGGTGTATGTGATTATTGGAGCTTGGTGGACAAGTGCTTTCATGTTTAGAGCAGTCAACTTTGTGTGTTTTACACAAAGCTGTTTAATTATATTATAATATATTTAAAGTATTTTTAATTATGATATAATTTATTAAAGATTGCGTGTCTGCAAAATTAGTCAGAAACATTTTTTTGAAAATCAAAAGAGCTGCTGAAATTAAAATTTGACCAGGATGGAAGAGTTTAAAAACCGATAATATATCTGATTTAAACTGACGTGAGATGATACTAAGACAGATTATTTAGAAAATGAATATATGCCTTCAGAACTCTATATCCAAGTAAATTATTCAGCGGGAATTGCATGCTGTTGCCGTTCATGATTAAGTAACTAGCACAAAAGATTTAATTTTAAAGCCAAAATTTGATGAAGTGTCGATCATGAAGTAAAACTCCCAGAAACTGAACTCATTTAAAATGGGAATAACATCATAGGCATTTCATTTTGACAGTATAATTCCATTTACTTACTATTCAATTAGGAAATTATGCTTTAGAACATCTTCTGTTTTAAAAGAACATATCGATAAATTGGGACATAAAAGCGGTTTCTAACCTCTGATTTTTACATAATGTTTTATATTGTATTTTTTAGTGAACAAAATTAATTTATACATAATTTTCACGGAATATACACAATACGTGAATTCTTTTCACTAAGAATGTATATATATATATATATATATATATATATATATATATATATATATATATATATATATATATATATATATATATATATATATACTGTTTTAATTTTCAAAACTTCACTTTTAGTTTTTATGTTAAAGTTGTATAGGTTCTTTCTCCGCATTTTTATTTCCAACTAGCAATAAACTTTCATTTATTCCAAAGATAGCCAATTTCAATTATTCTTTAAATAAAATTTTTTGGAGATTAAAGTAAAGCAATTTGCTTAGAGAATAATTAATATTATTCATATTTAGTATAGATGCAATCCTCTCTCTTTCTCTCTCTCATCTTGGTTGTCAGTCCTCTGTGTACTGAGAAAAGGCATTATTTAGATGATACTACGGGTTTATTCAAAGTACAGGAAACGTTTTAGGAATTACCAAACACTTGAGTTTTTAAAGGGTAATAATTGACTTCAGATTTGACTTATAGGTAAAATAAAAGAGCATTATTTAGGAATTTACTCTACTATTGTATTAAATAGGTTAAATTTAACAGAGAACTTATTCTACTATTTTATTTGATGTTCAATTTAATATGCATATGTGAATACCAAAAGTCATGGAGAAGTCAATTTTTATAGCAGTAATAAGACATAAAAAGTGTAGTCTGAGTCATTGTTTGGCCTTTCATTTCAATTATCAAAAGACAAAAATTTTCAGAATTTGAATATTTTGTTGGAATTTGATAATGAGACATTTCATATTGGAAACTGCAAGAAAATTCAACAATCCTCTTTTATTAAAAATTAAAAACGAAAATGATTTTGTGCGATTTATGGCATACCTTTCCATAATAAAAAGTGGTCAGTGAAATCCAATTTATTTCTTAAACCAGTATCACTTACGTAGAATAACCATATCAACAAACCATCAAATCTGCGTCAAACTAGAGTGTTCAATTTACGATAAAAGTGTTCATGAATATACCCCAAGAAAACTTTATGGAGGAGAAATAGGAGAAGAAATCCAAAATGAATACCCGTAGTAATAATCTGTTACACACAGTAGAGTCTCAATCAAGCTTATGATTTTATTTGTTGTATCCTACCTACTAAAAGAACATATGTTATTAAAAATAGCCAATACTTAGTTTCGAAAAGTCAAGAATTAAACAATGAACAAATATTCAGAATTTATCTAAGAATACTAAAACAATAATTATATAACAGGAAATGTTTTGAGTTTCACTACATTGAAGAAGATATCCTTTCCGGAATCAGTTAATCAATCTTAAAATAATTTTCTACGTCAATCTTAGAGTCCATAACTATTATTTGAATTTGTCTAGATTCTATTTTCTAAGTAACTTTAAAATTTGTGTGGCTCCTTATTAATCACTTTTTGGTAAAAAAAAAATTTTTAAGCCTCATATTTTAAATAAAGATGTAAAAAATTTTGTCTCGAATATTTGAAAATAGAAGAAAACATGTAACAATAAAATAAAATAAAACGATGAAAATGACTTACGTGATTTCTGTCCTTGCACGCATTTCTAAGTGTTTGAGATCATGAACTTTGATTTGCTTACGAAGATTTTATTTCATTTTTTGCTAATTATATATGTTTAGATTATAAGTATTTTTTTTACTTATCCACAGAAATATTGGTATAGATTTGTTATAAATTCGTTAAAGACTTTGTGGTATATATTTTTAATTTTTATCAAATTTCTTGATTTAGGTAATAATAGATTTTTATATTTTAGGTATTTTATTCTGTAATTAACTATCTACAAGTTAATAACTCATCTAAAAATATGACCTTTTGAAATTCATTATCCCTTTTTTTGGCAGGAGCTGAGAAAAAGAAACCAACACTTGTTGACATAGCAATCTTCGCTGACGACATAGTATTCTGGAAGTCAGGCTCTAATGTGAAGAATATCGAAACCGAACTCAACTGCGCTTTATCTGCAATATGTGAGTTTGCAATTGAACACAAACTAACTTTCAATCCAGCAAAATTAATAGCAACTTTTTTCACCACTGATAAACACCTATATTACTATAAACCAGCATTGTTTTTTAACTTCCAGCCTCTCACTTATGAAAAACATCCTAAATATCTCGGTTTTATTCTCGACCCTGAATTCAACTGTAACAAGCATATCGACCACCTAGTTTCAAAGGCTCGTAATCACCTTAACATTCTCAAATATCTGGCTGGCAGAGATTGGGGTGCAGATGTAAACATACTCAGAACCACATATATTTCGCTTATAAGACATATTCTTGAATATGCTTATCCGATTTACTCCTGCGCATCTGAAACGAATCTCTTGAAATTAGAATGAGTACAAATAATTGCCGCTCGTATTATCTTAGGACTCAGAAATAGCTGCCCACTAGCTGTTGCTTTATACGAGGCTAATTTACAACCATTGCACTTTAGAAAAAGAGCTATCTTATAGTTAAATATTTTAACAAAATCTAAAGCTACGGCCCGCATCATCGTACTTCCTTGTATTTACACAATTGGCACAATAATCAAAGATTACAGAAATTCACCCCTTTTAGTCTGGCAGTATCTCAAAACCTATTTTCGCGCAATGTTGAACCTCAATCTTTAAAACCTTGTTTTGATCTCTCAGAGGGATTGCCAAGAGTCATCTTTCACTTTAATCTTAATTCCACTGCAAACAAGCAAACTCACATCGGAGATCATCTTAGACAATTAGCACTAGAAATTATTAATTGCATTCCCTGCGATGTAAATGTATACCGATGGTATACAAAAGACCGTACTGGGAGTGGAGTTTATATTAGAACCTCTCAGTCTGAAATCACGCTAAAGCAACGTAACCCTGACACGTGTTCAGTCTTCAGAAGTGAGTTAATAATGAAGTGGGACTTGATGTTATCATTTCCAGCAACTGTGATTTTGGAGAACTTTGGATTTTGTCAGACAGTCGCAGTGCACTGCAACATCTCAGTGACTGGTCCTCTATAAAGGATGAAACAAGTCTATCTATTCTCCAGAAATTGAAAATGATCTCCAATGGATTCCATCCCATGTAAATATTAGTGGCAATGAGAACACAGGCAGTGAGGAAGATACCCCCACTGATTCATCACTTACATATCAGGAACTTTACTCTAATGAAAAATCTAGACTTCATTCAATCTGGCAAATTCCACCAACACACCAATGGTACTCTGGAACACATCTCCTGGAACTCTTCTGGAAACAAAATGTGACCGAAAATCTCAGACCACCTTGGCCACATTCTCAAGTGGACATTTAAAACGTTTATCGTTTGAACGTGGTACAAAAATTTATCCCACTTGTAAAAAATGCTGTGAACATCCAGCCACACCGAAACATATTCTGGATTGCATCGGACTTTCCCGAGAGGATTTATCCTCAAATCCCTTGCTAGTCATTGATTTTAACTGTCAACAATTTAATGGAGTTGATCTGACAAATGTCAGATCTTTAAAGAGGATAAGCGAATAAAAATATCATATAATTTGGTTCAGTAAAATATACGGAATTTGAACTTTTCATTGAACATAATTCATATATTTATTTATTGTATATCATATATGTATACATATATATATATATATATATATATATATATATATATATATATATATATATATATTTATTTATTTATTTATTACTACATATGTCTAGCAACTTCTGCCACGTAACAAGAAAAAGACATACACCATCTCAATCTTTACTCATGTTTATGTAAGAATTGATTGAAATGTTACACAGATAATGTAATATTTGTTATTCAAACACTTAAAAAAGTTTTTTACCTTTTGCATTAAGTTCAAAATCACATATATGTATATTAATTGAACAGATTGATGTCCGCAACTATTTTCACCAATGCTAAAAGATCCAAGATGTACTAGGACACCTTGCTTCGTCATTGAGATTAATTTAGTTTGAAGGTAACAAATGGAATTGGTTTTTCCTGATGGCTGGGTATTGAGGATAATAGAGGAATTTACAATAATTTGCATAAATTTTTGGAATCAATTTATAAAACAATCATCGGAAAACGGGAGAGGGTATTTCTCTCAATTGTTTTTTCAGATATTGTTCATAGGAGTAAGTTTACGTTTCTTCCATTTTAATGATGTGTTTGATACAATTATTGTGCCTTCCTCTTGCATGAGTTCAAAATTTTTAGTTGAATCGTGGAAGTGAATTATTCTAAAAAGAATTAGCTTGCTGCAAATAATCGATATTTCTTTTATAGTAATATCAAATGAGGATCCTTTAATTTTTTTTCTATAAAATGAGTGATAATGGTCTTCTTGCAAAATATTATTAAAATTTGATTCCCAATAAAATAGGAGTAAGCACTGTATTTTAGTAAAATATCACAAATTTAATTAAAAATAAGGGAGTAAGATTCTTTTATTTATAATTTTCGCTTACATCACAATTACATGGATGCAATTAAATATTAACTTATGAAATTCAATACTGTATTTGTGAGTGTGTTTCGGCAAATTCATTTTAATACCATTTATTTTTAACTTATTAAGACAAAAGTCACAAGAATTTATTCATTAAAAAAACTTAAAAACTATTTTAGATATTTATTAGTTTACAAAAATAATTATTATTTAATTTTTTTTCTAAATTAATGAGGATTAAAAGAGTTATAATAATAAGAATTTTATATCAGTTTTTAAAATTTTCCTTAGAGTTTTTAAATATTGAACGGAATTGTGAAATTATTTTACTTAATAAAAACCTTGCAAGTGTAACTACTCGTTCAAAAAAAATTTAGATTTTTATCTACATAAAATACTGTTTCATAAAATTCTTTGAAAAGTTTTAAGCTTATCACACTTATAATTGAATTCGATCTTGATTTTATTAACTATTTTCTAAGATTTATAAAAAGTATTTTACAGGAATATTGTTAAAAATATCAAATATGCCATTTTTGCTGACACATAAATGTAAAATATTTTTTATTATATTTCTTAAATAGTTGGAGGTTTTTATTGTTAAAAAATAATCCTTTTAACTTTTTCATTGTATAAAATGCTTGTTAAATAAATTATTCTTTCGTCATCAGTTCATAACTACTCTCAGAAGAATTCCTGAAGCCTTTAAAATGGGAAGATTATTTCAATTATTCAGTAACTTACATAATTGTGATATTTTATTAACAGTTTAATCAAGAAAACTAGATAATATTAGTTTGAGATACAGAAATTTAATATTTTTAGAAAACTTTTATTACATGTACAATAGCATAATTTGAGGTACAAATATTAAAACAAAATTAAGACTTGTGTGTGTGTGACACACACACAGAAAGTTCCTTAAAAATTCTCTGAAGGTATGACATTTCTCTGGTATATATGCATATATATATATATATATATATATATATATATATATATATATATATATATATATATATATATATATATATATATATATATATATATATATATATATATATATATATATATATATATATATATATATATATATATATATATCATATATATATATATATATATATATATATATAGTGAAATTAAATTCACAAAATGTATGATATGAACACTTTTTTGTGCTTCAAATATTTTCTTACATTTTGCATCATATATTTTTTTCACAAGGCATTTTTGAAAAAGTATTTTATTTGTAAAATTTTGTCTAAAATTATTAATAAAAACCACTTTTATTAAACTTAAACATTAACTCAAAACAGAAATTCGAACTCATTTCACCTAAAATACTGTAACGTAATAAATGTAAATGTAGTCAAAAAGAACTTTTTATCAGATACTTTTTTATTTTGTTTAACGAACGAAAATAGATTTCCTTTTGTTTCTCATATATTTTTTTAAATTTATAATTGAGTGATCAAGATGCAGTGCTCGTATTTTTGTGATTTTAATTTATCTCTCAAATAAGCAACCAATAAAGTGTCTCCTAGTGATCACGTGAGGGACAATGAACGCCCCCTAGCAATTTGCACGTGCGTTCGATAAAATGAGTCCCTCACTCCTTACTCCGAAACGTAAAGATGTTCCAGACTTTTCTGTTGCGTGCTCCAAACAAACCGATGTTTTGACTGTAATGCATAACGGCGTGGAGTTGAACTAGATGGTTTGTTGCTTGCTGTGTAAGTGCAATATTTCATTCAGATGAATATTTTCATGCGGACTATAATTATTTATCATTCAAAGTTATCTATTTTTAATACAAAAAAATAACCATACTTTTTTATGAATTTAATTTCCACTTTAGACAGATTTCCACAGATTTTATTTCACTAAAATATTGGCTATTTTTAATCAGAAATAAAAGTAATTTATCTAATTTTCTTTTAAGTTTTGTGGAATATCATAATGTTTCAAATATGATAAGATATGTTTCATTTGTAAAATAAAAGGAAGATTAAGTTAAAAAATATGTATAGAATGCTCTTCTCAATATAGTAAGCAGGCATAATAAACTTTTATTTTCTATAAGACAATATATGTTTTTGACTCTGTTTTATGATATTCGTATGAATTTATACTACAAAATAAAATTACTGTTAATGAATAGGAATTATTATAATTTTTTTGCAAAATTTTTGGTGATGCATATTAGTTATTTAAAAAATTGTTATAAAAACAAATAACTTAATTTTTTTTCTTTATGAGAATTTATATGATTCAGGGAATTATTAATTTTGAAGCTAATGTGAAAATTAAATCTATTGTATGCTTTAAGAAAAAAGAATTTAAAACTGAATGCAGCTTTATTATTATTTTTTCAAAAAAAAAGGGAAACATATTAAATGTTTTCAACATTAAAACTAACAGTTAAATTAATGTTGCTGTTGACACTTTTATATTAAAATTTTTGATTACAACTATTTTGTCAAACTACTTGATGGTAACAAATTGATAAATAATATAGAATGAAAGCTAAGAGTCTTTATTTTGTATAAACTTTAATAGGCAGTGTCATTGTTTATGCTATAGTGCATTAAGTATTATTTAAATAGTTAAATATAAATTTTCAAGAAAATTCTTCAACTGCTATTGAGTGTCTTTTTAAATGACATATTTACATACGAATATGATGAAAATTGCAAACATTTATCAGTGGAAAAGTATAATTAAAAATATTTCATATAAAATTTTTGATACCATTTTAACACTTAAAACGCAGGTCAGATTTTAAATGAAAAACTACTATATATCTTTTTAAATATATTCTCAAAATAACCTGAATCTAAGATTTTAAAATATAACCATTGCTAATTAACTACAGAAGATATTTAGATTGTATTTACTGTGATAATTTATGGTAAATTAAGATGTAATGAGTCTGATATTACATAATATTGATAATAAAAAATAAAATAAAATTTAAAAGGCTATCTTCAGATTCTTATTTGTGTATTTTTTGACAAGGCATTTTATGAAATTTTTAAATTCTTCGACGTAAAATGATTTGTATACATTATATAATTTAATGAAAATGAGAATCATCAATGAAATAGCTCATGGAAGTATATTGTTTTTATGTCCGCAGGATATAGTAAATGTTCCATTTTTCTCTTTAGTTCTTGCAATTAACTCATTTCATTAATCTTCTTTGAAGCATCATTCACTTTTTCTGTTCTAAATTGAATGCATATTTATATCATTGTTAGTAAAATAGAATATTAGTTAGTTTGTTACAATGATCCTTTATTCGCAATTTTAAATTCGTTTATATATATTTTTATTTAAATATATTTACTATTCGTTCAATTTTGTAATTTTGTTTGGAATCTTTACCTTATGAATAATACGATGTACTTAAATTAACAATATTTATATTTTTATAAGACATTTTTGTTTTTACTGCTTTATAAATATTAATTTATTTTATTACTTCTTAATGGGCTTTTGATTAGATTTAATTGCTTAAAACTGTTTGCATTTTTAAGAATCTATATTATTGTTATTTTTTTAAAATGATCATGAACCAATAAATGTATTTTATATGTGATAAACATTTATTGTTATTATACACGTATAAACCATCTCAATTCTTATGTTTATGTTGATCAATTACTTTGATGTTAATTTCGCATGAATAAATGATACCCAAGTTACATATATATATATATATATATATATATATATATATATATATATATATATATATATATATATATATATATATATATATATATATATATATATATATATATAATATTTCACAAAAATAATTATTAATTGAGCAAGCATTTTTATTGTTTCATGTTGTTTATATATATATATATATATATATATATATATATATATATATATATATATATATATATATATATATATATATATATATATATATATATATATATATATATATATATATTTATAGTTATTTTTCGTTTCACATCTTACATAGAAAATTGAATACTTTATGAAGTACATTCCTTTATTCCTTAATCATGCACAGCAGCTTTTCAATAATAGTTATGCTATGTTCATATTTAAACAAGTATTTAATTCAATATATACTCTAAATATTCAGAATGATGCTTTATGATTACACTCCTACGCAGTTTGGGAATATAAAACTGACAGACAGGGTGGTATCAGAAAAAGTTGTAAATATAATTTTTAAATAACAACTAAGAAACTATATATACGATGTATTTTACACTATGTATTGTATTCTGCAGTGCAATTGCTTAACATGTTTATAAAAAGTGTCTTGTTGGATATTTTGCTTGAACATTTTTTGGAAACTAAATTGGATACTGAATACAAATTGTTGAAAAATTAATGCATGCGGAATTATTGTGTATTCATCACACTCCGGTAATTTCAAAATACATTCATATTCCTTATTTCTATTCACTAATAAATATTTTTAAACTATCTTTTCTTCACTGTTTATTATCTCTTGAGTTTTTTAATTATGACACAAAAGCTAATTTTGTTTTTATGGTAAAATTACTGTCATTGTTTACTTTCAAATGTACTTTTTCCATGCTGCGTAAAGTGAAAAATGACAAAATCTACTTTGAAAATTGAATTCATTAATTTTAAGTGGATTTATAAATGTGAAACATTTCATTTCTATACTTTGTCTACATACATTTATAAATATTTTAATATAGATACTGGAATATATTTGTCTCTCATAATAAATAATTTTCAAATATGACAAATAAATATTATGTTATATGAATAATTAATTTTGAAAACTTGATTGCAATGGATATAAGAGATAGTATCATCTAATACATTTAAGAAACAGTGGATTAAAAATCATTTTATCTAGACAAGTCATTAAGAAAATAGTCTTCTTCATTGTATATTCCTACCAAGTCACAGTTTCAATTTAAATAGTTCGCTTCAAAATACTTCCCTTTAGTTCCTTGATAATGTTCATAAAAATTTATTTTCTGTCATTTTTAGAATTTTAATTTTATAGAGAAATATTTCTAATATTTATTTTAAGAAACAAATTCCCATTTTAATTAACTGTGATACTTCGCTTTATTTCATGCGATTTTTATATCCAGTCATTCAATATCAGTGTGTAAATAATCAATATTACTTTTAGAAAAATAATTTATTTATAAATCAATTAATAAAGATCATGAAATTTATTCCACATTTTATGATTTAAATTTCTTTGTAAAAATCAGAATTTTTATATTTCGAGAAATGCAGTCTTTACTTTGATCTTTATTTCTTTTAATTAAATTATTGAATAGAAAATATTAAAGATTCTATTTTTTTATTATTATTAACTGAAATATAAAAAAATTAATAGAAAATATTACGGGTAACACAATGAATAATAAAAATAATTCTTTATGAAAAAGTATAAAAAAAGTTTAAATACTTAAAACGGAAATATATCTTTATATAAAAACAAACATGTCTGAAATTTTTTTATTACAGTATAAACGAGACAATAAAAATAATTATCTAATACTTTCTTTTACTATGTAATATGTTTGCATATATTTTATTTGCGTAGAAAGTTAAATATTTTAATATGGCTAATGAAGAATAATAAATATAGCAATAAAACTTAAAAACCAATTACTTTATGATGATATTCGAAGTCATATACAAACAAATTGTCTTCATTAAAGTACAACATAACTTTATTAAACTAATATGTGCGTTGTGTATATATAAATATATGCATATATATTCTTCCTTAAATTTAAATTATATATGAATTGTTTTTGATATTTCATTTTAGAAGTAGGTTAACAAGTCGTCTACGACAATGGCTCTGCTCAAGTCTTGCTGCTGTTGGAAGTCCGTTAGAAGTGGCAGTTTTGCAAGTGGTATTTATACTCTGGTAAGTATTTAGTGAAAAAAATTTTACTTTCTTTCTAAATGTATTAGTTATGTATTTCAAAATAATTTTAATTTCCAATAGTATCCAATAATATTTATAGTATCGTTATCACTGACGTTAAAAATTTAAAGCCGAGCTGGTAGCCGAATGGTTAGCGCTCTTGCCTTCGGTTGAAGAGTTCGTGGGTTCGAATCCCACCTTGGGCATGGATGTTTGTAGTGGCTCGGAATACACTTTAAGCCGTAGGTCCTGGTCTAATTAGCCCTCGTGTGCAAAAAATGACCGTTGAGCGACAAACAAAGTTACAGATTTAAAAGAAGTGTGGATATTTTAAATAATAAGGATAATATTAAAAAAATTAAGTATTAATCTCAAAAACAGAATAAAACCATTATCATACACAAATTGAGCTCAATTATTTTAATCTACGGGGTCTCGATACTTTATCCTATGAACTAATTTTATTTGTTTACTTATTTGTTTGTTTTGTAAGAATTTCGTTGCGCAATTCTATTTGCAAGTTCTTATAATTTCAAATATTTGGAAAATTTCATTAAGTTAAGCAACTTTTATTAATCATAATCAAACAGTGTATGTTTTTATGTTTATTTATAAAATTAATTCTTATAAAAATTATTTTGAAAAGTTTTTCATACGCAATTTAGGTTTTTTCCAGCAGCGTCTTTTGAAGTGTATAGATTTTGAAGCAATAAGAGACAATACTAGAATCCTGTTTGGTAATAATATAATTAATAAAATTATAAGATTTTCCTCTCTTGTTCGTTGGGTTTATTTTCTTCGTTTCTAACATTATCAGTTTATCATATCTCAGTCTCATCAAAACATTTACTCATCCGTATGATGAGCTGGTAATCGAATGTTTGTCGGTTTAGTGTTCTGTGTAACAGTTCGTGAGTATGATTCCAACCTAGGGCTTCGAACTATGGTTCAAAGTCTACTCTCTCGAGAATTCATCTTGGATTAGATACTGGTGTAAAAAAAATTACCGAACAACGATGAACAAACCACTCAAATCTTATCTGAAGTTTATATTTAAAATCAAAGTATCTTCCAGTTGTTTTCAACATTGCCTTTAGTTTGGGTTTTAGAATGTAAGAAGAAATTTTTATGCCGTATTATGAAAAATCAATTTGTAATTTTATAAAGAGGAATTTTTGATAAATTTAAACTTAAATCTTAGTCACATAATAATTAATAAATAACTTTATTTCAATTATTTATGGCAGTTAAAATAAAATAGGAGTGTAACTTGGGGTTTATATAGGACATATATTTAATTCCAATAATCTTCCAATAATAATTATATTAAATTTCAAAAGTTATTACTGAAAAGAGTAATAACTTTTGAAATTTAATATAATTATCAAAAAAAGTTTATGTAATTTATTGAAATTTCTCTTTTGAAACCTGAAACACACACACACATACATAATCAAAAATAATTTCTTCTAGAATATATTTTTAATCTTATTAAGAAAAAATAGATTAGGTGACAATAAATAATTTCCTTTTGCCTTAAAAATTAGATTCATATTAAACAATTTTTACATCTGGAGCGATAGTTTTAATTTGATTTCGCGATAGAAAATTTAATGAGGAAGAAAGTAATTTATTTGAAGATTGAAAATAAAATTTTGATAAAATATTTTTCTTAAAAATGATTTTAATTATGACTAATTAAGAGAAATAAATTAAAATGTGAAATATAATTTTTATTTGGTTTTTATAAACTAAATTTTCTTGAAGAACATTTAAAACAGTTATTTTCGGCTATGTATAGAAAGAAAACAAATTAATTTGCAAATTTAACGTTTGTAAATTAACCTCTCTCTCAATTAGAAATTCTGAAAATGATTTGTTATTTGAAATTAAATTTGCATATTTTAATTTTCCTATATAAACTATGTAGATTGTAATTATAATTACTAAAATGAAATAACTTACTTTGAAGCAAAGATTGAATCATAAAATTCAATATATGAAAATAATTATTTTTCAAAGTTAAAAATAAAACGGACTTTAAAACATTCCAGGTTCTTTTAAAGATAAATTGAATCATAAAATGAAAACCACTATTTTTTGGTTAATGACATGTTCCGTACTTTTAGCTTGCAGTCATTTTCTTGAACTAGTACTCCTTGTTTTTCTTAAGTACATTTCACAAAAAAACTAACTTTTAAAGAATAGAATAATGATAATTTACCCATTAAATTTGTATTTTTATTATTATTTAATGGAAAATATTCTTTTCCAAGCGATTTGATAACTGAAAATATCTTCATTATTAATTTGAATCAGATAAATTAATTAAATCGACTATTAATAAGTAATACGTTCAAAATATAAATTTCAAAAAATTATTTTTTCAAACATCTTAGATTTTTCTGTTTGCCCAGGTGTGGAAGTCTTAAAACATTTTAATACTTCATTTCTAGTTCATACTAAATTATGTGTTAGGGAATTATCATTTGATAAGGATGCAGCTTCCTTCTGGTTCTTATAACATTATGCTTAATGATTTATGGTTATGGTTACGTTTTTGCGTCGGCTTATGCTGATTATCATAATAGGTTAGATAAAATATCACCACATCATTTCGTTGTATTTTTAGTATTGTATTTCATAAATTAAGCCTTAAAAATACATTTTACCCAGACATATTCATATTTTTGTTAAAGGTTTCGGGGGTTTTGTAAAAAGGATAAATATTTGGGGATTGCATAAAAGATTTCAAGTGAAAAAAATTACTATTCAGTGATGTCTATCCTCTATAAAAATTTTGATGACTCAGTGTGTAACTACAATGTAGGAAAGATGTAATGATCAAAAATCCAAACTTTTTTTGATAAAGTATACAGTGTATCATATGTTTGCATAATTCAGTAAAATTGTTTACATATTGCATATTTTTGTATATTTCGAAAATTTGATGGAATTCAATTTTATATTCATGATCGAAAGCACCATAGTTGATTGATATATTTGCATATCGATCAGCTATCATATGTTTCATCATGTGTTATTTTATCCCCTTTCATCACATGCTATTTCAGTATCTTTTCTCAGTTAAGTGTCGCGCGAATAAAAATACGAAGCAGTTTTTTAAAGTAGTAAAGAAAGCTCTCATGTTATAATAAAACGAAACTAAATATAAGAAAGTAACCCAACAGATTTTTTTTCAATTCTGCATCATACACTCATGCAGATTTTTACACTCCTTTCAAGAGTATATAAAATTATGAAAAACATGTATGAAAAAAGTCATAATAGTTTGCTGAAATTCGATTAATTGAGACATAAGTAATTTTAAAATAGTTTATACTTTAAATTTAATCACAAAAACTGAGCACCAAATTTGGCATATTTTTAGGTTGGAAGCAAAACTATATGATCAATGCTTTCTAAAACATAGATGGATTGCATGTTTGTAACCCGCAATCTACTTTGTTTCAATTTAACCATAATTCCATGTATCTCATCTAGCACATAGAAATCAAACTTATTATAAATAATTTCGACCATTTAACGAAAAGGCTTTTGTGAGGAAACTTCTGCTAATCACATATTTCAAAAATTCAAATTATTTTTACAATATAATTATCATTACCTTAGTCAGAATAAGAATAAGTATATTAAATTTCAAAATATTATTATGATTTGGGCAATTATTTTGATTAGATTATACACATATGTCTACATAAAATTAAAAAAAATTAATTTAAATCAAGTTATTACAACAGCGTGAAAAGATTAAAAATAAAGGAAATACAAACTCAATTTATAAAATATCATTTTTTTGTCAAATGCAAGACATTTTTAAATAAGGAGTGGATTTGCTCAAGTAGTTTGAGATTTACAAATGTCTTCAATGCTCGCGTTAGGAAATGAGGAATAAAATATATAGCATATAGTCTTAAAGTTTTTTTTAATCCAAATTAATGAAAACAAAAATTGTATACACTCAGATTATCAATAAAACTAACATCTTATTTAAACACTTATGCATACTTATTGTGATTTTTTAGTGTCTTAGACTAGATGTGTAATGGAGAATGAACAAGCTGAAATGACATTAGTATATTATAATTTCAGCAATATTAAATAAGCAAAGTTTGTATTTTGTATCCTTTCTCTAAAAATCAAACAACATATTTTTCAGATTAATTTTTGAGATAATCCCATATTAGAAAATAAAAAGTAAAGGTTTCAATCTCCCTTTTAACAATACTTTATGGATCAAAGCTTTCCAGCTTTATTTTCATTATGGTTACACTGCTAATTAAGTTATTATTCTGAAAATTTACTGAAAATTTCAAGCGTTTTCTACTATTTTCTAAGATATCGTTACTAAGGATAAAACATTTCTATCAATATTTCGTGTCCATTGGTACTATTTCAATGAAGAAATCTCAAGCACACACACTGAGCACAAATATTTCTCAGGGGAAAATTATGATACATATTTTGACTTTGGCACATGTTTTTTCCAATTATTACAATACAATATCATCTGTTGGTTAAATTTTTAACAATTTTTATCCATTTTATACTAACTATTAAATATCACACAACTTAATTTTAGCTCCCTGCAGGTAATATTATTTATTAAAATAGTTTCAAATTTCGGATTTGCAAATTAAGGACCAAGAACAGAAATTAAAGATGAAATTATTGTTCCTAAGAATATAGCATATCTCGTCATAAGATTCAAAAAGCAAATGAAATAATTAAGTTGAATGCATTTTTTTTCAGATCAACGAATATTCTCTTGCAATAACTGAAAAGAAAAAAAACAACTAACATCTTTTTCTTCTACACATGGAAGAGAAACATTTATATTGATTTTGTTCCACTTACCCTGTTCCCCTTAGTTTAAATTATAAATTTACATACATTTTCTGGTGATAATTTTAATTTGCAAGTTTCTACTTGTAACAATTTTAACTAAGATCTCACTCTAGATTATTTGTTTTACTCATCAAATATACACATAAAATAATTGTCTGCTGTGGGTCATTATTTCTCTTAAAAATCAAAAAAAAAAAAAAACATAAGTATGACCAAAAGTCTTTAAAATTTTGAATCTAAGCTGTATAATTTACTTCATCAGGGAAAAATATTTTGGTTTTGATAAATTTTGTTACCCGTATAAAACGGAAAATTAATTTGTATATAAATAAGTAGCTTGAACTTCTATGGTAATATGGTATTATGCACTAAAAATTTATGCGAAACAAAATCTATATGCCTAAGCGAAAATTTAATACCTACTTTCATTCATTTAATAACTTTATATATATTTTTGATAAATTTTGATACCAGAATCGAGAAGAGAGACGGAAGATAAATCCGTATAATCCGATACATCCGCATAATCCAAAATAAGTAATTTGAATTGTTGTGGTAGTATGGTAATATGCACTAAAATTTATGCCCTGCAAAATCAAAGTCTAAAATCAAATTAATCCCAATTTGAATGAATTTGAGGGAACTATGAAAATATAGGTTTGAAATACCCATGTAAAAATGCTTAAGTCACTTCTGCCAACATGATAGACTATAAAAAAAACATGATAGACCATTCAAATGCTCCCTATGGTTCTTAATCAATACTCAAATTCTTATTCAAAAATTAAATTAAAGAAGAAAATTTTTGAAATGTATAAAACCTAATGGGCTCATGCAAAGAAATCAAATAATTCTCTTACAAAAACTGACTTTTTTGTTTTAATCAAAAAAGCACTAAAATGTAACTGTAGAACAATATTCATTCTGTACATTGAAATCTTATTTCGATATTCGATTTCACTCAAGTCTTTTGATAATACAAATTATTTGCAGTTCAAATGCATTAACACTGTAGAGAGCTTTTGCATAACTTATTGTCTGCAAATTCCTTTTTTTGAATTTTTTGTAACTTTGACTTCTATATTTTGAATTTTATTTTGAGTTAATAAAGTCTGATGTAAGAAAATGTTTTAAGAGGGATTTATATAATAAGATCATTAAATTCATTGAAAGTAAATTTTGTTCTGTTTATTGTTCAGTTTTATGAACACATTTTATTTGTAGTTAAATACAAGGGCAATGTTAGGAATATATTTCACTATGACTTTTACGATTTTAAATATCAAGTATATTTAAAATCAAATAAAATTCCATTTAACCTTTATAGGAAAGATATGGAAGATAAATTCGCTCATAATGATGACTGAAAATTCAAACGAACAATATGATATTTGTACAGAATATAAATATTTGTATTTGATTTATAAGAAAAAACAATAGTTCATATATTAACAAATAGTCGGTTAGAAAAGAACTTCTAATCGTTCCGCTGGAAGGATATAAATGTTAAATAAACGATAGTATAGGCAAAGGACATAGAAGTATGTACGCTCTGGCAATTAAAATTGCAACATCATGCTGGAAATCAAATAAAAAAAGGTATTGTACGTTAACAACAAGACATGAAAATAAACTGGCCAAAATTGCAAGCAGTTAGTTTGCTTACAAGGGTGCGAAATTAGTAGCATCAATCCCCACTCCTAGTAGCCATAATGACCCTTACTCGGTTAGGCATGACATTGAAACCGTCTACAGAATCAATGGGCAACTCATCCTATGCTATTTCAAGTGTATTATACACTTTATCAACTTAATATCTGGAGAAGGATGGTTGATTAATCTCTCAACAATTCATGATCAAATGTTTACTATTGGTGGAATGTCTGTAGACCATTATATATTAATACATATTTTTCAAAACCGTCATATATATTTTTCTGCTTCTGACAGTTTATTTTCAATCTTTTTATCATGAAAGTGTGTCAGCTTCAATTTTTAGGTCAATATAAATATCATCTTTCACTAATCTTCACTTACAATTTTGAATTTTTTTTTAATTTGCAGTGAAGCTACTTTTTCTAAAACATTTTCATTTAACCAAGCCTGCAAGAGGGGGAACATAGACGCTAGGGATTTCAAATGACTTTTATAATATGTTTGACGCCAGGAATGAAGTTGTTTCACGGAGAACACTGTTTATGGATGCAATGGTTTTGTTGTCACAGATACCTTTCACAAAGAGAACCAGATTCAGTATATATCTTTTACACGCCTGTAAATATCCAAAACACTACAAATTGACATTAAAAACAGAATGTTCTACATGAACAAATATACAAACACTGCCAACATGGCAAAGTATAAAGGCTACGTTTGGACACATAAATAAAAAGATTCCAGTCTGCTAGACTATGTTCATGCTTAAATATCGAAAATAGAGTATTATCATTACAACAAAATACGATACCTGATTCCTTCATAAAGTAGTCTACAAAATGATGTTCTCTAATAGATCTCTACTTTAAGACGTCTAGAACCCCAGATATTTTCATTCAATTAAATAGTAATTTTAAATCCCGTAAAAGATCGTTAAGCCTTGTAAGTGTGTTTTCATGATGTAAACATCTCACGGTTATAGATTGTTAAAAGTCAGCATCTTGAGTGTTTGGGTCATGAAAAATATATTCCTTTGAATCAACAATATATTTATCTTCAAGAAATGATGTAAAATAGGAAAAACTGGGTGTATTTCATGTAATAAACCCGGTTTATTGCCTTGGGAATTTTAAACATTCCTGGCAATTTTGAAAGTCTTGGAGCGCGATTTGGAAGCGATTTGAAATTTTTAGATGATTTATAAATTATTGAAGTTTATTTTTACCAGATATCCACATATTTTATGAAGTCCACATATTTTATGATTCCTAATTTCTTACACAATTTTGCATTAAGGACCAATTTAGTAAAACTTTGGAAATTAATGCTGAGGAATTTTTTTTTCTTTCTCTGCACGAATTTATAAATTTATAACGACTGAAACATGGAAATGTCATTATTTATTCTTACGGCCTTGAGAAACATATTTTGATATTATTTATTAAATATTAATTCATTATTTTTATTATTTTAACAAGTACTTTTGTTTTCCTCAATACAGAAATAATTAACATATTTACTAGATTCTCAGAACATTTTTGCATATTTACGTAGTTTACTTTATTTATCTTCAAACACATACACACATTTATATAAACGAAACAATCTATTAAACGAAAATTAATTAGTTGTGTGAGTTTATTCCCTAAAATTTCCAAATATTCCTAAAAATCCCAAAAATTTAAAAACAATTTCTAGAAGTCCCGAAATTCGCAGGATATTCCCGAATGGTTAGCGCTCTGACTTTCGGTTCAACAATTCGTGGGTTCGAATACCACCCCGAACATGGGTATTTGTTGTGTTCGGAATTTACTTTTAACTGTAGGTCCCAGATTAATTAGCCCTTGTGTGCAAAAAATTTACCTTTGAGAGATAAGCCAACGGGGATCTTATGCTAAAAAAAAGAGCGGTGCCTTACCACTTGATTCAAACGTTGTATAAACGATTTTATATTGAAGGGAAAGCCTTTAACCACAATAAAATTTAAATGAAAATCTACAAGAATGATTGGGTTGCGCTAAAACATACGTATTTCACATTTTGTTATTCTAAGTTTCCATTTAACCAGTTTCTCAGACACCTGGAATATGAATTGTAGTATACATGTGAATCCCAGAATTTATCTTGTCTCCTAACTCCACATCCAAGGTGTAGTTGATAAGACTCTCTAATTGTGATAACAAACCATATGCTCGATTCTTTAGTGTATAAATTCACCACATACATAACAAAATAATTTTGGTTTATTTTTTTACACCGACAAGACATTTTATACTGAACTGAACATAATATAATTGTTATGACACACAATACTTGTACGCTACAATTTTAATGACACTAAAATTTTCTAACCAAAAGTAATCCAATCAGAAAAATAAGGTAGTGGATAGTAAAATTTGAAAATAAAAAAACAAAAGCTTGCCGATTTCTTAAAGCTGTTCTCTGTCAATCGGCGTGTTATTTATTTAAGTTCGGTGAAAAGAGGACATTCTCTCCCTGGAAAGGTCTCCAGCACTTAATGAATTATAAGATACCTCGTTACCTAATGTACCTAGAAACTTGAAATTTCAAGACTGCATAGTTATTTTATCTCCAAAATTGCAAAACCAGTAACGGTTTTACTGTCAATGAAAACGCCTTCCCTTTTCTTGTAAATATCTTAGTTAAATTGAAAAAGCAAATTTATCGAGAAAAATTAAAACGTTAAACTTTGAAATGTTAGAGAAATAATGCATGGTAAACAAAAAAGATTACGGATTCAATATTATAGGAAAAGATAGGCAAGAAACACTTTTTTCATCTAAAAGGCATTTTTGTACAATGTAATCTGCTCCCACCTGCAGCAGGAACAAATTATTTTTAACAGTTTATCAGTTGCATTTATGTTAATACATAATTTACATTTAATTTTAATGAAAATTCAATATTAATCTATTTTTAAATCTTGATATAATATGCTAAGTTCTGAAAAATTTAATGCTAAATACTTTTAAATTTTTTATTGTAAATGTAGTTTAAATGTATGTCAGTATAATAAAAGTAAAACAAATGCTTAATTCAAGAACATTTACAATCATAAGAATATAAATTTATATTAAAATCATTGTGCATCTGATTCCTTTCAAAATTTTTTATATAAGATTCTCAGAATTACATTTTCAAACTTACTTAAGCAAATAATTATTCAATTTCTAATAGAGATTATCTAAAAAAAACCTTTAAAAAGAAAATATTTTTATTGCAGTTTTATTTATCTGGAAATGTAGAGTAGAAAAAAGTAAATTTACATGAATATCAAATTTCGCTTCAATGCCAAATTTCTAAGAAAATAAAAACTTTAGGAAAGAAATATGAAGCGAAAATCCCCAGTTTTCTGCCTTGTTCATTTTTAAGGAATTCTGAGTTTGAAACAACAGTTTCCTAATATATTATTCTTGGAAAAATTTTACTACCTTATAGAAAAAATAATACAATTTTTAAAAAAAATATCTAAGTTTCATTGAAAAAATAAAAAATATTTAAAGAAATTTGATCAGATGTGATTTTGCGTTTCTTTCTTTTTTTTTAATTTGAATTTTTGAACTTCTTTCTTGAATTACTTAACAGACCACTGATGATTCTGTGACTTTGTAAACTTAGTTAATGTTTCATGGAATAAAAAACCCCACTCAAACATATTTAAAAAAAAAAGAAAGAAAAGAGATATTTTTATCACAGGAGCGGAATCTTTCTTGGGTGGATTGTATAAAAAGTCAAATATTTACATCTTTAAACATGGATTTAATCTATTTAAAGTTTGCTGTAAAACATTTTTTAATGGGTATATTTGTTTAATATAATTTTATAACAGTTTTCTGTCTTCACATTTCATTTGTTTGTTTTCCAAGTAAAATATCAAGTTAGAAAACGCTATGTTTAAATGTGGTGAAAGTAATATCTATTTGCAGACAAAAAAGAAATTATATAAATAACAGTTAAACTAGACATCTCAAAATTAAACAAGTAATTTCTAGTTTCAAAATTTTAATAAAGAATGATTTTAACAGTTTAAAAAAGATTAAAAAATATTTTGTAGCGGTTTTTCAAATATATTTCTATTTAAATTTTAACTACGATGAAAACTATATTTTTAAACATATAAAATACTTGTTTAAAAACTATTTTCGATATTTAAAGTATAAGGATAAGTGTTTGATGCCAAAAAATATGTTTTATGACGTGAAAAGAAGGTTTGTTTATATATAGTTTGTCATTCTACGGTAACTATTATACACTGATGCTAACTCGTTGTAAGTATCATAAAATAACAATGAATTTTTTCTGTTATGCCATTACCTTGGAACGCAGATATTTTAATAAAGTAAGTAAATTTAAATAATAATATAACAACACATAAAATGTTGATATTGCAGAATAATATTGCTCAGGTAAGTAGAACTAGCTAATAGTATAACAGTCTGAATTTTTCTGTAAGCCTGTATTTTTAAATCGAGGTAAGCAGTTTTTGAATGATAGAAAGAATTATTTTTCAATAAAATCATTCATATGAACTTTTTACATAATTACGTAAAAAATTAAAAAAAATTTAAATACTTAAAGATAGATTCTGTTGCATATTATTTAAAATTTTATTTACCTTAGAAAATAATAGCATAAAAGTAAAAATAGAGTAAAACAAGCAAGCTGTTTAATTTAATTTTAAGTAAATCTTATTAGTATATTCAAATTTTATTTGTCAGTATTCAAATCCAAAAGCATGCATAAATTAACACACTGAAGCTATAAGATTTTTCTTTATCAAAAATAAAATTTATTTTAAACTTTTATATTATGTTTATGTATGTATATATAAAATAGATTTGTGATATTATACATGTTTTATAAATATTATTTGACAAAATTAATGTGTGGGAAAATAAAAACAGGAAAATAAATAATTAACTTCGTTTAATTCCACTTTTTATATAACTTTTTAACTATGACTAATTAATGTTATCATCTTTTTTTTATAAAATTTTTGTAAAAGAGTTTAAAAAATAGAAGACTAAGAAGCTGTCTTCTTAAAGGGTATACATTTGACATTGAATAAGGGAACTTGAATGGAAATCTTTTTTGGAACGCAGATTTTGCTTATAATTAAAACATGTAGTTCGAAATTTTGCTGAGAAAGACACGATTCCCTAAGTTATTAGAAAAAAATATTACATTGTAACCCCACAGTATCTAGAAAAACGTCTGAGTTAGATAAAGATTGTTCAAATAAGTCATGACAGCATTGAAAGTAATTTCTGTGAAGAATTTTACTTTTAGAATATGGAATATATTATAGTTTAAGAACAAAAGTTATTTTTCTCGCACGATTATTCTTGTCTTGAAGAAAACTTATTTCTACCAAGTATTTCTACTTAAAAATAGTAATGGGTATTAAAGGTCTTAAATTTAAGGAAATTTTTACTGATGATTAATATTTTTATAGAGAGTTTTATAAAATTTTGACGCACTTGTGTTTGACGTTGTAGTTTGTAGATTGGTTGGAAAAATGTAACGTTGATGTTAATTAATGTGATCTTTGTGAACCTATGTAAATCCAAATTGTAATCTAAATTTTTATATAATTGTAGTTATCTTTACATACAAAAATTTTTAGAACTTTAAAAATCTCATATAAAAATGAATTATATTCCAAATTTTCTTTAGGTTTTGTTATTTAGCCAAAATGAATCAGCTGTCGAAAAGAAAAAGACTATTTCTTTTCATAGCAAGAAATGGGTCAAAAATATCGTAGAAAAGTATACAGAAAGCTACTTATTAATTTTGTTCAAAAGAGTTTAGTAAAGAAAATATTTGTTTTCGCCATTCATATTATAAAGAGAAATGATTTTAACTTTGTTACAGTAGATACATAGGAACTTGATAACATAGTTATGTATCAAGAAATAAATAAAATTATCAAAATATGAAATGAAGTGTTACAATATTTACGAAACACTATACGTAAAGTTTTTTGGATCCAATATATTAATCATATCTAATTTCTAAAACCACAGTAGTAAAATATTTCAACATGGAAAGGAATTTGTATTCTTTACTACTATAATAATTTTTAATAGACTACTCAGGATGATGCTAATCAAAAAGAAGATGGTACATTTTGGTTTTACATAAATGCATCGCGGAAGTTAAAATACTTCCTAGCATTTCTTTCCTTACCTTACATAAACACTCTCCATAAATTAGAAAAAGCTTTCCTTTTTATCGTTATATACATGTTTCCTTTTTTATGAATCTAGTAGAAAATTATGTATTTATAACTAAACAATTTTCTATTATACTTTTTAGTCACATTGAGTTATAAGAGTTCAACATCAAACTTCGTAATGAGGTAACGAAAAAATACATAATATAGTTTTACTTATTAACATAATATAGTTACAGGTTTCTCTTTAAAGGTGTAGATATGATATTGATGTTTCAGAATATATCCAGCCCCAAATTCCTGAAAATGTTCATTTTGTGGAATAAGTATACGCGAGTTTTTTTTCCAACTTTACATATGCCATATATGGTATATACAGCTAGTCCTTTCTCATTAACTTAGATGATAATAATAAACCACTATAATATTTCTTAAATAAAGTATAAATCTTTATAATATGGATAGTTAAGTATTTCACATAAGTTCATATAAAATAACTTCATGACCATCATCACATTTCATTTCACCAAGGTGACAAAGTTTTTTATTACTTTTTCAACATTACAATTTTTCTTATTTGTTAAACAATTTCGTTTATCCTTCTGTTCATTTTACAAAACAATTTGTAAACAGTACTTCAATTTACACTGAATTCATTCTAAAAGTTTAAATCAAACCTTCCTAAATATCTAAATTCTTAAGCCTCCATATTATTTTGCAACTTTAACTTACGAAAAAAAATTTTTGTGTGGGAAACAGATATTTTTATTTTCTTGTGATACTTTTAAAATAACATGTATTTAATGATTTCTTGGCATTTTTGAGTTTACATTCCTATTTTCTTTTCAATTTTTAACAACCGTGTTTATTAATGTAGTAAGTTTGATTTATAACTCCGTAGAAAGCCTTGTATATTCGTAAGTATTGTACTAAATTCCATCAAAATACGTAAAAATATTGCCCCTAAAATTTTCAGAATTTCACTTATATCTGAAGAAGCTTTCCAAGCAAATCATTCTACAAATAGAAATTTTATTGCTGTAATAAAACAAAATTATCTCAATCTTCCGCATCTTGAGCTTCCAAATTTTTAAATTTTTCGATATTTCATTACATATATATATATATATATATATATATATATATATATATATATATATATATATATATATATATATATATATATATATATATATTCAGATTGAATCTCTTCTTTTTAAATTACTAAATTACTTAAATTTTCATTTTATAAAATTTTATTGTGATATCCTATTAAGGAATTGGAAGTATTTCATCGATAATAAACTAACTGTTAATAATTTTACAGTATTTTATTAGACAAAATTAAAGAATTTCATATTATTTTTCCTCTACAATTTATATATTTATAATTTTTTGTATTCTAATTCTATGAACATTAATTGATATGGAAGGTTTTGTTTTTTATTTTCTTTATTTAATATTTATTTTTTATAACATTTATTTATTTTTCAAAAGTTATGAAACTAATCCACACATCTTACATGCTAAAAACCAAACCATACATCTTTTTAAATTTATAAATTTTATATTTGATCTTATTAAATAATATTTTTATGCAGTTGCGTGTTTTTCAAAGAAGTTTTATTTAATATATAATTGATTCTCAGAAAAAATCATAAATTTTTTAACCTAACTTTTCTTAGGATTGACGGTAAATAAAAGTATTGAAAATAAATAATAAGAGAATTCGGGCATGAAAACACGTTACGTTAAACCAGATTAATATTCTTTTCTATTTCTGGGAATTCTGTCTCTTAGTACTTTGATTTATCTGTCAAAAATAAAATATTTTTCCAGAAAATATATTCAAATTTAGGGAAATTTGTTTTTATTTTCTATATTTTTGATTTCAATAATCATTTGATCTCAGTTTTTTTAAAAGTAATTATACTTTATATTCAACGATTTTATTTTAATATCAAATTTATTACCAAGACGGCAATATATGTGGTATGTGCCAAAATAGAAGCTGAATTTTTAATGTTTTAGCCTTCAGTTGAATTGTTTCTTAGTTAAATTATCATCTCGGCCATGAATATTTGTAGATGGTTCAGAATCCACTTTAATCTCTAGATTCCCTTGCAATAAAACATCGTATTGAAAAATATTATAAAGTGATTAATAAGCCAAACTAAACTGAAAATGCCATGGTTTTATTGATAAAAAAAGAAAATAAATAATAAAAATTTCATGTTTAAAGTATGACTATTGGTGTAAAAGAGAAATAATTTGAAAATTAATAATAATGAAAATGTTATGATAGAGAATGTTATTTGGGTGGTAATTAAAAACAAACATCTGCAATATTTGTGCAATGTAAATCACATAAATTTTATTTCAGTCTCTGAAACGACTAATGAAGAATAGAGAAGAGTTCTTTTTATATTCATTTTAACTTTTAAAGAAAGAAAATTACTAGTGCTCATTTGCTTAAAGCTCGGTTTATTCATGTAATTTCAAGTGTATATATTTAAAAAAGTGCAGAGTTATAATTAATGTAATCATGTTGAATGTAAGAAAAAAAATCGACTGTAATACATAAACTCTCAATCAGATTTAAAAATTGAATAAAATAATCTGGAAATGAGGTATGAAATTTGTATACAATTTAAACAAATTGCAGGTTATGTTGATCATATGCCCACAAATTTTTCATATCAATGATCTTGTAAGAATTCTTAATTATTATGTGGGAAACACATAAGTTTATTATACACATTATATTCACAAAACAGCTGTGTTAATTTTGCAAATAAGAACTTAATAGTTCTATGCTTGAATCTAAAAGCATTGATATGCTAAAGAAATTTAGTTCATCGAACGGATTTATTATTTAAGTTTCACTTTTGTTGTTCGCATTGGAAGCAAAACATGTATTGATACAAATATTTTGTTATATAAGGTTGAATGATCTATCATCTACACAACATGAACCATTTTTAAAATTTAAATTTTATTTTAAAATCAGAGTAAATGTTAATAATACATTGGATGTTCTCTATTTTAGTTTACTTTATTTTTTTAAATTCTCTCTTTGTTTTTTGTGCTCTGTGTTCTCAAAACTTTATTTAATCTCATTGACCCAAACATAAAATCAGGGTAAATTTGTTTATCATAAGAAGTATATTTGCACGAATATTACAAAAACAAATCAAATTTTAATAAAATCTATGTAACATTCTCCATGGAAATTTATCTCCAAAACATGCAAATTTCTTCTGCAATCAAGAAACGACATGAATATTTAATATGTATTCTCTGAATATTTAAGCCTCACCCTTGAACATAAATATAAAACTTAAACTGTTAATTGGTATTACTATTGTTATGTTTATTGATATATGTGACTTATTAGAAGATCATTTTCACATTAGTGGGGAAACATAAATAAAATAAATATCACACATAATCGTCTCTTGGCTTTTAACTCATGTGTAATTTAAGCAATTACCAGTATGTCGCAATCCACTACGATACTGAAAAGGATCAATCAATTTTAGGATATTGACACCGCCAGACAGAGTTCCCTCAGTAATTTGCAACTATGTACATAATAAATAGTGTGTTTAGTAAACTTATACATACACACACTCACTATATATATGTGTGTTTGTGCGCGCGCACTATAGATTCAAATATAATTTTTTTTCCGTACATAACTATTTATATAGTTTAATGTATTTAATTTTTTCCATCATGTTACATAAAATAGACACTTTTTTAGGAAACTTACCTTTAAAAATTGGTAGTTTCATTGATTATAGAATAGGTGGTTTTTCTCATAATAAATAATTAAGTAACTAACAAGAAATTTTCTTCTTTACAGAAATACACTCTGTTGTTAATATGTAAAATAATAACATAAACACTTGAAAAGTTAAATAAGTATCTCAAAATTGTATAATAAATAAATTGTATAAA
This sequence comes from Latrodectus hesperus, assembly GCA_037975125.1. NCBI lineage: Eukaryota > Metazoa > Arthropoda > Arachnida > Araneae > Theridiidae > Latrodectus > Latrodectus hesperus. The sequence continues at coordinate 26,078,279 of CM075855.1, read as the reverse complement.
TAATAAAAATAAATAAGTAAAAAAATTGTATAAGTATCTCATTAGATTAATTTTTCTTTGTTTAAGTGCAAGAAAGACTTCTTAAAACATAAATCAGTTTAAACATCTAGGAAAATAATCCATTGAAATAAAAAGATCCTGAATGAAAGCATATCATGAAATTTTGTCTTAAAGTTAACAGTTAAGTTTTAGAAACAGATATCCCAAATAATCTCAAATTGGATGACTGAAAATGGATTATCATTCTGGTCTTGAAAATAAGAACTATTACGATCCAAACCTCTAGTATATACATTCCGAGGTAAAAATTCCTTGAATGTGCATTAAGCAAAAATTGGCTCATAACCTGGGATTCTTATAAATAATTCATATTTTGTCTTGCCTGGCATACTTATTCTAAATTTTGATGAATTGCCCTATTTGTAAGTCTAAAGATTATTCAGAACAACATCTGTATTTCTAAAAATGCGCTTAATACTAGTTTCTAATATAAAATTAAAATCCCATGAATGAAGAGTTTCTTCATAATTATTCAAAGATCTTGAGAAAAATGTTAATTATTATATCTTGAGAATATGAAAAACAAAGGATTGATGTATGAGAAAAGAGAAGAATCTTACAGTCTAAACTTAATAACATGAAAAATAATGTTACATACTAATTTTAAATAACACTCTCTTAAGCTTTTTTTCTATATTTATTTAAATGCTTGTACAAATATTAAAAATAATTAAATATTCACGCAATTCAGAGTCTTCAGCAATGAAATAAGAAATAATTTATAAATAAATTAATATTTAAGTTTTTATCTACATTTTTAATTCTTAAAAACTTTTGTTCAAATAAATATAGTTTGAATAAATGTATAATTATATTTAATTAAATAGATATTATTAGTATTTATTTTTTTTACAAAATTTTACTGAAATAATTTATATAATATTAATTAAAATTTAGTAGTAATTATCTGATTCAAAATTTTTCTAAAAACTTTATGCTATGCCATAATTAAGATTTTATCAAACCCTTAGTGCAATTTTTTATCGTTTTCATGCACTTTTTGGTCAATACCGAGATCAATAGGCTGATAAAGGCAGTGACATATTCCAGTGGACCCTAAAAATTTGCTGTATATACTTTATTTTTTTGTAATGTCCTATCTCACAAACACATAATTAAAAATAAATTTAATCAATATTTATTTTCAATTATAACTATCTTCGTTAAGAAACCTTACAATGGGTATTTTTTGAGATTCCGATATTACGTGAAATACTCTTAGCATATCAACAGTTAGAATAAAGGGAACATTTTTTTGAAAATATAAAATTACCTCCCACAAAATACGAAGATAAATCTTCTATAAATAGGAGGATTATAAAAAATATTAATAATAAAACAATCTAATCAGATATGATCAAATACGGTCAGATTATCTTAGACTAATCATAAGGCTAAGATAATCGGACGATATTCATAAATAATAGTAACTATATTATTTTGAATGTTAATATAACATGCAAAAACAAATATCTATACTTACTTAATAATTTTGAAAATTAATCATTCAAAATGAAGTGAAAAATTAGTAAAATATCCAATGAAAAATATTTTTTCATTAATAATAAGAGTTTAATATATAAGAAACATCAATTGCTTATTACTAGAGCAAAATTCAACACTTAAAACTGAAATTCAATTACTAAAATTAATATGTATTTATATGACAAATGAAACTTAAAGGAACTTTTGGGCAGCAGTTAACACTCAGGGTACCAGTTTATATATGACTAGTATCTTAAATTATATCATACGTAAATATAGTATATTTTACTTCTAACTATAAATACAAAACAATGAATAATATTAATTTTTTATAAAATCAATATACAGTTAACAGTTAAATAAATCATAAGATACCTGTTTTTTGTCAATTAATTATTTTGATAAATAAATGGACAATAATGGCTTTTGTTACTGAACAATACTTCTTGAAGAAAACTTTGTATCAGAAGTATGTAAACCTGAAATAAATCTCAAAACTTTTTTATGCATGATGTACAAATAAATCAAATGCCTTTTATATGTCAAAAATTAAAGAATATGATCCTCGATAAAATTTTTGTCAAGTTGAACGTTTGAGTAGTTAAGTGTCGGTTTCATTTCTAAGCAATGTTCATCTAAACTTTAAATTATCAAATTAAAATGTGTGAATACATCTATGATTTTTTCTAACGCACAATATGTAAATGTCGAATGAGCTATTGTGCAAGACTTCCTAAACATAAAAAACAAAATGATTGCAAGTAAAAGTGATTTAATTAATCGAAATTTTTTATCATATTGAAATTTAAAACTTCCTTTTAGACAGATAAATTATCATACGTACATTAAACGAAACTTACTTGAAGAAATTTTATTAAATTATTTGTCTCAACAGAAAGTTGTAATATATAAACTCTTCATTCAAGACTTAATTCAATCATGTAACAAAGGAGGAAAACTACACTTAATCTTTTCAATTTAGGATAATTATGGTCCTTAGAAAATTATAGGTTGCAACAAGTTCACTTCATCCTGATATTTTGTAATATGTTATTGTACATAGACAGCTAAATTAAAAATTCCCCCCCCCACGCTTAAAAGCTGAATAATTACTCTAGAAGAAATAATTATTTCCACTTTAAAAGTCACTTCACTTATCACAGAATCCTCAGGATGACGTAATTACTATGAATTCTACTTTGTAATGATGTATAAGTTTCGTATTTTTTCTTGTTTATTAGCATTTCCTTTACAACGAAATTTATAAAATTATTATGTTAAATAATATATTCGTATATATTGGCTAATAACATGTATGCCATAATAATGTAATAATAAATCAATAATGCTAAATTGTACTAGATAACATATTGAATAAACTTCCACACACACATACACACAAATATTTTTATTAAGCACTTCTACATAGGGAAAAAAATTAGTTCCATCTAGTCGAGTTCAAATTAATTTTGTATTCTAGTTTCTAAATTCTGACTCAAAAATAGTGAATTCAAAAAACTTTTTAAGCATATTAAAATAATAAATTTGCATTCGTGTAAGCAAATCACGTAATTTGAACTGTTCACTTTAAATGTTGAATACGATTATCTAAAATTAAAGAAAAATGAAAATATAAATTTTTATTTAAGAAAATTTGCGTAACTGGTACGTCAGTTTATACTTTCATAATAACCTTAATAATTTTGGGGAAATAAACTTTTATTTTTCTCCACATCAATTGGTATATGTAGAAAAAATATTGAAGACTTAATTTCAAACAATAAGCAAAGAATTAGTTAAAAATATTAGTGTTTTTATGATAATATTTAAAATTAATTTACATAGTTGGCCACCCAAAATAAAGGAAGTATGGATATCATGATGCGTTTACAATGATAAGATATGAGAATATTAGCATTGCCGCGCATATGCAAATCATTGCACATTTCATCATCGTATGACATATAGACATCATCGTACGACTATTGCACCATATATATATATATATATATATATATATATATATATATATATATATATATATATATATATATATATATCAAATTTCGTGTCACGGTGTATGTTCCCGATAAACTCCGAAACTACTGAACGGATTTTGATAAAATTTTGTAACCATTTATAATATAGTCCAACTTAAAAGATAGAATAGTTTTTATCTCTTAATTATTATTTTCAATATTTATTATACGACATTAATGTTTATTTATTGTTTAGTTCTGTAAGTTCCTAATAGATGGCGGTTTAGCATCTAAGTTGCACAGGTATTCGGCAGATGGCGACGTGTTTATTTTTCTAGATTATACATCTTCGAGAAAATTAACGTGCGCGCGCAATCGCGTGGTTAAATATAGAATTTACATATATTTTTATTATTATATTTTCATGATGTACATATATTTTCATATATTTTCATGATACATATATTTTCATGATGTATAATCATACTATAACAATTTTTTGTGATTCACTTTCATAATTATACTTTGTATTGTGTTATTATTGTGCGTGTTCAGTTTGAATATTTTTAATATTATAAATATTAAAATAAAATTTTATTTACTGCTGTTTTTCTCTATTAATTTTCATACCACCTCCAAAACATGTAAGTATTTCTTGACAGCCTTTTATTTTATTTTATTTTTGCTGAGTTGCATTCAACTAATTCTCTTGGATGTAATAAATTTTACTCTAAAATTGTCTTAAATTTTTATAAGTTAAATTAAAGTAATGAATAATTCAGTTTTAAGATTTAAATATTAGCAGATTTTTTTCTGAAATAATTAATTTGACAGTTGTAAGAGAAAACAGTATCAAATTTTCCATTTTTTCCTTTTTTCTCTCTTTTTCTATTCGTAGAAGACAATCTAAGGGATTAAACATCGAACTTTTGTATTTAGACTGGAGACAGAATGCTCAGAAAGATCTCCGGGATTTATATTTTGCACAAATCTATACTTTCTTTTATTTCGTTTATATTGTCCTTTCTTTGAAAAAATTATATCAGATTTGCTTTTCTAAAAGGTTTTCGTGATGAAAAATTACAACAAAAGTTTAATGGAAAGATTGAGAAAAACACAGAGTCTGAATACTTTTATAATTTACGTTATTTTAGAAATTTATTTTGCTTATTTACTCATGATTATAATTCTTTCATTGAACTTATGCATAAGGAAAATTTTGTATTTAAAATATTGTGATTTCTGAATATCCAGTAAACATTTATACTTTCATTTGAAACAGGTTTTGCAGAGATATGAATATTCTGTCCAATATTTACAAAACGATGTCTTCCGTTCATTTTTTAAAACTTGTCATTCTGCCAAATGAATATTGAAATCATTGTTGTAAATACACTGTAACCCCAAACCATTTACAAACTTGTTTTTAGAGAATACATGTAGGCATTTCCATTAACTTGGTTTTATATTTATTTTAAAAAAAAGTTTAATTTTACCAGACTTCCAATTCACACCAAGAAAAAAAACTATGAAATATCTGATCAATTTTGCACAACTTGACAATCAAGCAATTTGAGACATTTGCATAAATCATACCGGGAAGCTTTATTTGTATTCATAACTTTTGTATGCATATATCTTTTAGAAAGATTTCAGCCATTAAATATTATTGATTTACATTTTATTTGTTAATACTTTTGATACTGCAAAATTAACTCTGTGACCCTTCAATCATTGTCTAATTTTTCTAACCACGTAATTATAATCAGTTTATCGTACTTTCTTAAACATAGAATTACACTTTAGTTTTATACTGCACTTAAAAATTGTTTGGACTGCACAAAGCTTTAGTATGTATTGTCAATTCGAAAACAAGTTTTAATATTTTTCTATTCATTATCAGTATTAAATGATTCTAAAATAATCATAATAGACACATTTCAACAAATAAACATCATATTATTTGGTTATATCGGTTAAAAAATCTCTAACTACAAAACAAATAATTAGCAAAATATCAAATACAGTAAGAACTGAGGTTAGAATCAGAACTGAATTTAAGAGATTATTTCTTTCATTGTGTGTGTGCTCTCTTTTCTCATACTAAAACGCTTACACAAGATTGAGCATTCCGAATTATTTTTAAGTTAACTCTCATGAGCAAAAATTGATCCTAAAGAGACAAATTAAGCCAAAAATTTTAAATGGATTTAAATTTGAATGATTGGCATTGCAATGAAATATTTTTTTTGGAACAGTGATAGCAATTTTTAATGAAGTCTAAAAATATAAGAGCTGTTTTTTGTATTTAAGAACAGATTTTTCATACCGAACTTAGAAGTATCTCTGTAGGATCACTGTCAATCAATAAAATGTTTTGCAGTTCTGAGGACATAATTTAGTTAATTATGATTTAAACATGACAAGCTATGATTAGTTTTAAAGGTTAATATGCCTGGTTTAAAGTCTATTTGGACTAGGTGAAACATTATCTCTCCATATTTCCAATTTTAAGCATTATTGCAGTAAGCAACCCCAGAAACTTCATCTAGTCATTTGGCTCCCAAATTTATTCTCTTTTTCGGTTTCGTGGTTTCTAAAAGCTAAAATTTGTTGCACACGTGAAAGTCACTAATTACGAACTTGATTACTTCATTCAAACTAATCATTTATTTTACACTAGTTGCAAATCGAAAGGGAAAAACAACTATTGTATAAATCATTATCTCGAGACAATGTTTTATAAATGCCTCTTTAAAATGAGGTTTTAGGAAGTATTCAGATTTTTTTATAAATTAGTAGAATATTAGTTTTAAATTTCCTATAATTCTAAAAAATATTAATTTTTTCTTTGACATTGCATGTCATCTTAAATTACGTAAGATTTTCCATTAATATCTAATGCCTTTTTTGAGAATTTTTCATAGAAAGTGAAGCGTATCAAAGTGTTACAAAGGAGAAAACCCGGAAAATGTTCCTAAACACCAACTCCGTTAGTCGTGATTGCAGAAAAATCTTTGCCTACTAATTAATAACTCTTGCAATTTACTCATTGTCAATATGTGTATGTTTAAATTACTCTTTTATATATGTAATTTTGAAATCATTATTTATATTTTGCATTTAAAATATATCATAAAAATATTGCCTGATTTATAACTGAATATTTAAATTCCTTTGATAATTAATTTTCATGATAGTTAGGCGTTCGTTAAGCAGTTAAGCACATATTTTTATTGTTTTTCATTATTATTCTTTGTCTAAAAAATCGGTCATTTTTGCGCAAAAAATTTCGTATCATGATACTGTTTTTCCAAGTAATTTACAGTGATGTTGCTAATATGTCTTATAAATTCTATAATTACATTCTTTTTTCTCATTTGTTAGACTGTTAGCAGTCCATTTCATCTGTAAATGAAATGTAAGAAAATTTGAAAAATTACTCCAAATATGATAATTATGATGTTCCTTGAGTATAGTTAAATACTTTTAATATTTCAAGCAATGCAAAAACTAAATAAATTAAATATTAAAAAATTAAAATCAAAGATATGTATTCTTTTATAATGAATACAAGAAATTTATAAACAGATTTTTACGAAATAATTGCTAAGCACTTTTAACGTAAATGTAATTTCAAATACTGGAAATAAATTGAAAATCATAAACTTTCAAATTCTTTTTTAAACCAAATATAATTTAAGAAATTACATGTAAACATTTGATATCAATTACTATAACGAATATATTAAAATTATATGAGTAACTGATAAAGATTTTAAATGTAAACTTTCCAAAATCGACAGTTATAAGTTTCTGAAGTATTAAATTAGGAAACAATCTGTTCCTTTTTGAAGAAAATTTGGCATAGCACTGAATTTTCAGTACAGCAAATTAATTGTTTTGAGGAGGAATAAGAGGATAATATTTACAACTACTATTATTGCTATTAAAAAAGTTATTATGAGTAGAAAGTAAAAAGTCATTAATAATTTATTACAATGAAAAATATAATAAGTCAACTTTTTCACAAATATCAATCATTTCTCACAAAAAAAGAAATATTTATTTATAAAAATCATAATTTTATCAGAATTATAAATTTGCTTAATTGCATTTGACATTATACATCTCAGTAAATTATTAATGATTCCACCATACCATTGCATTATTTCTGTTCCTTCAATTTATTTTTTGACTTGTGTTCTTTTTTAAAGATCTGATTTAAATAGGAAGAAAAATATTCTTAAAATACTAAAGAAATCCGAGTTTTTCTATAAATAGTTAAAGGATTTGAGTTTCCATTTTATCTGAAACCTGTAAAAACATTCTATCAGTATTAAAGAGATCGTGTAAGGGATCTATAAGAAAGAGAGACATAATGCTTTGTGGGATGACGAATAAAGATTGTAGCATAAAATCAAAGAAATAACGGGAATAAAATGTGAAATTTAAAGAGTGCACATCAGAAAAAATAACTTTTTTTTCACTACAATTGACGAGCTCTTTTTTGAAAGAAATTTATGCAACAAAAATGTGTCATCAATAACATTTTTATGTTGTAAAAGTATAAAAATATTAGGATTTTGTGTTATAATTTTGGAGGTAGAAAATATAAAAGCTTATGCAGTTCGTCTTTATCTTTTATTATTAAATTATGCATTAAATAGGTAAAATTTAAACTGGTTAAAATTGTCATCCATAATTTAATATCATTTCACATTTTAAGCAAAACTAAAATGATATTGTTAGAGAAAACATTAAGTTAATTTTTAAGGAGGAGATAAAATAAACATACATTCCAGTTATAATTTAAATCCATCGCAATATAATTTTTATTAATTTGACATGCTGTTAACTTAGTTCTGACGATTTTTTTTCGTTTTTCAATTTAAAAAATATTAATTTTTATTTAACAATGAAAAATTAATTTCTAAATTGATATTTGATCCAAAAGATATGTAAAAATAAAAGAAAACTCTTTAAATTACAGTTTTTCACCTCATAAAGTACAGTTCTTCATCTAATAGAGCTCTCATTTAAGAACAGTTTTTCGTATTTCCGCATAAGAAGCTCATCACTTCCTAATCCACTTCCTATCCACTTAGTGATAATAACCACTGCATTCAGATTATTTGACATAAAGTGCCTTTTCAAAACCCGATAGAATTGAAGTGATTATTCAAATCCAAGTATAACCTATTCTGCTTATTAGATTTTGATGAAAATTAGAATATACGGTATACAGACCAAGAAAAAAATAATTTTGCTCTAATAAATGCTCAAACTTAGATCTCTAGACGGTAAATTTTTAAAAATTTCCTTATTTAATTAATCAAATTAAAAAATAGTTCGTAATCAAAGCCAGAATATAATTTTACGGGCTTTTGTTATCTTTAATCATTGCCTTTACAGAAGAAGGATCGAGCTTTACCAGAGTAAATCTTGATCTTTTGATTTCGATAAAAGTGTTTCAGAAAACAATTTTATTAAAATGGCAAGAATAACTTAACTACCCTTCAGAAAATTGTCATTTAAAGTAATTGCGAAAAGGAAATGGTTTGAAGAAAATGATTAGGAAATTTAAAAAACGGACTTTGGATGTGCTACCAGAAAAAGGAAGAAAGCAACTGCGAATAAAAATGTCGAAAAAGTCGTTACTGTTGTTGTTAAAAGTCTTCAATTACCACAATTCTTCAGCAAAAGCAATACAAAACAATTTGCTATCCAATTTAAAATGATAATCTTATAAAATCTATCTAAAGCTAATGCTGCCACCTCAAACAATCCATGATTACATTTGGCAATTCTTAGCTACAATCGCTGTTGGTAGTGCGTTGGCTTCAAAACTTCTATGGTCTGATGATCATTCATTTTATGGTCATTCTTCTTAAGATGGAATCGTGAATAATAAAAATTTCTGCTTATAGAGTTCTTCATCTTTTATCCTTTACCAATAACCACTACATTTTGATTACGTGAGTGAATGATGTGGTGCATTCTGATTTTATTATCGGATCACTAGTCTTCCAAATGCTCACTTTTCATGGTCCTAAAATGCGCTCTATCTCAAGTGGACGGTGTAAAGAATTCCTTCGATAGCACGTCATACCTTCTTTAAAAGAACAGTAAGGTTTTCATATCCTTCTATCCCTGCAAAATGGAACAGCTCCTCATATTGTGTGCCAAATTAAAGAGCGGCTTCTGGTTAACTTAGGCCAGCGTTGAGTAGTATTTAAAGCTTTTCCCAATGCCTGGTCTCCTCTTTCATCTTATTTAAATCCCTGACTTTTCAATCTGGAATTTCTAAAATACCGTGTTTATAGAGGAAGGTTTCAACTGATTGAAAAACTACTATGTGTGTCATGCTGTTGCAATCCTTCGTCATCATGCTACCACTGAACACGCTATAATCAGTTTTTAACACGTATAATAGATGTCAGTGAAGTTTATCATTGAAGTCATTCATTATTTGAATGGATTTTTATAAATATTACAGATTTTTCATTCTTCTTTAGGCGACGCATCTTCCCTTGGTGTCAAAATTCAAACTATTTTTTATAGAAAATATCTTTTTATCTTGGTCTGTATAGTGTATATACCAAGTTTTATTAAAATTCAATGTGCAGAATGAATTTAACGAGGGTAAGAATATATTCATTTTATATATAACCCGTTATATATATGAGAGTGATTTATTTATGAAAATTTTAAATTAATTGTATTATTGAGTTTAAGGCGACACATACACAAAGATAAATAATATGCAAGAAAGGGATATTATGTTTCTTGTCACTAAGTTCATTATAATTCGCAAGTGAAAGAGGTTACATAAGTTTTTTATGTTTCTCTTCCAGTTGCTTATTTTTGCCTGCTGAAATCCTTTTCGATACAGACAACAATTTCGTAATTTTTAACCACAAACAAGTGGAATGCTTGACACTCGAGCTTACACCTTACATTCTACGCCACTGTAATGGACAAACATGATACTGCACAAAAATGTTTACTTGAAAAATTAAGAAATATCAAATATCATTATACTTATGAAACATAAAATGTAAAAAATATAAAATAATTTAATAATATTGAGATTTTATAACTCAAAACATGTATTTTTAGTGTACATTTTGCAATTATATATATTTTATTACATATTTCTCATCCCATTTTTTTAAATATAATTCTTCCATTATGTTCCAAATTAATTTACTACTTAAATTCGTCTTTCATTTACAAAAGTACTCTTATAATTGTCAGTAAGAGTTTTTTTAATATGCTTACTAAAGTATATGCTTTAATTTTTATTTATTTATCATAAATTTTAATAGTTTTTTATAAATTCAATCTATTTCTGTCATTTTGAACAGAGTAAATGAGTATACAAACATATATCATTATATATATATATATATATATATATATATATATATATATATATATATATATATATATATATATATATATATATATATATATATATATATATATATATATATATATATATATATAGCATAATTCTCTTTAAATAATATTATGCTGAATATCGGATAGTGGTTACAAGGAATCAGGGGGAGATTGTGTGCCTATAAAATTAATGGATTAAATGCTGAATACGGGAAATTGTTTTGTTAACAATAATAGTTTTGTTTATATAATTTTATTTCGTTAATATGTGTAAAATATTTATTTAAGCCCCTTTAAATCTGATGAAAAATCCCTTTCTGATAAATGTTTACTAACAGATTTGTTTACTAAGTAAATGTTAAGTAAGCGCTTACTCTGATGAATGCTAATAGAATGTAAACTTCATAAAACTCTCTGTCAATTTAGACTTGTTTTCTTCTAGCAGAGTCTGGGGAAAGAATTTTCTCTCCCGAATCAGCTTTCTATTTTAATGCAAGCCAGTTAAGATGCCACATGACTCGAAAAATCCTCTTGTGAGGGAAAGTGTCGCAATCGATAGAAGGTAATTGCACCTAGGACTGAAATTCCAAGACTCAAAGTTTTTGAAGATTTGTCTTTTAATTAAAGTTTATTTTTTTCAGATGTGAAGAATAATTTATCAGGTTACGTTAAAAGATAAAGCAAAGCAAGGGAAACTAGAATAAAATTTACGACTCAATAACTAATTAATGAGGAAAAAATATTTTCAATTCTTATGTATATTTGGAATATTTATCTAAATTTAATGTATGCTTGCACAAAGGTCCTTTAGATAGTTTCAACAATGGGATTTATAGAAAAATGATCTGACAAGAGTTTCTGAGTTAATTCTAACTTAATGCTTAAATAAAAAATTAAGAAATTAACAGTGACAGAGTAGAACAACAAGAGATTGATGGTTAAACTTATTAGTCACTATAGCCTATTTTACGCGGAAAGCTTAATTAGAAATTAAACTAAACTTAACATTGATTTTGAACAATTATAAATATCCACAAATGAATGGAAAATTGAATCCATTAGCTGTTGTAAAAGCAACTCAGCAAAAGATAAAGATGTGTAGGAAAATCTCACTGCTTCTTATTGTTGTAAATTTCTTGCATTTTATTCAAATTTCCTTTCTTATGATTTATAAATATGACCAGCTACTTATAAAGAAAATTTATAATGCCATATTATTAATCAAATCCAAGAATTTTTAAATTAGATTATTAAGGTATTTAATTGACTATTTATCACAATATACGAAATGTTGGTCCATTTAGAGTTCTTGATGTTGTATGAAAACAAGTTCATTAAAAATAAAATCATCAGTATTCAAGCTATTAAACATAAATCATTAAGATTAAGTTTTAGTAATGCATGGTAGGAGTTAATATATGAAAGAGTATTGCTGTCTTCAGCATCTGAATTTTTTGTGGCCGCTGTAACTTGGCCGAAAAGTCATATCTCTCGCATCAGAAAAGAAGTGGAATCACTTAGTCGAAAACTTCCCATTGAGTGAGCCAATCAACACTTTGAGTTATTTTAGGCACTAATTTACCTCTGTTAATCTAATATGATATGAAGAGGAGAATGGCAGCTCAGCTGTCGCAACTTGTCTATGTTTAACAGTTTCTGTTGATAGATATTAGCAGTCAAAAGTGTATCGAAAACCAATTTAATTAACATTTAAGAAATAATTTCGGATGCATTATTAAAATTGATCCAGTTATTTATAAAACAACCCAATGAGAAGTTACATTCTTTTAAATGCCAACAAAATGCGATGTTTTAATATATTGGGTTGTTCGGAAAGTAATTTCGTTTATTTTGTGGAAATGAAAGACAGTTTTTGTATAATAAAGAAATACTTTATTAAATTATATATTGGCCGTTCTGGTCCAACACTTTTTGCCATCTTTCTGGTTGTAGCATAATTCTACGCTCATAAAATTTTTGGTCTTTGCTGTCAGAAAACTGATCGAGATGGTTTTTGACCTCCTCATTTGAGGTGAAGGTTTTACCGTCTAAAAAATTTTGGAGTGACCGGAAGAAATAATCCGATGGTGCCAGGTCTGGAGAATATGGTGGGTGTGACAGTGTATCCCATTCAAGCTGTAAAAGCTTTTGGCGAGTGACCAAACTTGTGTGAGGTCTCGCGTTGTTTTGGTGAAACAATACACCTTTCCTGTTGATTAGTTCTGGCCTTTTCTGTTGAAGTGCATCATTCAGTTTGTCCAGCTGATGGCAGTAGACTTCCGAATTAATCGTTGTGTTATCCGGTAAAAGTTTTAAAAAAACGATTCCTTTAAAATCCCACCAAACAGACAGCATCAACTTTTTTTGGTGAATATCGGCTTTGGAAATGGTTTCAACCGTTTCATCTTTTTTGCTCCATGACCTCTTGCATTTGACGGTGTTGTATACAACCCATTTTGCATCCCCATTGATGATGCGCTTCAAAAACGGATTATTTTCGTGACGTTTGAGAAGCGAATCGCAGACGTCAATGCGGCGACACAGATTTCTCTTTGTGAGAACATGGGGAACCCATACATCGAGCTTCGAGGATAATCCCAGGCTTTCAAGTGGTATACACCAGCCAACTCCCCTGTACCTAACCCAAGAAAGGTTCTACCAGTTTAGATGGGAGTTGCTAGAAAGAAAAAGAGAAAGTGGCATCAAAGGGGACACCACCCCCGCAACAGTTCCGAACTCCGTACGCAACAGCTCCAGATACATATGTAGGGCACCCCTCTGCTGCATCTAGCTGTCCCCAATTGACAAGTTTATGGAACATCAAAACAAAATACATTGCAATAAAACATTGGCACAATGGAAATTACAAGATATGCAATTTAACATCAGGGTATTCAATTTAGCTTAAGCAAACATGCAAGATAATAATAGGAAGTTAGTAAAGTTAGAAAAAGAAATAGGTTGTTGAATAGACTTGGTTCAGCAAGGTTGTTAGTTCTCCTTGTTATTCCCTAGGTTATAGTTTAATATAAATATAAATAATATGTGGTTCTCTCTCGAGACAGGCTACTTTATACTTAACACTACACATTACTTACATTTACTTACAACAAAAGCTATATACAGATTAAAATTATAGTTTACAATTCAACAAGAATAATGCAGATGGATTGGTCATTAGCTACAATAACTACAGTATAAAAAGAAAAAAAGAAAAGAAAAGTGAACTTATGCACAAACTGGACAGTAATAAAGTGTTAGTAAAATTAGAAAAATAAAGGTTGTTACGTTGCACAGAGCTACAAGGCTTAAGCACCCTGTACTTGTTCATCATTGTCCAGGAGGTCCAATTCTCCTTGCTGGTCATTCTCCTCTCCTTGGTACTCTGGAATAAACAGATCTCTGTGATCTATTAAAAAGTTCATTAAGGCAATCACTTTGGTTCTTGAATGGGTATTGTTTATCATGTTTCTGGTCCATTCCCTTGTTAGATGGGCACTGGGCTTAGTGAAATGCCATGAGCTCATGATTGGGCAGTCAGTTACGTAATGAATCGGGTTCCCTATGTCCCCGCAGGCACAGTATTTACTTGGGAGGGCACTTATTCTGTGCAGGTAAGTCGGGAAGGGGCCGTGCCCTGTAATAAACAGGGTTATTTGTCTTGGCCAGCATTGTGTTCTATTTCTGACCTTCGGTATGACATCATATACCAGCCTTCCTGTTTCTGCCCGATCCCAACTTGCCTGCCATTTTTATTGGCTTCTTCTGCTAGAAGTCTCCTATAGTAGGAGCGTGGCATTGGGAGGACGACGCATGGGCTTTCTTGGGTTGTTGCCTCTTTGGCTAAGCTATCTGCCAGCTCATTACCTTCAAAGCCCACGTGGGCCTTTATCCAGCGAAGCTTGATTGTCTTTGTCAAGTTCAGATCTTTCTGGATAGCTCTGGCTATAGGGCTAGTAGTTGTTGGGTTTCCATCGCCATAATTCTAGAAAGAATATCGACCAAATGTTGCAGATGTAATTTTGCCGGTTTGCCCACTTGATTGCCTGTTGGATGGCATAAAGTTCTGCCTGGAAAACAGTGTTGTTGTCTCTTATGCGGAATTTTTTCGAGTGGAGGACGCTGTTATTTTGGATGGCCACGAAAGCGGCGCCAACCCTATCCTCCAGTTTGGATCAATCCATATAAATGTGGCAGATATCTGTGAGATTAAATGGTTGGGCTTCCTTTCTTCTTCTTCTTCTTAGAATTGGGTTTGTATGTCATTGGGCACCTCTGCTTTTATCAGCATTTTGTACCATTAACTCCAAACCCAATGTTTCCTAGTTCCAGTTGCTCGGGTCACCCACTTTATTAATAAAGTCCGATAACCCTTTAATGGAGTCTAGGTGTAACTCTCTAGTATGGATGATGCCTAAAGAGGTTAATCTAGGGAGGGCAAGAGCCTGGCATTCATAAATGATATGCTCTGCCGTTTCCTCTTGCGTATGACATTTCCAGCAGATAGGGTCTTGCTGAAATAGTCCCATCTGGTCAGAGAGTCAGTCATACTAGGGATAGCTTCCTGACTTTCACCAGAAGATGGTTTGGAGGTCATTTCTACCTCAAGTGAAGGATTCATTACTGCCCCTTTACAAGACAGCCTCTGAGTTCACTTGTCTTTTTCAGCAAGGTCAACTTCAGAGGCATCACTTGCAGATGCAGAAAGGATTGTTATTTCTTGTGTCTTTTCAGTCACAAGATAATAATTTATAAGCTCAGGTAATATAAGTCCACCCAGCATTGCCTGAGATACTGGGCAAGGCAAATTACTCTAGAAGTTTGCCAGGCAACTAGAGGCTCCGTTAAGACACCAATACCGCAGTGCCAATTAGCCCTAGGCACGGAACGCATAACACCAGGGTTTACGGGAGCTGGTTCGCGGCCTCTGATTCTATATTCAAGGCTATCCTGTCATTCCTACAGGACGTTCGGTGATCCACCGCCTACCGACGCGCCTGGTAGCTGCTCAGGCCCCAGGTGGGCTTCCTTTTCTAGGCAAATTTTATTTTCTATATTGAATATACCCGGATGTATTGTGAGTTTTGCTACTCTGTCCTCGACTTTGCTGGTGCCAGTGATTTTGAAAATGTCTTCTTTCTCAATTTGCAAATACAAGGGTAAGATGCCGGTTATTACTTGTAGTGCTTTACTGGCTGTGGTTTTATAGGCGCCCGTGATGATCAGGAGAAATTTTCTCTGAATTCTATCCAGGAGGAGTTGATTCTTTACTCGAAAAGTCCTTCCCCAGATTAGGGCCCCATGGGAAAGAATCCTTTCCGCAATAGTTTTGTATAGTATTGATCTCTGCTTTTGTCAGAATCCCCTATTAGTTCCAGCCAATCTAAGTAGCTGTTGATGTATTCTGGAGGCTTTGGCTCCCTGGATTTTGATATGCTGGGACCAATTGAGTTTCTCGTCAATTGTGACTCCTAGTAGTTTCATGGTTTTGGATCTTCTGACTTTTTGGCTATCCCAGTGTATTTGTGGGCCGCACTGTAATTTCGTGAGTAGTAGGTAGTTTGACTTTTCTGCGGAGGTTCTCAGTTGATGTTTCTCGGTCCATTGCCTGAAGAGTTTAAGGGCTTCAGTTGCAACTGCCCCCAACTTTCTTTCACTACTTGCTGCGACTAGAAATGTAAAATCATCAGGAAACGCTTGCAGGGTAACGCTGGACTTCGGGTCTATTGTTTTCCCTACTGCTGACTAGTCCAGTTGCAGTGGTTCGTCAGCTAGTAGGTTCCACATTATCGGACCACTGCATGAGCCTTGTAGACAACCAATTTGTTGTTTGTGCTTGACAAGTCCCTGGTTAGTATTAATAGTGATTAGTCTGTCTTCTAGGTTGCTGAACAGGATGTTTCTTATTTTGGCTGGGCAATTTTTTCCTGCAAGCGCTTGTCTAATGGATTCATGTGGAGCCGAATCAAATGCCCCTTTAATATCAATCGAGATAATTGAGCAGTGCCCGGAGTTGGATTTTGCATTTTGTATGTTCAACATGAGGTTGCTGAGGGCATCTTCAACGGATTTTCCCTGCCTGTTTACCTCAACCTTTATAAAGTTAATCTATGAGTTCATGTTGCTTGTGCAGTCTTGAAATTGTTAAATTCACTGGGATTCGTTAATTTCTATAAGGTATTTTACTATAATTTTAGATAATCTTAATAAATAACATGCTTTAGGAATATTTAATCCAGTTCCTTGTATAAATGTCTTACTGATTAAGGCCACTAGTAATATGTTATCGAGAAACTAGCACTCCACTGCTCAATCACTCTTATAACAAATAAACTCTGCAATGTAAATGAAACAGCATGTACCTGTTTTTGTTCAGCAACTTCAACTGAATGCTCAGTTTGATTTATGCTTCGTCACTGACAGGAGTCGCTGTTATATTGCAGAATTCTGCTGTTAAGCCACTTATAAATTTAGTCATGCTTTCCTTCTATTACAGTGTATATTTATGAAATATAATTACCTCCGCTTCGTTTTTCTTTCTAGTATAGAAATTTAAATGACCAATTATGAGTATAAGTTTTGCCTAAAGTGTGACACAAATTAATGCTTCCATGGTAAGAAACTGCTTTCATCAAAGCGCCTATATTTTACAACAGTGAGTTTTAAATTAGAACTTTATATCCTATATCATAAGTTAATAAATATGAAAGAAATTCGACACACACACATTATTGATATGTAAGTAAATATTGTGAATTAAGCACCACAGGCCTACAAATAGGATACAGAAATTTGAAGCTTTATAAATTAAAATATTTTATAAATATACTTAATTGATTGCTTGTAATTTTTATAATATATCGTCTTATAAACTATAAATAAAACTTTTCTTCAGCTACTTAATCTATTCTACAGTGCGACTTTAGTACACATATTCCATTTAGTTTTCCCTTCACAAAAGCTAAAACTCAAATAAATGAAAATCAAACTCGAGATTTTTGTTTGAGCTAAGTGAAATCATAACTACTTGGTCCATTCTAGGAAATAATTTATATTATTAATATTTTCCCCAACGAATATATTAGAAACTTCATACTCAGTGTATATCCAGTGACATACAATCAATCCCATACACCTAAGCTAAAATTTAATTCTTAAAAATAGATTTGGACCGACCGACGGCTGAGTGGTTAGCGCTCCTGACTCCTGAGCTGTGGGTCCTGGGTTCGAATCCCGGTTCGGGCATGGATGTTACTTTCTTTCTCTGTTCTATTTGTGTTTCTCTATCCTTTCTTCCGTGATGATGTATGAATGTGGCCCACCCTATAAACGGGTTTGTGATGGTATGGCGCGGGCAATGCTACTCGCCTCCGTGATTAGGTTCACAGCTACCCGCTGGGTAACGACAAATGAGTAGCAGTTTCTGGCCTTGTTGTGGCATAGGGTTCAACCCTCAAGTGCCCGCGCTTGGAAAAAAATAGATTTGGATACTACATACTTTGAAAGTTATTTTAGAAGAAAACTTAGTTCATATCTTTTAATTTTATTTTTCAAATACTTTGTATTTTTAATATTATTTTTTGAACTGGATTAAATATGTGACTGCATTTTAAAAAAGGCAGTATAATTAATACTGAAACGTCTTTCAGAACTAAAATGAGAAAAATGTCTTTTCATGCCTCAAATATTGGCATTCGATAAAAGAGAAATTTCAAGACATTTATAGAAATGAAAAAGAATTGAAACGAGTATATTGAATACGAGGAAATGTTGAAAACGATTTATCGTTGAAAGGTACTTTGCTAAACCTATTACATATTTGTTTTGTATCCGAGAATAAACTTGGGGACCAGTTACAAATATAAAAATGATACACATGTTAAATAATTTACTATGTTTAATTTATAATTTATTTTTACAAGGAAGGTTTCATGCCATATTTTTACAATTGTATTTTTATGTTAATTTTGAATATGGTGATAGACAAGTTTATCATTTTACAGTATAAAAATTATTTTAAAAGTGCGCATTAAATTTTTCATTATGTGAAATTACATAACCACATAGAGTTAAGTATTACTAAACCGATTTCTTGTACCGTCAATATTACATACTGGAACAAAATAATTATTAATTATTAAAAATGATTCATATGTTCAAAGTAAAATTTCAAATAAATTCAAGCTGGAACTTTACACAAGCAATAAAGAAATTCATTTCATGCATGTGGCTATAAAGAAATTTCAATTATTGAATAATATCTGGTAATTTCTAAACATCGCTCATATAAATTTCAGTTTACGTGAATTTTACTTTAAACATATTAAAAATGCCCTAAGCAGGAATTTGAGCTTTTATTAAGGTATCTTAAATTCTGAATTAAGAATATCTTATTTTTAAAAATTTTACTTGACTTTAGTTACTGGACGTTCAGTGCCAAGAATCAGATGTAATTAATTTTGTAAATTATTATAATCAAATAATGCAACTTTAATTTTGTACAATTAAGTTTCGTAAACAATCAAATAATTTTAACGACAAAGTTTTTAAAACTTTTTCTTTAATTGACCATTTTTTTTACAAACAGAGAAGGCCACTTATCCATTACTACTACAAATTTACTAATGTAGTCATAAGTTGTGTAATATATTTTGAAAAATGTGCTGAATTTCTTTACAATAACAAAATTTTCATTTCAATAGAGATGACTTTTTCTACTATTAAATTCAAACAATGTATAAGATCCATTAAATCAATCAACAATTAATGACAGATTATGAATTAACACATAATACATTTATCTTCATACAAAGAACAGGCTCAGTCATCTGTTTTATATCGCAACATGGTTGAGAGCTACACTGATGGAAAAAAAATCCCAACACCAAGAAATAATTATTGAAGAGTAATGAAATTTCAGCAATACATTTATATAGGTAACGTACGTAATTGATTACAATTTTAAGATCACAGGTTAATTTAAGCCCGAGAAGAGCCATTGCAGAAGTGAAATACAGGTACATTAATAACCGGTGTAACCGCCAGAATTTTGAATGCAAGCATACAAACGTGCATGCATTGAATCATACAGGTGCTGGATGTCCGTTTGTGGGATGGAGTTCCATGCCTGTTGCACTTGGTCGATCAATACAGGGACGATCAATACTGGTTGTTTATGACACTGGAGTCGTCCAAAGTTGTCCCAAACGTGCTCAATTGGAGACAGATCTGGTGATTTGGCAGGACAAGGCAACATGTCGACACCCTGTAGAGCACGTTGGGTTACAACAGCAGTATGAGGTCGAGCGTTATCCTGTTGGAAAACACCTGGAATGCTACTCATGAAAGGCAGAACAGGTTGAATCACCAGACTGACGTACACATTTGCTGTCAGGGTGCGTGGGATAACCACGAGAGTGCTTCTGCTGCCATAAGAAATTGCACCCCAGACCATAACTCCAGGTGTAAGTCCAGTGTGTCTAGGCCGCAGACAGGATGGCTGCAGCCGCTCACCTGGCCTCCTCCTAACCAACACATGGCCACGGCCATCACTGGCACCAAGGTAGAACTGGCTTTCATCAGAAAACACAACAGATCTCCACTCCGTCCTCCAATGAGCTCTAGCCTGACACCACTGACGTCGCAAACGGCAGTGGTTTGGCGTTAGAGGAATGCACGCTACAGGACGTCTGGCTCGGAGCTGTCCTTGAAGTAACCGATTGGTAACAGTTCGTTGTGTCACTGTGGTGCCAACTGCTGCTCGAATTTCTGCTGCAGACGCAGTACGATTCGCTACGGCCATACGCCGAACACGGCGGTTTTCCCTCTCAGTAGTGCCACGTGGTCACCCGGAACCCGGTCTTCTTGAGACAGTGCCTTCCCCTTGACCACTGCTGCCAACATTCATGCACAGTGGATGCATTCCTGCCAAGCCTTTCTGCAATCTCTCGGAAAGAAAATCCACCTGCTCGTAGGCTTATTATACGACCTCGTTCTAACTCAGTGAGCTGTTGATAATGGCTTCGTCGTTTTCTTAAAGACATTGTGGACTAGCATCAACTCACTACATCAAATCTCGACGCTAAACAACGTTCAGGAACGTTACAGTTCGTATTTAAAGCGAACCTGATTTGCATCTTCCGTGTGTCGCTACTAGCGTCACACTGATGCGCCAAGCGCAAAAGTTGAACCGACGTCATCTTTCAGATGTATGAACACGCCTGCCAAATTTCGTTTCGCTAGCACAACTTCTTCTCTGTGTCGGGATTTTTTTTTCCATCAGTGTATTTAAATTTTAAACAGTCAAGAAGTCTTGTAACGAGTGTGCTTATATCATTCACATTTATTCATATACAAATGATATTTTTTTAAATAAAATTTATTAATATAGTTCTGTGTGTGTGCCTTCGCCAGTACCTATATACTAAAAAAAATTGCAATAAACTTGAGCAACATAATAAAATGAAAAATCATTCATAAACATTGAATATAACACAATAGGAATTATAATTTGCCCAGTAATGAATTTGGAGATATTCATAAACGCGCGCGCGTTGAAGGTTAGATTATTATAAATATGTTTGCTTATCTCTAGCGGTGAAAGGAAGTTTTAATTACTTTCAAGATTTTTCTTCCTACAAATGGAAGAAATCTACGTGTTTGTAGAGGAACATACAGTTATTTTAAGTCATCGATATTTTTTAATACATCTATCTTGTTATTATTTACGGAAACGTTATTTTTTTACCAAAAACATCAACAAATAATAATTTACTGCCGTTAGCTTTATGTGACACACCTGATTTTCCCTGTCATCTACGATTTATCTCGATATTGCTATACAAAAAGTGTAGAAATGCGAGTTCACTTATCTACTGTCCTGCCATCTGGTGTGGAATGTCTTTAAAAATAATTATTCTTTCCTTCTTTGCGAAGTCATATTTTTCAATAGAAAATTTTTACATAATTTAATTGGATGCATTCATTTTTCGTCAATCTGGCATGATGTCGAACCTTCAAGGATGAGTTTTGCTCTCTCATGAAGGCAATTTTTCCTACGGCTTTTAAGGCTGTATTATTCTGTACTCAGTTCTAATTTTTCCTTTTTATTTAATACCTAATACTATTCTCCTTGACTTTTTTTATCTTCCGGTTTTCATTTGTGATAAATAAGTTCGAGAAGAGCATTATATTTTTCTTGAAAATATTACTTGTTCCCAAGAAAAATAAAATGATCTTCTTACTTAATACTATTGAAATGTAAAATATAAAAGTTATCTCTATATTAAATATCACTTCTTGATGAATATTCAGTTATCTATTAATGGTGTTTGGTATGGGAGAGAAAATCTACTTTTTCTTTCGAACTTCAATTCATCAAATTATCTTTTCAAAATTCAATATTTCATTCATGGAGTTGTATGTGATACTTCTATTGCTCGATTCTGACAAGTTGCCATTTTCCTGGTTAAAATGCTTTATAAAAAAATCTAATGTGTAAAGTATATATGTATTATTTTATTAATTATTTAAGAACTTATTTTTTATAGCGATTTATTGTATTTCATTTTTCTTTAATTTTCTTTGTTAGTATTTTTTCTTAGATTTTAAACATTTTGCTCCTACATAATTTTTTAATAGTATTTATTTTCTTCAAAATATAATGATTCGTATTCAATAAGTAACTTGATTAATGTGACCTTATTTCTTTGTTCATTAATTTAAATTTATACTCTCTATGGATTTAAATTTTTCCATATTTTCCTAGGTACTTACATGCATATGCTCCTACGTAACATTACCCTTAGCTTTTTTAACTTAAAGCTTAAATTTTCCATGAGCTAAATATGCAATAATTCTTATAGATTCATAATTTCATTCATTTCTCTAATTAAATTTTTAATAATAACTACTTTTATAACAGTTCGTTGTTATAAAAGCTTCCTATGTTTAATTATTGGTAGAGAGTTTCCATTTAAATAGCATACATTTACTTTAATTTTCTCAACCTTTGGATAAAATTTTATAACGATTTAATAAATTATAAGTAAATATAAAAGAGAAAGATGAGGAAAATAACGAAAAATTCAAAAATGATATACCTGAAGTTTTACTTGGATGCAAATCATAAGAATCAAAATAAAAATAGTGAACTATTTTAATAGCCAAAAACATAAGTTATTGCTACACATTTTCAAATGAGAGATAAAATGCTTTTCAGAAATATGAATTAAAACAAAAATAAATAAAATAATTAAGCTCTTCTAATTTTTTTACATTTTTAATTATCTATTTTCTTAAGCGGGCAGTTTTAAAAAAATAAAAAATGAGAGGATAAGTGCTTCGGAAAAGAAACTGTGGCTAACAGTTTCCTAAAAATAATACGTGTATGTGCAGTTAAATTACTCAAAATTGTTTTTAAATATTAAAGAAATCCCTTTTACTCATTGAATATGACTCAGCATATCAAAGTTAGTACCGATGAAAATTTTATGTGTTGTTGTACAGTAAAAATCTAACACTAATATTTACAAATAATTTAACTTTTAATTTAATTCGAATTACTTTTACTATACAATGAAAAATATTATTTATACATAATTCTTCATTGTTATTTAATATGTTCATGTATATATGCACATTCAGTGTCAGACAGTGATCAAAAAGTATGCATATTCCTGTTCAAGCCAGCAAATTCTAAAGTTAAATAAAAATGAAATACGCGTAAAGCTTAAATTTTTGCATTTTTAGAAATGAATGATTGGTGTTTGGTAATTTTAAAGACTCAAATTAGCATTTGTTAATATTTTTCCATTGTTTATTAAAAAAAGTTCCTCTTCGTAAATAATCCATTCCTACAATGATAAGCAAATGCCAAAAAATTAGAAATTTTAAGCAAATTTAAAAAAAACGTTAATTAAAAACAATAAGTATATATATATATATATATATATATATATATATATATATATATATATATATATATATATATATATATATATATATATATATATATATATATATATATATATATATATATACAATTGTTTGTATATATACAATATATATATATACAATAATTTTGTTAAATATATATTTAACAAAATTATTTTATTGCTGGTTTTATTATAGCACACAACTTTACTCCTTTTACAATACCTTCTACAAAAATATTTACTCTTCAAATGCTACGAGCAAACAAGAACACTCTCAAATTATGTGAGCTAAAGAATTGTTTAAATTATGAAAGAATTGTTCCGAAATTGACAGTTGTGTTCGGAAATTAATAAAGGGCTGTTACCCTCTTTAGTCCCATTGTCTGGAGACATAGCTTTTAGTACTCTGATTGGCTTACTCTGCAAATTGAAAGTCACTGTTGAGAAAGCCATTAAGACGTTTTAAGAAACCGTTTCAAAGTTTCCTACTCTATGCTTAACTTTGGCGATGAAATTAATGAAATGTTTATCCTTTTATCTTAGAAAGAGAACCAAAAGCAACCTCCTAAGGAACGAAACTATGCATAAAGTAGTTGACTGAAGTATAATAAAGTACTCAAGTCGAAAAGCAAATCATTTTCGACTAAAATATCAAGTTCCAATTAGAAATACTGATGATAATTGTTTATTTTTTATTTTTTAAATAATTTAAATTTTTTAATTATGTATAAGCATTACAATATTAAAAATATTGGCATATTCAATTCAGGATGCCATTTTCATATCACATCATTTTATTTTGTTTTCGATAAATATTAAATAGTGGCTTTTTTGTGGTCAAAATTTTCAGTGCAAATACTTAATTAGGAAAAATTAAAGATGAATATACTCTCTTTTTATACACGAAAACAAAATTCAAAATGTTCTGTCTGTATTTTCTAATTATTTCATATCATTTATACTAAGCATCATGATAGAATTCAGAATAAACTACCAAAATAAGGTATTGGAATATATAATTTTGTTTCAGACAGCAATATATTTAATTTAATTCATTTAATACAAAAAATTTATCTTAGTTTTAAAATAGCAATATCTTATGAAATTGTTTCCCAACTTAGAATTAAGCAGCAGTTCTGCTATAAAGCAGTATTTAAACGATCAAAGTTGTATGTTTCTCAGAGAATATAATTGTGTCGGTAAATCACTTTCTAAATTAATTTCTTAGTTTTTCTTGAGGGTTGTTGAAGTTAATAGATTTTAAAGCATTTGTCAGACTTTTTAGTAATTTACGATCTGTTTCGAGATATACGATATATGTGACGATGCAAAAGGCAATTGTCACTACACATTCTTAAACAGACATTTTTAAAATTTGATATTTCCTTACTTTACGAAAATAAAAAATTTTCACCAAGGACTCAAGATGTATTCTCATGAAAAAATATATTTTTGTCTACTCTGTGGAAAAACTAAAATTCATTTAAACTGTAATTTTTCTTAATTAGTCTTCTACAGATAAAATTGTTAAAAAAGCAATAACTGAAGGATGTACGTTTTCTAGGCATTGTTTGATATTCTGTTGTGATATGAAAAACTGAGAAGAGAGTACAGATTTGGTGTCTATCTCATCACCGGACACAAGATTCAAAACAATAAGCCACTGTCTCATAGAATATCCTATAACGTCATTCATAGTTTTTACGCAGCAATAATGGAATGTTAGCACACAAATGCAGATGGAAAGGATTATGAAAATTCTTTTTTTTTTCAGCAGTTACTTTATTCAATTTACTACTAAAAGTTAAGTTTTAACTCTTAGTAGTAAATTGAATAAAGTATTTTTATTAAAAGTTAAGTTTTAACTCTTAGTAGTAAATTGAATAAAGTTTTTTTAATAAAAGTTAAGTTTTACTTAAATATAATTTATTCAAAATATTCACATCTGAATTACAGTAAAAATATTTAGTAATAAGAAAATAAAACTGATATTTATATACAGAATAACTTTTTCTAATGTAAACGAACACACACACACATATATAAACAAAGATTGTTTCTATAGTACTATAGGTTTCCGAGTTCCGATTTCTGCGAACCGAAACCTCATCAACCACTTCATAATTTTGACCTTTGGTCAAAAAATGAGATCGACAGCTGGATTCGGACCTTGTTCATCACATAACACAAAGTTATATTGCAATGTGTAAAATTTTAATAAACATACAATCTCCGCATAATATTTTTCGATTCTATCTTGTACTGTGAACAACAATTTCCACCCTAAGCTAATGCCATCAAGAATGGAAACTCTGTACAAACAAATATATATTTTCTATAAATTAAAGATGGACTATATAATGAGATTTCAAGAACTTCGCTTTCTATTTCTCCATTTTGAATTTCACTGAAAAAGTATAGATATTGATCGATATTGTATTTCTTCTAACTTTGTTATAAGTACCTGGTTTTTATATTAGGATTTCTTTTCAAGCCATAGCGTATAGTTAAACTTCTTCACGAATGTTACAATAATAAGCAATATAAAACTTATTTATAATAATGATAGCTAATATTTACTTTCTTTACTTTTTACTAAAAATTTACCTTCAATAGTATATCAGACTGAACATTATTTTAATTAAACAACTGTGACAATACAGTTTTTAAATGAAGACTTAATAAATATATTTTATATTTTTAATTACAAGAAAATTCAGTTACGCTAGTTTTACATTCTGTGGTAGAATAATCAACTTTAAAACTACAGCATATTGTTTTAAATTGGTTTGTGTTGAGGCCATGTTTTCTCATTTATTTGGCAACGTAATGAGCATTACGAAAGGTTAGCTTCATCACATTTCTTTCAAGCATTTAAAATACTAATAAAAATCTATATTCAAGTTTACATCACTGAGTTTAGCATCCGAATTTTAAAAAAACAGACTATAATCTAATCTATATGAATTGTTTATTTAATGTATATAAGAAATATAAATGATTAAAAATGTATATTACATTAGTTAGAATAATAATATAACACGCTCATTTCTAACATTTCAACAAATCTTTATTATATAATATATAAACTAAAGTGTTTCTGATTTGAGAATAAACTTCCTGCCTTATTCTTTTTTGAGAATTCATATAAACAAGTATTTGTGCCGAGGTTCATGTTCTTTCGTTCCATGAAAATGATTTTCAATAGAGTTTTTAAAATCTGATCAAATTGTCTGATTAGTTGACAACCGATTTCAACCAAGAGAAAAATTTGAGATCTCATGTTAATTTTTAAGAAATCAAAAGCTTTTCATTTCAAAATATTTGAAAAACACCACTTCTTTTATCATCTTCTACATTAATTAGAGTTGAAGGATTAGTTGAAAGAGAGAAAATTGAATTAATCTAATAACCACACAATAAACTTCTTTTCTCCTCATTATAAGATATTTTGAGAATCATGTTTGCAATAAACATATTCATTAATAAAATTTCTTTGACATAAATATTTTTACTATAAAAATTAATATTTATCAATAAATAAATTATTCATTAACAAATATAAACTAAGAACTTTAAATAAGCGAATAATATTTTAAATAATTTTTCGACAATTTGTATTCTGATAACTAAAGATGGAGACCTGTGGACAGTTATAAATTGTTTTATATGTATAGATAAATCACAAGTGTGAATACAGTATATTTCTTGTGCATCAATAATTATTTTAAATACGGATTAAATTGTATTAGTTTAACAGAACGAAGCAAGTTTATTAACTTTGAAGACAATTAAAGGCAAATTAGTAAAAACATATTTTCTCAACATTTAATATACTTTTACTTATTATAAAATTCTATAATTAATTAATTTTTTAATTATAATTTTTTCTTTCCCATTTTAACTTTGAATGTGAAAGAAGTTAATATAATTCAGAAAATATAGGCTAATGATTATGGCCACTTTATTGATCAGAGAAATTTATTAAAACATTTTATTTGTCATTTATAGTGATTGTATTTTACGTTGTGAAATGGTCTACGTACTGCTTATTGTAATGTATATTTGCAACCGGGCACCATATTTCCACATTTTAAGCCACAGTTAAGTAATAAGTCAATGTGAGAGTTTTTTGCCTTCTTTCTAGACTTCATACTACACCAGCATTCTGTCCTAAAATAGATAAATTATATGATATTATAAAATAGACGCCATAAAATATCGATATATTATATCTTAAAAAAGATTTGAAAAATTTATTTGTATGAGGGTGTATGAGAATTTTTCATTCGATTAAAAACAATCATTCAACTTGTCTATAACAAGAAACATATCTTTACAAACAGTATAGTTATTATATATAACAATTATAAGGGTTAAAATAAAAAATTTTCAGCAGTATCAGGGATAGAATAAAACAAAATTAAAATTTGTCACAAACTACATAATATATATACATTCTGGTCTACTCCTACAATTTTATATTTTATAGATAATCGAGACTTCACAAGTTAGAGGGTTACTTTAGATTTTATCTCCTTCGATGAAATAAACTTTATAATAATTACTTACACTCATTAAAAACCATTTGTAATTAGTGACCTTTTTTTCCTGTCCCATCATATTATTTGTGTGAAATTGTTTAAGACATAATTTTTAAAAAAAATACTTGCCTTTTCAAGAATTAAAATTAACTTAGAGCTTGTTAAACATTAAAATATTGTCTTCACAAATTGCTCTATCAAGACTCAGGAATAGCTATGGATTTAATACATAATGCTACTATAAGTTATTAAATCAATGATAACCGTTAAGTCAAGCTCTGAATAATGAGAACTTTGAATGGCACTGTAAATACTCATTTATCTTCAATAAAATGTTCAGAGTTTCTTCCTTTGCAATTTTAAGTGCTATCTATCAAATTATTTATCAAAATGCATTCGCAATTGACATAAACGTCAACAGTCACCTCACTTCGCATTAAATTATTTTCAAAGAATAGTTGCAAATCTTTCGCCTTTAAATTTGGTGCTAAAATTTATACACACACACATTTGTTTTCTGCGTTAGTCCTTATCCTACAAAAAACATGATTTCCATATTACATACTAAGGAGCAAAAATTTACAGACTTCAGTATTTTTTATTTATTTAGCATTATAATTGTATATATGAGAACTGGTACATTGAATAATATTCTGAATTAAATAACTGATTACAATTCTTTTATTGTTGAAAAATTGTGGATAAACATAACTTTTTACTGTGGATTTCAGATTTATTTAAACAGACAAAAAAGTTATCACAAATCATGATGAGAAATTTTGGTATATATATATATACATACATACATATATATATATATATATATATATATATATATATATATATATATATATATATATATATATATATATATATATATATATATATATATATATATATATATATATATATATATATATATATATATATATCACTTGTCACGCCAGAGATGGTATCATTGCGAAAGAAGAGCAAAGCTTGCACAGCCGATAATTGAGTTCCACTGTAGCAATTCCATTGGAATTGTTTCAATCGTACTGTGATATATAAGTGGATGGTCAGCTGGAAACATACTCTAACGTTGAAATCCATGGAACAATACGTTTTTTGTGGACAAAAATTCTAACGAATACAGAGAACCATCGTAAGATATTGGCAGTGTATGAACCACATGCAATATACTGTCCAGTCATTGTGTAATGGTGCCAGAAGCTCGAAGACGTTGCACAGACTTAACCTATGTGGAAAGCAAGGGAGGCCAACAACGATGAGCACATTGGACATGGTGGAGAGGGTGGAAGGCATTATTGTCACCAATCGCTGAATGAGAGTCGTGCACATTGCGCGACAGTTGGAAATATCTGTTGGCAGTACTCATTCCATCATGCGTTTCTAACTGGATTATCGCGATGGGTTTCTTATTCTTTAAGTTCCGAACACAAAGTAGCAAGGTTTGCAACTTCCTTGGAATTTCTTCAACCTTATCCTACCGACGGCAATGATTTTTTATGCCGCATCATTACGTTTAATAAGATATGGGTGGATCACTTTATTCAAGAAATGAAGCAATTGTTGTTGGAATGGAGATACGAACAATGTAAAACCTCACAGGGCACCCACAGTACAGGATTTGCTTTGCAGCTCTGAATGGGAGGTCTTGAAGCATAACTATCTAGTGCCCTGCAACTTTCATGTGTTCGGCAAGCTTAAAGAACATTTAGGCAATTTTCCAACAATGACCAGGTTCAGACACCTGTTATAAGCTGGTCTCAAGAACCAAAAGGAGAAATTTTCTATCGTCAGGTTATCGATCGATTAATGCTACATGCCGACAAATGTCTGCAGTGATTGGGAGATGATGAGGAGAAATAGTATGTTGTATGTTTGTCATATTGTATTACAGTGCACTTCTCAGAAAAGTGCTTTTTGACTTACATTGTTCGAGTGTAACTTACTTTTTGAACGCCACTAGATAGATAGATAGCTTAAAAGAAGCAAGAATAATACTCATTTCGAATCATTAATTCTTCTCAACATAGCTATGTCTTGCAATTTTCCTTTGGAAATAATTAAAATCAATTTTTTTACATACAATTTTATCACTAAATCCTGTCCTGAATTTTAAAGGAATATCAAAATCAATTTTTTACATTTTTCTCATGATTTAAATGTAAAAACTTAATGAATGAACATGCTCAAATGGACATTCTCATATTAATAAGAAGTGCACAAATATATAACCTAACTCTCATGTATCTTCTTTTTATCTATGTGTGTATTTACTGCGTATTAAAGTTATGCAATATTTCATAGATTACAGTCTGTTTTATATTGTAAATTGGATTCAGAGAGAGTTTCGTAACTTAGAACCAAGATCAAATGATGATATTTGCATGATAAATAACATCTTTCTTATCAAATTTAATACTACACTAGAAATAATTAACAAAATGCCCAATTGATTATTTGTTATAAAAAAGTATTTGTTCATAGAAACTGAGGAGCTTTGAATATAAAGATAGAAAACTGGTTATTCTCTGTGTATGATTAAGTGAATTGTATTTGCAGTTAAACTAATAACTCAAGAGCTGTTGAAATATGCTTCAAAGACCACCAACTGCATGAAAAAATCTTTTTAATTTGAATAGCTCCATAAATAATAAATTACCGCATAACCAGAAAATATATAAAAAGTATGCTTCCGAGACTATCTCGTCACAATATGTATATATTTACATTGCATTAGAGCAACACAATGAATTATTTGCTATGAGCCGAGATTTAGCATAAGGAAAATATAACGATAGAACTTCGTAATTTCTAACGAGAGTAAAATGGTGGTACGTACGCTTAAAATATGTTGTTTTTACTTCTCTTCAAACTACAAAATATACGAAGGACAACTGTAAAAATAATTACATGGATTTAAATGACAAATTATCACTTTTTACATAATTGAATAATAAATAGTGATAATTTGTTACGTGTATATATGTGTGTGTGTGTGAGTGTGAATACATATATATATATATATATATATATATATATATATATATATATATATATATAACTATGCATAATAACAATTATTAATTATTTAATTATTAATAATTTATTATTTTTATTTTTTATTTTAAATTAAATTTTAAAATAATTATTAAAATAAATAAAAAAAATTTCAAACTATTGAATAAGTTGAGTATAGTAAAAGGATTATTTCAAAATACTTTGGAAATACATGATGCAGCCTCATTTAGTTTTCATGAAATAAATTAATCCTTTCATCGGAATAACAGGATGTAGAAGCATTTTCTCAGTAACAGCGGGAAACTTTTCAGTAACAAAAAAAAAAATTAAAGTGGAGGAAATGATCGGGAAAATTATCAGAAATGTTTCATTGTTTTTGTAATGAAAGATAAGCTGCTATTTTCAAAAATTAAAGAGATTATGATTTATATGTATTTTTCAATGGTATATGAGCAATAAATTTCGTTTTTATATTTTTAATAAGTGAATGGGAAATAATCTAGCATAAGCGAATTACACTTTATTTTTTTGAATACTGTGAATATATATTCGTACATCACATTAACAATTAAGAACTATTCTAATTAATAAAGAGATTCAAATCAAAAGAACTTAGATACAGAGTACTGAAAGAGCAAATACAAGGATTAAATAAGAAACCGTTCATCTGAATGGAATAAGTGCACGCAGTGAGGAATCCATCCAATTAGGAATCCATTATTTAGAAAGGACTGATTTTCCAGGTTTCTACGATTTATGATAATCTGAAATGAAGATTAATTTTGAAATAATTATTAGAAAGGATTAATTTTAGGATTATTATCTGAAATCATTTCTAAACATTTATTGGAAACAGGATTATGTTTCATTCTAAATAATACCAAAAGCTCAGAATGCATACAGCTATATATAAATTATATTTAAAAAAAGGTAATACACACACATTGGTGCAGACAAAACTTTACACATTTAAATTCATTTTGGGTGTATATTTTTATGTGTACACGTTTACATATATTTCAAATAAATATTTCTGGGATATGAAACAATATACACACAAAGTTTATATAACTCTATTATTGAAGAATTTATACTATTCACAATTTAGTTGCACTATCTTAATATCTTAAAAAGATTAAAAATGAAATATTTTCTGAATGTTTTAGGTGAAAGACATATACATACATACATACATACATACATATATATATATATATATATATATATATATATATATATATATATATATGTGTGTGTGTGTGTGTGTGTGTGTGTGTGTGTGTGTGTGTGTGTGTGTGTGTGTGTGTGTGTGTGTGTGTGTGTGTGTGTGTGTGTGTGTGTATATATATATATATATATATACACGCATTGAATCTCGAGTCATAATTAGTAAATTACTGATTAGTTCTGGATGAAATTGAAAAACGTATGAAACGTATGTTATGTCATACACAAAAATTAGGAAGTCTATAAAAAATTAGTATTTGTCTGAATACGTAAGGCAAACATTACATCTAATTAATTCTAACACCTTGAATTCAAGAATATCGTAAGAAAGATCAGGATAGTATTTTTCGCCATAAAATATTAAAAGTTCTGTCAATTCATCACTGAAAAATGGTAAGGCTACATTTTTAATGTATAGCCAGGCAAAACAATTAAAAAAAGTTTTAAAAGTTTCTTAAATTTCCGTTACTTTGTAAATATAATATTTTCAATATTTTGACATATAGTTTTATATATTCGCGAATGTGAACTACTGTACCATATTAATATATGATTGAAAAATATGGTTTCTTTTTAAGAGACATAACTTATGAAAGAAAATTTACAACAGTCACTAGAAGTAAAAATTTGATAAAAATTAAGCAAAAATTAAGTGAGTGTGCGTAATTTTATTTATAAATTTAGTATGTTATACAAAAGTTAAAAGTTTCATGAAATTGATAGTCACATTTGTTCGAAGGAAATATTCATGTAATTAGAAGCAATATGATGCAGTCTTAAGACACTTTATCGTTGAAGTTATACTAAAATTTAATTGCATATGTATGTGGTTACAAAAACACATAGATTTATGCAGAATCGTTTGTTAGTATGGTGTATGACTACGTTTGGCATCTAATACAGCTTAGATTTGCCTAGGAATCGATTCATAAATGTGCTGAATATCGCTTAGAGAAACATTGTACCATTCTATATGTACATATTGTGAAAGATCAGGGAAATATGTTAGTGGAGAATATTAATTCTGTATTAATGCTCTGAAACGGGCCATATCAGTTAAATTATATTGAAGTCGGGGGACTGTGCAGGCAAGGTAGGTGTTTATTCCTTTCCCTGTTCATCAAACCATGATTGGACAAGTCCAGCTGATGGATCGGTGTATTACCATCCTGAAAAATTCCTTCTCCTGGGGAAAACAAAGTTCGAATCATAAGATGAACCTTTTAAGCTAAAGTATCTTTATACTCCCCCCCCTAGAGATCCTTCCCTACAGGGTTAAGATTTGTCCAACATGCAACAGAACATATTACTTTCTTCTACTGATCAATAGACCAGATCTTATGAGTGTATAGTAAACGTGTGAACTTCTCTTTCTGTCCACTATTTTGCTATCCCGCACTTGCTTTGTCGAGCCGTGTGTGTGTTGTTATAAATTTAGAAACCATATTTCTAAAAACTCATGAATGTTAGGATGTCTTGATTACACCTGCTCCAGATAAACAAGCTTCTACAATTTGGCCTTTTTGAAAATTTGAGAGGTCTGACATTTTCTGTTTTTGAAAAAATCCGAAAATTACAGAATATTATTAACGATATTCATACAATCAACTTATATACGTTTCTATTTATAAAAAAACTGGTTGCTATAATTTTATTTTAATAATTACGCGAAACGCATTTAAAAATATCACTTTTATTCACAAGTTTTTCCGTTATTTTAATAACCACTTGTTCATCAAAATCTTAAAAAAAGTTTATATATTTAAAAAATATTGATAAATATGTTCATTTATATGTACATACATGCTTGCATAACTTCTTTTAAGTAAATATAACTTCTAAGATTAATAGCTTAGTAGTTTAGTTTCATTATTCAGAATCCTCCTAGGATTACAAAAACCGTAGTGTCTGGTCATGACAAAGCAACTATTAATATTCGGAGAAATATATTGTAACCAAAAATATTTCACTGAGTTTTACTTAAAACAACTGAGTCTCATATCACCAATTTAATATAAAATGCAACGAAACTTTTGAGAACATTTTTGCATTTGATTAAATGTTCTGATCTATACAGAACCATTAATTCTAACAATTATTAGCAATTCAATATTGACGCTGAAACAAAACATTCTAAAGAAAATAAATCGTATCAGTTACTAATCGAAAAAATATAATTATATATTTTATTTTTCATAAAACGAGGGTGGATTGATACACGCACCGAATAATAATGAGTTTAAATAGTTTAAAAGTAAAGAAGACCTAAAGTTATAAAAATGCTTTTTTTAGCTTAGAAACATTGCTTTTCATAAAACTTGTAAACTGTAAGCATAGTGTGTTTTTATGTTAAAAAATCAGTGCTATTCTTAAAATTGTAAGCCAAAACTATTATATACTGTTGACAATATGGAATTCTTTTTAAATGAATCCATACAGGAAGTGTTTGTGATTAAATAGTTAAAAATATTTTTATACATAGCTACCATAGAATATCTATTTGGAAACAACTGCGAAATTAGAAACATAAACTTTTCGAAATCTCATGGTAGAAAAAACGTAAATATAATGAAGAAATCATTTTTCAAAAGTATTGGAGTTTACAGTTAAGGGCATTCAATTTATCAATTTTCAAATATAATTAATAATACAATGCTTCACATTAACACAGTTAATTATACCGGTATGTAAAAACACTGAACGGATTTTAAGTAGATTAGTCATGGAATCTTATAAAGCTTCTTTGAATAACGGGGCTTGTGACCTTGCACATTAAACACACTTTCTGAATTCCAGCATAATCGCCATTAATAGGATTACTTTTTTAATCATTTTAGAATACAGAAAGTTTTTTTTTTTTTTTTTTACTTTGTAAAATTAGGTACATATCAGGAAAAAACCTATAAATATTTTTAACTGTATGAAATGAAAAATATTATATTATAAATACATGCAATATAATTAATTAGTGGAAATAAAAGTTGTTTTGAAGGTTATTACTCAAAAATGTTTTGAAATTAAACTGACAAACAAATTAAAGTTCTTGAATAATAAAAAGAGAAAAGGGCTTAATTGCTTTATATATACATCAGTTTTCTTATTCTGCTTACTCGTAGATTAATTAATTTTGAGTTGTCAGACATTTAGAGAATGCGGATTAACTTGAGAAGTTTTTAATTTAAATATTTATGACATACGCAAATGTGAGTTTAAATTTTATCAACACGTGAGATTAAAAAGATTATCAACAATCAAAAGAATTAAATTTACATTTCAGCATTCATTATGTTCACCTAACTATAGTAATAAATATAATACCCAGTGTCACTTATTTTGACTAATAATGAATCAACGAGAGGACAGTAATCATTGAATACCTTCTTCATAAGCACTCGGAATAAGAGCTCTAGTTTTCGTTGCAGTATTTTAAATAACTGACGGCTTATTTTCATGTATTTCATTGATTGAAATATCTGTTATTTTCAAATGACTAATGGAAAATGTATATTAGAGATGATGATTTCCGTGCTTATATTCGATGCTGTGTAATCATTAGCCTTCAGATATTCTAACGAACCTGTTCGATTGAAAAATGGTGTGCATATTATTAGTAAGCATCCATTATATTCTAGAAATGGTTATGAGTACGATGGGTATCAGAGTAATAAATTCTCTCTGAGAAATTAGGACTTTTAGGTGTGTCAACAAATAATAGTACCCCTGTTAATAATATATCAAACCGAAAATATGATTACCAGCACAAACATGGAAATGGGTGTCTTGAACAACTGTATGAAACATGCTGCGAAACTGTTGACAAGTGATGTGTTGTTCAAAAGAACTAAATCAAGAATATCAGAATCTCATAATCATCCTTCAAAATATGAAAAGCAAATTGACCTCCCTTAGGAAACTGAAAAGAAAAATATAGAAGACCTAGGTCCATTTTCACATGAATCGGATAATTCTGACAAAATTAATTATATGAACCCTTCATTTAAACCCATTGTTTCCAATTCTACATTGAAGTCTTTCATCATCCAATTTTGAATCTGTTTCTTCTAGTAATGCTGAACTAAATTGTAGCAAGCAACGTAAACAATTGGGAACAACTGAAAAAGAAATATGTGAATTAGAAGACATGTATGAGAAATTAAACTTAAGTAATGTCGATCTCTTTTAGGCCATGCCGAAATAAAGGATTTACCGACATTTTACCAAGCAAAACCAACTCATATGTTAAAGCATAGTAAAAGTAATACAATACTTTATATGAAACGATAAATCCGATGTTTCACAATCCGAGCAAAATTCCTCGGCTGAGAAGATATGGATTACCCAACGGGATAGCTGATGATATGGCACTGAGAAAATTGCACAAATCAAGAAGACTTCAGCATATACCGTAAGCAAAAATAAAATAACTGATGTTTTGTGTTTTTCACATTTCACTCCAACTGTCCCAGCTTGTAAAGATATCCTTTCATTAGATGTTCTAGAAGATGAATTTGATGATTTGTCTTAACGAAAGCATTAATTTGGTAAAAAGAGTCAAATCGCAGATGCTCAACCTCCCTTTGGTATACCTGTGAGACCACCACCTCCTCAGAAAGTATTTACTGATTACCACCATGCGATTCCTTGGGGTGTCTTGCAGTCACTCTGCTATCCAAAAGGCAATGCAGGTGTGGTAAGGGAGGATTTGGCTTTTAGAGCTTTGCGTAGGGATGAACCAGAATGAATATATTATGATATATCTCAACTTTATAGAATGAAAATTAAATACTCTTCCTGCAGACGATTTTCTAGTGCAAGATATTTATTTCCAACTAACTCAAATTTAAATCAGCTTATGATTTTCGAATAACTTAAAGTAGAAAGAGCTTCTATGTAAACTTAAATAAAATGTTCACATTTTCTAAAAGGTATATTATTTTACTATTATATAAATAAAAGTAAAAAAATTACTTAACAATGTATAACTGTTTTATAAAATAATTCATATTTATTCATTTCTGTTCATTATAATTAATTTTTATTTATATTCTTAATTTCAGTATTAAAATGTACTTGAGATTTCTAAGTAATTTAGTTTACTTAGAAATGTTTGATAGTTTACTCATTTTTCAATTTTTCATAAGTGTATGATTAGAATTCTTCTTATTAAGAGAAACTTTATCTTTGGTACATTTCTGACTCTATAGTTTTTGAAATAAAATAATTTCATCAGACGTTTTTTCTTAAGCAAATTAAAAATGATAATCATAAAATTTCAAATTATAATTATGTTATTCAAAGAAATAGTTCAACAATAACTATTGTTAATTATTAATTCCTTCATAATGATGATTTTCTACTCGCCTACATGTGATAATTGATTAGATTTTGTCAATTAACGTAAAAGCAATGTCTTTCTCTCACTGATCATGTGTTACAAGTAACTAGCTTTTTTTCTTAAGGAACTATTTTATTTCACACCTGCGAAAATCCTTGAATCAAATGCATAAAAAAAACACAAGTTAATTTAAAATGCTTTTAAAGTTGATTAAGAAATGCGTGATGTAAAAGACCATCGTGAAATTGAGTATTCTTTACCTTATGTAGATGAGAAAGCATTATAACAAATTGTAAAATATCTAAGAAATTGTTTTTAGAATAATAATAATATAATGGTTTTTTTATATAAAAATGTTAAAATATAAGAAACGAAAAGCAAACGTTCCACATTCAATGAAATTGATATAGAAACGTGTATATTTAGTTGTTAAATAATTATTATATAATTTAATTTAATGAATTAAATGGTGGAAATTTATATAAAAAATCATCTAAAAATTTGCATAATATTTATTCTATTCATTAGCATTTGCATTTAGGAAAATGCATAGATTTTGAAAAAGTCCCATTTTGAAGGAAATAAATGATCTTGAGTGAGCTCCACTAAAAATTAAAATATTTTCTATAATTTTAAATAAGTTAAAAACGAAAGAAAAAGACAGATTTTTTTCCAATGGAAAATATTGATTTTATGTCTGAAAGTTAAATACAGTATGATTCGCAAAGAACAAGACATGTGTGATAGTATATTAAATAAGGTTAACTTGAGATTATATTTTTGAATTCTACGTAAATTTAGTACGTAACATAATATTTTACCTATCAAAACAAATACTTACAGTATTTTTATCTTAATTCCCATCAAATCATGATAGTTCATTTTACAGTGTATATTTTATAAGAAGAAAGCAATTGATTTTAAATAAAATCATCAATCAATCAAAATTAGTATTATTAGTATAACCACACATTCAGCTTTTTTATAATTAAACAAAGAAATATATATATATATATATATATATATATATATATATATATATATATATATATATATATATATATATATATATATATATATATATATATATATATATATATATATATATATATACATATGTATATATTAGGGAAAAGTAATATTTCTGCGCGGTTGAAATGATCAGTCTAATACCGGAAGATGCTTCTTGAGTTTCCCAAGGATAGTAACGCAACAGTAGCGACCAAAAAATTTCGTGATGTTTATCCAAGGGCATTATACGTTTTAATGCCAAATATGGTTTTCTAAGTTCAGATCCTGTAATTTTTATTGCTCTGACTCCTATCGATCAGGAAGACCAACAGCATTAGACTGAGGGAGAAGTGGAAGCAAATTGATGTCAAACAACCATGGAACTGTCAAATATTCTTAACCAACCTTTGTCGACCATCCACTAACATTTACAGCATATTGGAAAAATAAGCAGAGCAGGTGTTACAATCCCCCATAATCTGTCCTAAGAGAATGAAGCCAACTGATCCATCACATGCAACATATTGCTTCAAAGGCACCATACTGAACCATTTTTTGATCATTTTATCATTGTATATGAACAATGGGTCCTAAATGATAATGCAAAGCGTAAAAGACAGTGGCTCTCTCCGAATGAATAACTGCGAAGTACTGCGAAGCAGGATTTACATTTCAAAAAAGCGCATTTGTGTTTTTGGTAGACTATTCATGGAATTGTTCAATTTGAAGACCTGAGACTGGACAAACTGTTAATCCAGGCTTTTATTTTGAACAATTGGATGGAGGGAACCAATATTCAATCGAAAAAAACCGGCGATTGTCAATAGAAAGGGCTTCATTCTGCAACATGGCAATGCAAGACGGCACTGTGCAAGTCGAACTCTGGAACAAATTAATAAATTCGTGCCCGAGGTATTTCCCCACTCATCAAACTCTCTCGACATTGCTCGCGTACCCTCGGATTTCCATTTATTCCGAACCCAACTTATTTTCTTAGTCGCAAAAAATTTGAAAATTTGGATGATGTTCAAAATGCCATTTAAAGATATTTTACTCAAAAGCTAATTGATTTTGATCAGTCCGGGATTCAAAATTTGCACACTAGATGGCAAAAGGTTGTTGATAACTATGGTTGTTGTATTATATGTAAAAATAAAGAAATAAAGATTATATATATTTATATATATATATATATATATATATATATATATATATATATATATATATATATATATATATATATATATATATATATATATATATATAATGAAGTCAATGATTTTGACATGATTGTGAAAGTTAAGTACAGATATTTTTCTTGGCATATGACTCAATATGCAGCTACGATATGAGATAAAATGTTATAATTTAACTATATTTTGAAAAGAATATTTATTTGAAACCTTTTAAAATATAAAACAGTCTTCTTACTCTCAAAAAGAGTACATTATTATGTACTGATTGTTTAACAAACAGCTTAAAAATTCGTACAAAAATAAACCTAAAAATATTTCTTTATAAACATATGAGAAATTTTTTCAATATTTTTAATAATTATTATTAATTTAATTAAAATATTTTCTATTTTTCTTAAACTGAAAATTAAATTCAGTATATTCAAAGGTGCAATTATTGTTTAATTTATAACTCTATTTGAAATCGAATATTAGAATTTTAAGAGTTTGTCCCATTGTATAAGTCTATATTGAAAAATATTTTATATCAAATTTTATGCGCAAATAAAAGTTATTGTGTTGGATAAATCACAAACAAATCAAAGCTTCAGAGAAAAGGACCTGCAAAAACTATTTGCGCTTATGCTACATTCACACACATTCTGGATTTCTTCATACATTAAAAATTAATAAATAAATTGTATATAAATTTAAAACTGACCATTAATACTATTTATATAAGTTCGTATAAATGAACAACAACACGTTTCTCAACTCATATCTAACATGCATGTAGAATAATTTAAACCCATGACACTATTTATTCCTTAAACTAAACTAAAACAGTTTATTACTCTTCAGAATTGTATAAAATGGATAATTTTCTTTATTTAGAACTGTATGCAACTTTATTACTTTTCGTTTTAAGAAACATTAACCTAATTTAAATCCTCTTTATCATATCTCAATATTCAACATTCCAAAATAGTTTAGTGTGAACTACCTTGCTTTTACAAATTTTTCCTAAATTAGTAAGATTTTATTTTACACTCTTTGATCTGATACATAGTCCGCCTTTCTCAGCACAAGAGAGAGAGAGAGTAAAGTTTTAAATTCAATAACTTAACTAAGAGTGGTCAAATTTGATAGAATTTGTAGATTAAAATTTATATCTAATCACACATGTTCAATTTGAAATATGATTTTGAGAATTTACTTTAAAATATACAATTTTCAAAGAGATATTAGCAATATCATTATGCTGCATAATCTAGAGCTTTCATTTAACAGCCAATTTAAAAATTAGGTTGGCAATTTTTCAAAACAATTTTAGAACAAATCAACAATAATGGTCAATACTTTCTTGTATGTCTAGGATAAGACAAATTCTTGATAACGCTAAATTCTGTTTTGTCCTAAAAAAGGACACTTTTTTACCACTAATCAAATAATTAAATGATTAGCACAGTTAGCATATAAGAGAGAAAATAAGTTGGAATCTTGAATTGAAATAAGTTCTATTTTATGATATTTCATAATGAAATATGCTCTGAATATGTAGAATGTAAATTAAAAACATGAATATTTATTAAGAACTTTATTTTGTATTAATTTAAAATGGTTATTTATATATTTTGTAGAATATACTAATATGAATTTATCTTAATAGAAACTGCATACTTTTGAAATAAAATCAATTAAATATTTTATCTTATTTTATTATGATAATTTCTTACTCCAATTAATTTGCATAAAATACTGAGAATTATATCTAAGTGGTATATCATACGCATATTCAACTTTATAATATTAAATTTATGGAAACTACTTCAGAATAAATATTTAGGGTAAATTACATGAAACTTGATATTAAAACCCCATTTATTTTTTCAAAGCTATGCTTATAGTTTTCGAAAGTATCTGTGAACAAATACATCATCAAAATATTTCTAAATATTTCTAATTATTAATACTAATAAAAAATTCAATAAAAAAACCTATTCAAACAGAAGAAATTACTTTTAAAGAGAGATATTTAAAGTTATTTTGAACTCTAAAAATTTTACAAGTGAATAGTTGTTCAAGGAAAACTGAACAAATTGACTTTCTTTTTAAATAAACCAACTTTCTTTTGAAACAAGTTGTAAGAGACCAGAAATTCGTTAATTTAGTGATCAGAGATAATTTAAAAATAAAAATGAATGGTTGAGTATTTTTATAAAGCAATAAAAAATCAATATTTTTTCAGTTTCCCTTAAGTTCTTCTTTGAAGCTAATTTTTCTTTCTGTGTGTAATCTTATATAATGTTTTTTATAAGACACAAAAACAAGAAAGAATATTAATTGCGTCGGAAAATAAAAGCATGAAAAATTAGTTTCTATAGTAAAAAAAAATTACTTTATAAATTCTAAGTTACGAATAAAACTGATTTTAAATTTAGATTTATTAAATATCTTGCCGCATTTCATCTTATTTGAAAATGTTAATCACATTTTTTCCTCAATTAATGAATTATTATGAAGTGCTGTTCGCATATATTTTTATAAAGGGATCAAATATTATTTATAAACATAAATAAGCATAACACATATTAATCTCTATTAATATTGTGAAGATAAATTCTTAACAAGAAAAGAAAGGTTAGAAGGTGCATTTGAAATTGTATAAAAATTCACCTGAGCATATTTATGCATTGATACATAGGTGTAATTAAAATTTCAAATAAAATTAATTTAGTAATCAGTTATTTTTATTAAATAGACAATTGTCTTGGAAAATTATTATTCTGTAATTAATTACTAAATTGTTATTATCCGTAACTAATCAATAGCAATTGGTTACTGATTTGTACTAAATAACTAATTGCTAAAAATTCTCAAATAGAATGATGTTCCTCAATCATTTTTTCAGGGCAAAATACATAAAAGAACTGTGCAGGGGATATTGAAATTTACGAATATTTTAAATTTAAGAGTGCAAATTGATTTTTAAATCCTCCAAATATAGAGAATAGGAATCTTCTATTGTCTATTAATTACAAGAATAAGAGGAAATTTGGAATCATTCTTCCAGTGTAAGGATTTCAACTACACTACTGGCCATTAAAATTGCTACACCAGGAAAGCGGCACACCACACACGGGAAATTTGCATGACAGGTAGAACTTGCTGTGATATGCAAATGATTAGATTTTCAGCGCATTCATACAAAGCAGGCGACAGTAGCGACATCTGCAATGCGTATAAAACCAGAGATTTGACAGCAGTTTTCTCATACTCAATTTCCGTTTCAACGTTGTTTTCGGCAAAGAAATTTGTTGTAATGCCTCGTGTAAGAAGAAGAAATGCCTATCAGCACGTGTCTGACTTTGATCGAGGGAGGATTATAGCCTACCTGGATTGCGGTTTATCGTACCGCAATATTGCTGCTCGCGTCGGTCGAGACCCCATGACTGTTAGCAGAATATGGAATCTGATGAGTTCAGGACAATCATACGGAACGTCATGCAGGATCTCAGCGACCCCCCATCACTAACAGCAGAGAAGACAGACATCTTATCCGCATGGTCACAAGGGATCGTACAGCCACGTCACGAACCCTGAGTCGAGAAATGGAGTCATTTGCAAGGCAACAAGTTCCTGCTCGAACCGTTCGACGACGTTTGCAGCAGCATGGATTGTCTGCACGGCGACCATGGCTTTTGCTACCATTGACGCTGCGTCACAGACAAGAGCGCCTTCAATGGTGTGATCAGCGACGAACCTGGACGCGGGAATGGCATCAACTCATCTTTACAGATGAATCTCGGTTCTGCATACAGGACCATGATGGCCGCATCCGTGTTTGGAGGCATCGTGGAGAACGCGCATTGCCAGCTTGCATTGGACGTTGCCATACTGGCCCATCTGCTGGAGTGATGGTATGGGGTGCCATTGGATACACGTCTCGATCACCTCTTGTTCGCATTACCGGCACTTTGAACAGCAACCGTTACATTTCCGATGTGTTAAGGGCCGTGACTCTGCCCTATCTTCGAGGCCTCCCTAATGCTTTGTTTCAACAGGATAATGCACGACCGCATGTTGCCCGTACTGTTCTGAACTTCCTTGATACAGAACAGGTTCGATTGTTACCCTGGCCAGCACGTTCTCCTGATCGGTCACCAATTGAGAACGTGTGGTCAATGGTTGCCGAGCGATTGGCACGCTATCACTCACCATCCAGTACTGTCAATGAACTGTGGCATAGTGTTGAAGCTGCATGGACTGAGATCCCCATACATGCCATACAATCTCTGTTTGACTCCATGCCTAGGCGGATAAATGCTGTTATTGCAGCCAGAGGTTGCTGCTCTGGGTACTGATTTCTCAAGATCTATACATCCTAATTTCGTGTAAATCTAATCACTTGTTCTTTCCACTATAATGTATGTGTCCAATAAATATCGTTATGTTATTTGCATTCCTTCTTGGTGTAGCAATTTTAATGGCCAGTAGTGTAATTGTAAATGTTTTGATAATAGCCTTGCTAACTGCGGTTAAGCATTGTCTTGTCTTAAAAATGTCCAAACATGTAATCACTAATGTTACCTGGCAAAGTCAAGAGATGCAGCT
This sequence comes from Latrodectus hesperus, assembly GCA_037975125.1. Lineage (NCBI taxonomy): Eukaryota > Metazoa > Arthropoda > Arachnida > Araneae > Theridiidae > Latrodectus > Latrodectus hesperus. The sequence goes on along the minus strand of CM075855.1, from coordinate 26,033,480 downwards.
GAATAACCCCAAGGCATTCCAAACGTGTCGCCGAGATATTATATCCCTTCGGTTCAAAATTAGCAGTGATTAGAGAAAAATACTTCAGACCTTTAATTATATAAATTATAAAATGCAGTGCATTGTAAGACAGGAAAGGTTTGAGTTTTTTATTAATGTAAAGGTATATTTGCAATGTGCTTTTAGTCAAAAGTGATATTGTGCACCTACAAAATTTACAAATCTAGCACAGGCTGCTTTTAGATTCGTGTTTAAGACTAGTTAACAAAATTCTAAAGTCACCTTTTCATTAATGAATTTTCGATATAAATTATTTTCGTCTGAAACTCTGTAGTCACTTTTTTATATCAATGTTATCCACAATTGCACATTTTTTCACACCTCTCTCCAACAATTTTTCTTAACCACTTTACTATAAAGTGCAATTTTTTTATCAGATTTCATGTTAAGTCTCTATTTTTTTTACTTACATGCGAGAAAAAATATATTTGAACTATTAGTTCTGTGATCAAGTTTCTATAATGAATAATGTCTTATTAAAAAAAATTGAAGTCTATCATAAATTGGGAGGAGAAATCACTTCAGATTTTATTTTATATCAATAAGAATAAATTTCTCATATCATCATTTGTCTTTTGTGCTAGCTCATTTCCAGTTATAATATTATGAAATACAGATAAAATATTTCAGACTGAAATATGCAATCAGAAATATTCCGAATGGTAATCAGAATCTTTTTGCATACAGCAGTGATCAACTCCAGAAACAACGTTTCTATCTAGTAAAATTTAGGGAATTTCATAATCCCACAAAAAAGCAAATTCATTTCTAAACCATTTATATAATTCTAATTTTTTTATCAGCAATATATAATTTCCCTCACACATCTCTCACGAGAAAATCTATAGCTAAAAAGAATCGATTTTCACAAATTTTAAAAATTGGTTATTTGTGATTGGTTATTGGTAGGTATTACAGTTTTATTAATTAAGCTATTTTTCATCTTATCCTTCATTCATTATTGAAAAAATGCATATTAATGTATTATAAATGCACGTATTTAAGCATTTTTCACTTGTAAACTAAAACATAAATATCTCTATAATTTTATCTTACTTAATAAAAATATTTTAAACTAAGGGCACAAGCATAAAAAAATTAAATATGAACACGATTATTAATTTGCTAAAAAATAGAAAAAAATTTAATACAAAGTCTTTTTCAAAATAATTATTTTTTTAAAATTTATTTTCATTTTCTCGCAAATATTTTCTTTAAAATTATTGGAAAAGTTATGTATTTAGATAATTAGCTATACGTAGAATTTGTTTTTGCATTCAATCAAGCTCTCAAAAGCTTTTAAATTAAATATTTATTGAAAATAAATATGTACTGAAGTAGTAATAATCAAGTAGTAATATTTGGTTATATAAAAATATCAATCCACAATCAATATAAATAAACTAAAATAGAATATTTCAGACAGCAATCATTCGCTTATAATAAAAATATCATATTTATTTTCTGATATTAGCATTATTTCTAGATGAGATATAACACGAGTAATGTCGTTATTTATTAATAAAAATTAGGGAAATATTTGATTATTGTTACAGTTTTTCTCTTTTTGCTGTTAGCTGACGATTAGTACAACAGTTCAGGAGCCCATTATAGCCTCAGGCACCTATAATATTTCATCATGGAAATTCTGTATACAGGAATTCTGGCACACAATCCACGGTTTATCAGAAGTCATTGTATTGACGAAGCAGATAATGATGCATATGCAGCAGTGAACCAACCTATTGCTTACTATCTGGATGAAGTTATAAGATTCCTTAGTACTCTGAAAACCACTTGAACGAGCACTCTGACTTCACCTTTCGGTATCTATTTCCTGATTTTCGACATGTCCAAGTCTTGATGCTCCAGACTCGTCTCACTGAATTGCTTTTATACTGTACACGAGCTGCTATTTCAACAGAGAAAAGTTCTAATTGATGACGGTTGATGGTTTTCTCCTTTGAAACTTTATAAACTGTTGAAATTTCACCATTTTCCGTCAAAAAGACATTGTAATGTTTCGTCGAACATCTATCATTAGTAGATAATGTTACATTACTCCAATGTCACACTACAGCCATCTATTTATGTGATTTCAGTAACAATTTAGAAGACATTGTTCATCAAAAGAATGCGTGGTAACTCTGAAATTTTAATCACCTGTATAAAACACTATAATTTTCCATTTACTGGGAAGTTAATCTCATTTGCACCATTTCTTTATGGTGTTAAGTTTTTCTGTGAAAAAGAGTTTCTATATATATGTGTGTGTGTTTGTCTAGAAGTTCCTTATAAAAAATCTTGCCAAAATTCCAATCACATTTAATTGGAATTTTGGCAGCAAGTTTGAATGCAATATAGTGATTAAAGACGTTTAGCTATAAGAATCGGTCAGTAGGCTGCAAGACTTTTGGTCTCCTTGACTTACTCATCTCCTAGTGAAAACATTCGGAAGATAGCTGTCATATCTTGGAAATTTAACATAATAGGAGAAAAGTATGTTACACATTGTAGAGAAGAGCATTTTCATACCAAACAACACTTTGCGCTAATCATACTCTGATAAAACGGGGTTGTTAGGTTCTTTGTGCATGAGTTCCAACACTGTTACGTTGTTGTTACACTGTACGAAAAATTTTCCTTTAACAAATCACTTGTAAAACTCGTGGTCTAGACGTATACCAGCATACTATGGGAGCCTCTTAGACACCAAGCATTAGATGCATTCAAATAACTCCTCATCAGCTATTATCTTTCATCAAGCTATTATCATGGTCATCTGACAACATTCGATTGGACATCCTCCTATGGAGCCTATCTAAGTAAATGGTGGCATAAGACCCTTTTGATAATGTCGGTATAATTTCGACGCCGTATGACAAATGCTTATACAATTTTGCCATCGAACAAGTGTTGCATGATATTCACTTGGAAGACTAAATAGTAATTTGTATTTTGAAAAGCAAATTAAACACTGATGTTAAATATATTTAATAACAAATAGGTATTCCTTTTTGCAGGCGGTGTGATGCAACCTTTAGAATGCATGCACAAAACAATGTATGTTTTAGGCGTTCCATTCTTCAAATTTCAATATTTTGGGTGCTATTTCGTATTGAAACCTTCCTGATGTACAACTTAATGCTTAACTTCTTTCTTTTACACCGTGTAGTTTTAGAGAGAATACAACTAATTTCCAAACTTTACACCTAAGAACATTGTAAGACTCTAGTCTTATAATGCAAAGCCTCTCTCTTATACCTTTACACTGTTAGCTTATCTCCTATACCTTGACACTGTAAGCCTCTCTCTTATACCTTGACACTGTAAGCCTCTCTCCTATACCTTGACACTGTAAGCCTCTCTCCTATACCTTGACACTGTAAGCCTCTCTCCTATATCTTGACACTGTAAGCCTCTCTCCTATACCTTGACACTGTAAGCCTCTCTCCTATACCTTGACACTGTAAGCCTCTCTCCTATACCTTGACATTGTAAGCCTCTCTCCTATACCTTGACACTGTAAGCCTCTCTCCTATACCTTGACACTGTAAGCCTCTCTCCTATACTTTCACACTGTAAGCCTCTCTCCTATATCTTGACACTGTAAGCCTCTATCCTATATCTTGACACTGTAAGCCTCTCCTATACCTTAACACTGTCACACATAATTACATCTGTAGTTGTTTAAAAGTTAAGGGAGTGAGAAGTAGTTTGACTGGGCACCACATGAGTATGTATTAGGTGTGTGTTATTGATCGATGACAAATAATTCCAATGGAAAAAAACGTTTGAAATGTGGTAAATTGCTATTTGATACAGACTTTAATTCAGATAATTTAATTTTGTGAAAATTAATTAATTTAACTTTAACATATTGATATATTCTGTGACATATAATATTATATTAAAACAAAATTAAAAAGGATATAATAGCTTATTCAAATTAATTACGATATACTAGTTTTTTAAAAGGAGGGAAAAATTTAAATATTATCCTTATTTAAGTATTATATATATATATATATATATATATATATATATATATATATATATATATATATATATATATATATATATATATATATATATGCTTGTTGTTAGCGTAATTTTTACGATTTCATTTCTTTTTAATATCCATTTCTCGTATAAAGAGCTTCGATTAAATTTCCCCATCCATACACAGACGAGATAGCTTCTCCTAGCAACTCGATTGAACTTAATTATAAGAATTTTTTAATAAGGAACAACGTCGAAGATGAATAGCTTGGTTTATACTTTTTTCGAATATTTCTACTGCGCAATCCTATAATAAAAGTACTATATAGTTAAAAAGTTTATATATAGGGCAATATGCATTTTCATTTTCATTAATTTTAATACGTGTTACGTTTTTTTATATATTACAGGGCTTCTACACTATAGTTGTAACAGCAGGATCGTTTCATCTCCGGTCTGTTGTTGGCTTACCAGGTAAGCTCATCATAAATAACAATTTGCGTCATTATAACTAAGTATATTTTGGGATAAACAATTTCAATTATTTTAGCATAAACTCCTATTTGATCTAAAAGTAATTTACAAAAATATAATGCTATTAATATATTTTACATATATTTCACCTTGAATATTTTAAATTATTGATGAATTTCAGACATTCAAAATAATGTTAGAATATCCTCTGCGTACTAAAATTAAAAGTTATAAATTAAAAGTTATTATTGAAAGTTAGTTACTAAAATTAAAAATTAAAGAACATTACAAATATATTGCAGTAACTTTTATAAAAAAATCAAGGGTTACATTTATTTATTTATATTAAAAAATTAAGAGATTATTTATAAAAATTAGTGTTTACACTTCCAGTTCTATAGAATTATTAAGATTTACAAGGCCATCTCTCTTTGAACATCGTAAGTAATCAGAAAAATTAGTAAATTGGAGCAGTAAATGTCATATTACAATATTCTTTCATTTTTCTAACGAGTAATTTCGGTTTTAGTGCACAGTATAAGTAATATTAACCCTACAAAATTTTAAATATATAATAGTATTTGACAGTATTTATACAAAGTTTACCCAGCTACTTAGATAATACATAGTAGACAGTCTAATATATGGAAGACACCTATCCCAAGAGAAATCGAGGAGCAATATTTACCTTCCATATAAAGCAGGAGCTGGGACCGAACACAGAGTCTTCCATTACGAAAACATTTGCCCAACATTTGGTAAATGGATCATCACAAATTACAATTTTAACACTACGTAGTGAATACCTATCAGTTAAAAGTCATTGTAAAGCATTTATGAATACACTGGGTCTTTTTGTAAACAATGGGTCATATTCACATATTGCAAGAGGAAAACCCAACTACAACCCCAAATTCAAAAATTTCCCAATTACACAGATATCCATTATTATGTCTGGATGCTCAATAAATATGCATCAAGAAAATAAAAATACATCTTCCATCTTCCACTATACATCAATAACTTGGATCTAGCCTGGGGCCTTGTTTACACAAGAATATTGACATAGAGAGCCCTAAATACCTTATAATTATAAAGATAATAATTTTTGTTGTTAAGTATCAATTATAAATCAATTGTTTTAGTAAATACATTAATCATTATATATAGCTATATTGATCCAATTCTATTTTTTTATATATCAATATTTATTGACATTTTCGTAAAAAATTCATTCGATTTAAAGAATTAAATGAGAGCAAGAATTTTAACATAAAAAAGTTATTATTTTAGTTTACATATTAAGCTTGATCATATATTTTCCTTTTGAGAAATGTGGATAGTTAAGTTTGAATGTTATGTATTGATTTCTCAAAAATTATAAGTGTTTTATATAAAAAGTAATTTTTTACTCTAGAATCTTCGTGCCAAATGCTTCAAAGTTGAAATACCTTATGTTTCTACTTTAAATGCCATGTTATTATTTATTATTTGAAACGTGTGAATACTAATAATATCAAATATATATCAATGATAAAATGTAAAAAAAACATTTTTTGAAATATTTAAGATTAGAATTGTAAAAATATCTTAAATATTTTGTGAGACTTTATTTTTAATCATATTATTTGGAACATATTTGTTTATTATTCGCAAATTTAAAAAATCCAAATCCTTATATTTAAACTATATATCACTGCTGAAATTTAAATATCAGGAAGAATGTCTCTTTTTACTACGAAATCGATGAGGTTTTAACCATTTGCTTAAGTTACGCTGTTGTATAACTAGTGAATAATAAGTCATTACTTTTGGTAACTAATAAAATTTCCCCATTTAAAGATATATAGAATAAATCTTTTCGTAAATGACACAGTAAAAATTCTTGAAAAAATTTTCTGCTGAATGATCTATTCTTGAAATAAAGATGTATGGATTTGCAAAGCAAACCAATTTTTAATATACACTTTCGTTGTTTCAAATATAACTGAAAATGTTAAAAAGTTATATAAATAGACAAAATTATATATATATAAATAAATATATATATATATATATATATATATATATATATATATATATATATATATATATATATATATATATATATATATATATATATATATATATATATTTGTAATCATACATATTTAGTATTTTAGAGGTATATTATTTTTAAAATGTGATCACATAAATTTGTCTTAGTTATTGGCAACTGATTAAGAAATTTTGGAAATATCCCAAACTCATCTGCTAATTTTTTAAGAAATTAATATTTTTCTATCGAATTTTAAGTTTTAATATATTAATTTTGTGCCCTTAGTGGCTAAACACTTTTTAACATAACATTTTTTTTTTCACTTTTTACATTATTAAAACAGTTATAGAAATTCTACACTTCTTCTCAGAGTTTTATATTAATTCAACATTTTTCTAAATAGATCATAAAATAAAAAACCTTATTTTACTCTTTTAATTCGCATTAACATATTATGAAGTAAATTCTAACCCAACTAATGTGCTTTAAAAATTATAAAGTAAACTTTACTTTGAAATTAATAAAGTAAAGTTGGAGAATTTTTTCCAATGATTAATATTTTCTAAGTCAATGAATCGTTTAAAGTTTTCTAAAAATTACCCAAAAATATTAGTAATTAACAGCTTGATCAAAATTTTAATTAAAACACGTTAACTGGTTATCAAATAAGAATATTTTACTTCGGGAATACACTCTCTTTTATATTTTTACTTTCGAAAATATACTTTAAAATGAATGATACGACACAATTTTTTGTTATAAAATTTTTTAAATATTTTAATCCTGCAGGAAATGAGAAAATTTGTGCAAAAAATTCTCTATTGTACTAAATTAAAATTTTCTCAGGAATTCATTTTTAGTTTTCAATAATAATTTAAAATTATTTAAGAGCATTTCATTTATTATTTTAGAGGTACAGTTATGGAAATAAATTATATATTTAATAAATGTTGGAATAACTGAAGCATATTTAATTCAACAGATCCTTATTTTTATTTGATAATTATTTAGGAAGTAAACTAGAGTTTGCATCTTATATTTTAAAGCCATTGATAGAAAAAATTGCAAAAAACATTTTAAGGTTTTAAATAAATAATCAAAACACAACGCACATAATTCATTGCATGACAGAGGTTTTCACCGTAAGAATTTTAATGGCACTGTTGAAATATATATAATTTGATTGATAGAAATGTATAACAAGTATTAGATGAAATTATACGATCAAATAAATGCATTCAAAATTATAAATATAGTACTTATATTTGTAATAAGATAAACCAACACTTTGGTCGAAAGGATAATTATTTTAATTGACCTGATAAAATATGATATACTCGGAGATTTTTTTACTTTCATTTCTAATAGAAAATTACCTTTTTAAATTACTGAACAAAAATATAATTACATTTTTTCTCAGAAATTTAAAGTTAATCAAATATGAACTCAAAGAAATCTCAAAGCACCAATTAGAAAAATACATGTGTGATTCAAACTATTAACTTTGCATATCTTAACGATGTAATTTTCAATTTTTAAAAACATAATGTTAATGATTTTCTCTGTATTTTTATTATATAAATGAAGTATAAATAATTATTAAAGTGTGTATAATCCATGCAAACTTTTTATTAACTCAGTGAAAGTTAATTCCTAGCAGTCTGTTCTAAGACAGTCCTTCACATTATTTTCATTATGCATCATTATTTTATTATATTACAATAATTATATTTATTATTATTATTATCCTTTATTTTAAAATAATTTGACTTTTTCTATTACAGTTTACATATCAGTTCTTTTGATCTTCAGTATTTTGATGTTGGTGTTTGCTTCATTAACTATAATATCTTCAATACTTTTAATAGTGGGATTATGCCGAGTGAGTAAACAAAAATTTACTTTTTGACTTTCTAAGTAATTTATGCGATCATTTTTCATAATAACATATATTCAGTTCAAGAAACGTTACAAAATATCAAAATTTTAATAATTTAATTCTTAAATCTCTTAAAAATATGTAATTTATAAAAAATATAAAATTGCTAGGTTTCATAGTTCTTTCAAATTAAATAATGCATCCTCATAAAAAAATATACATAGGACCTATTATTTTATCAGATCCTTTCAGTAACTTTTATGATATTTAGTATATTTTTTCAATGAATGAATAATATAGAAAATATTAATCTTTTAATAGTAAAGTTGACAAAAATTCGGATTTATTTTACGTACATCAATACCCAAAATGTATTTTTATGTACAATTATGTATTTTTACTTAATTTGGCAATATAATTCAATTTGGCTTCTCAAAATCTTATGCACAATTAAATCACCTTATAGTTTCCTTCTAACAATTTTCAAACTAAATTTTTGACTCTAACACAGTAATAACTTTGATCTTTAATTGTTGAAGGAATAAATTTGGCTAAGCTAAGACATATATTGTGATAATAATATTAAGTGAAGCATTTTGCTACCTAACAATATTTTAAACAAAGAAAATTCTTGCATATGAACTTTATCTTTAAATTATTTTTTTAGAATCTATTTCTTAAAATCCCTCTATTAATCTTACTCATGCAGTTTCAGTTTCTATTATGCATGCATTAGTTTTAATGATAAAAAACCTATCTTTCAAGTATGAATCACTTTGTCCATGGAGCTTATGACAATGCATGCGATTAGTGCTGCTTAACATTTCACGGATTTGAGTGTTGCGAAATATATTTTTGGAAAATTAATTATAAGAAAAAGTTCAACTAGAATTAAGGGAACTTTATAATATAAATTAACATTAAAAAGAGAGCTATTTGCACAGAAGGTATTTACAGTATAACGATCTGTTAAGTAAATTTATCTCACATCGTATACCTTAATTATTGATAATTCTGATATATATATGAAAATCTACAATTATCAAGCAATATATATAACAAAAAAGCATGCAAACTATTTTTTGCTAAAGATAAGAGTAGAATCTAATAGTCATATTTCAATGAAGTCCTTCATTCCAAAAATAATTGCTACATTAGTATAAAGCTTATAATCACTTATTTGTTTTATTGAAAATAAATGCACACTATTATTTTATTGGTAACATTATTATTCCTTATGTGCGACTATAGAATATTTTGAAAACAATTTTAAAATAAATCTCTTTTTCTAAGAATTATAACACTTTTATCAATTAGAAGCCAAAATTACTCCTTGGACTTAAATATCTAATTTATTCAGAGTTTAGATAAAAAAAATGTGATTTTGAATTCCTCCTATTAATAATAAATATTTTTATCATTTATGTGGGAAAATTAAGAGTCAGTTTTTATAATCTAAATGCTGAAACATAATCTATGACTGAATAAATTAAAGTTCATTTTCTTCTCCTTAGGGTCCTCAAAAACCATTTGCAACCTAATAACACCATATTAGATTATCAAATTTCCCTAAAAAATAGTCCAATTTCCAGAAAAATTTATTTTTATTAGTTAAGAAGAGATATAGAAATATTTTTTTTAATTTTTACTTGATTAATTTTTAAATAATCACAGTGGTATTTAAAATTATGGTAATTTTTTAATTATTTGCTCCCAGGTTTTACGAAATTGTCTTAATCTGGCTCCTTTATGATATGAAGAATTGTTAATGACACTTAATTTTTTTTTACATTTTGATGCCATTGCATTTAATTTTAAATAAAGATCCTTTTATCATAGAAGAGTTTACCAATTTTATTCCATTATAAAATAGCAAAAATGAATAATTTCTAGAAATTTATTATGGTGCGTAAGCTTTTGTAATGAGTGAACAAGTGAGTGCTTTTTATCTAAATTCAGTTTGAAATTTAAATAATATTTTCGCATCTTTATTCTTCTGCAGCAAAATCAGGTTTATTCATTTTAGTAAGTATTTAATTAGTATTTACAAAGGTTATTCTATAGAAATCGAGAGTAATTATTTATGAAGTGGCAGCACCATGAAAATGAAAATAATGTGCATGTGATATTTTTAAAATGTTAACTTGATCTCTTATGAATATTCTAAGCAAAGGAGATGATTTTGTTTTCCTAGTTTAATGATTGCTTAAATAATATTTTTATTTACCCTACAGAAATGGAGGAGAGGGATTCAGAGTTAAAAACTGAAATACATTGTGCCATAAAATTATGATACAATTTCTACAAAACTGATCTAGAAACAATTAAATTTAAAAAATGAGCTTACAAGAACAAACATTTAAGTAAACCTTTAATATTAGGTGACATAGTGATTTCAGAAAGGAACATTTGTCTGCACAGAACTGTTCCTTAAATATTCCCGTCCTGAAGGTATTGCGAATAATATGTAGAATGTGGAAAATGATGACAATTTCGAAATGTAAGTTGATATCTCCTCATATGATATTCACCAATTTTTTTTACGTGATTCCAAAAAGTGTATTTACGTTTTAATCATTCATATCAGTTTCTAATCGGCCAGACTTAGGAACCAGTTCTAGAGGCAAACATCCTTTATTTTAATACCCTACCACTTAGAACTAGTAGATTCACCAGAACGTTTGTCTTTGTACGCTTCTGCCATGAACTTAATTGAGGTGTTTTTGGAGCTATTTTCTCCAAGCGATAGCAAAATTTTGAGTCACAACAAATAATTTTTAATTCTGAATCACTCATCTCCCTTCCTGTGGAGCAAATAAAAACATTTCTTTCGCAAGCATGAAATTAGAAAAATAATATCATCTGATTTGCTTAGGATATTTATAAGTGTTCAGCAAACATTTTGAAAAAGAGCATCTGAACTTTTATTTTTAATTTTGTAACTTCTGCTTTAAAAGTACCTCTAAGTTTTCTGTAGAATACCCTTTGCATATTCAGTAATAATTTTAAACTCTGCTAGGAAAGAAATTTTTATCACCGCATAATCATAATCACCACATTCTATAATAATAAATAGAGATTTTGCTTTTAGCATTAACACACCATTACTAGTAAACTATAAATCAATATTTATAGAAATGTACCTATATTGACACAAAGAAGCATACTTCTTTTCATATGAATTAAATGGCAATAGATTTATGTCATACAATATTCTAGTTTCAAAATCATGTGATGCATTTTGCCTCACACAAGTCACAGTGTGAAAACAATTTCAAATATCTTAACAGATATTGCTTTTATATATCTCTCCGGAGTTACTCTAATAAGTAAATTTCTACTGTACACGCAAATTTTCATTCTTAAAAATTTTTAAACATGTGTAATCCTTAAAGACAATGTATATAGTTTTCATGTGAAGCAAAATAAGGGATACATCTTTAAACAACATTATTGATGTTAAAATTTTAATACTGAAACATAAATTTATACCACACACAAATAATTAAATTAACTCTGTTCTCTATTATGAAATCCTTTATTTTATGGATATGGAATTAATTTAATCCACACAAAAATACTTTAATAGATGTAATATTATAAGAGTATAAATTTATATAGCTTCTTTTGAAACAACGATAGTTGTACGCGTATATTTGTACAAACACAAGTGTTCTGAATTTACAGTGTTGTAAAATATTTTACATAATTGAATACATCTCATCAGAATTAATTATATATCTTTTGCGGTATTTAAGTTTCCTTTCGTTCTTATGTCTTTAGAGATGCTCTTTATTTTTTATTTTAAGTAAAATTAATTTTTAATTTATATAATATAGGGGAAAATATATAAACTAAAAAATAACCGAATATTAAACTTTGAAAAACGAGCACCATATTTAATCATACCACCAATGAATATTGCACCCATTTATTTATTATAAGTAATCACGACTTTTTTTTTCAGAATAATCGTCTGCTTTTAATACCTTGGATTGTCTGCGTTTCCCTGACAACCATTCTTGACGTCATACTTTCACTCTATCTTTTCTCTGATTCGGTAAGCTTTGAAAACTTTTCATTATTTAATTTGACGAAAATTCATAGATTAAAAGATGTTTTACGGAACTTAATTTTTTCATTTGCATAATTACATCTTTTGTCAAAACTACGCGCAAAATACTGTTTGGTAGCAAAACAATAAACCTATTATTTAAAGCTTACACAAAAACTTATAATTGAATTCATTAAATATTTATACTGTATTTGCCTAGTTTTATTCAGTAAAGAGTTTTTTGATGTTACACGAAAATTTTTGCTTATCTTTTAGAGGCGGCTAATATTTTTATACGTAAGGGAACAGCGTTGAACTAGTAAGTAAAATATTCATCAAATATCTTGAAATTAATTTTTAGAAAACGATAATTGGATTATGATATATTTTTTTTCATTTTGATCACAGTATATTTATGATCTTAAAAACTTAATGTACTTTACAAAAAAAATTTGAATTTAGAGATTTTATAGGAAATGCATATATTGTATATGCTATAAAATTCAGAGCTCATCTTCTCCAATGTTCTCTCGTCTAAAAATATTAATTTTTTATAATATTGATTCTAATAAACTTTTATGAAAATCACATGCACACTTCTATATATATAATATTATGATAAATCTCATCCTCATAGCTGTGGTTGCAAAATTTAATATGAGGAATAACGTTATATTTAGACTACTGTGTTTCTTATGCTTGTGTTGTCAATGTGTTATTACTTATTTAAATCAAATATCAATGATTTAAATAATTAATAGAAAAAGTAACATACGAATAATATTTCATGCTTTCAATAATGACAGATAAACTAAACTAAAATTAAGCGAAAACAATTTTAGAAATTTTAAGTCATGCACAATAAATCCTTGGAATTAATAAAAGGTCACACCCTTCTCAAATATAATAATTATTTTAAATATTTATTATATTCTTTGTGTAATTTACACATTCACATACATAAATAATTTATTTTGGTGAATGTGTGAATTTTTATGTCATAAGGTTATATTTATACATGAAGGCTAAGTCGAGACGCAAAACAGCATTCTCGTTGTAAATAAAAGTCATACACCAAACTGAAAGTCAGAGAACTGATTATTAGTACATTAGATTTGCTTTGAATTATAGAACATTACGAACAGAAACTAATAATTAAGTACATGCAGTTGAAAAAATTGAATTGGCACCTGTCATCACACAATGAACATATGTTAAAATGCTCTAAAACAGTTGTTATAATTTTAAATTTAACATGATATGCAAAATGCACTTTAAATCTCCCTCATAAAAACAACTTACAGTTCTTTAAGACTCCAGCTGACGTTTTATTTACATCTACAAGCATTGAATAAAGCAAATAAAGCAAAACACAACCTTTTTATTAATATTATATTTGTGACACATTTTTTAATGTTCTTTAATCATAATTTTTAAATTATAAATTCCTCCATAGTTTCAGTCATTTTATTTCAAGCTAATTGGTTCTATAAGCAGATGATAAATGGATTCTTATTTGATCTGTAACAACATAAAAATTAATTGTATTTATTTGATCAAAGTTTTTAAAATACATTAACCATAATGAAATTATAATAAAATTCATGGATTAAATACAAATGATGAGATTATGCGTTTTCTCAATCATATCTTAAGAAACCAGAAATATAAATTTTGTCAAGTTTCAGCTTCTGCTTGCGTATTGTATTCATATACTTTTCTCACAATAATGGGTAATATTTAAAAGCAGAGGTGCCCAATGATATACAAACCCAACTCTAAGGAGAAGAAGAAGATGGGTAATATTTCATTATGATTTTATAACCAACTACATGCCTATACTAAGATTCATGAAGTACAAATTCTACATTGCAATTCATGATTTGCTATTGTCTTTTTTTTCTTTTATAACACTAAAAGTGTATAAAAAATGAGGATTCCTTTTTGGATGAAAATGTTTCGATATTTTTCTTGATATGCTTTTAAAATAATTCCTCCCCGTGTTGACCACCTTGAGACTATTTTGAATTTTAAGCATGGCCAGAATTATGGAACATATTCCTTGTGGATCTTTCTGCATAACCTTAATGTATACAATTATGCATAATGTATCTTAACGTATATTTTGTGGATAACGCTTAATCCTTAGACATATCAGCACGGATTTTATTCCAAAACATCTACAGTAAACTCTTCTCCAATTCCAGCGACAAAAATTGACCGAAACAAAATATGAATAAAATACTTACTAAATCGTGAACATTTTCGAATGTTTCATAGTATATAGCATTTCTAGTGCCTTTACACTTTTTAAAATCATGCCTAAGTTTTCATTATTAAGATTTTGATTAAAAATTTTCATTAAGAATAATAATTAGTTCTCCATTAATAGGTAACTTTTTAATCTCATTACTAAGTAAATTTTTCAAATATGAAATAATAATTTATAGAGAGAGTGGCCTTTTAAAATGTTTTCTACATTCTCATGAGTTTTCTTTATATCATAGTAAATATGTCCGATACGATTTCCATTTAATTACGAAAAGAAATTAACAAATTTCTTCTAAAATCAAATCTGAAATATGAATTCAGACTATTTTGGAATTTCTATCACTAGTGTACTGGAATGTTTCTCAACTTTCACTGACAATTACCATACATGAATTTAATTTCAGCATTTAGTTCGCGAGAAATATAACAAAAAATAGCTTGTGTTGTCGCATAGTTATAAATATTCATCATAGAAAATGTTTATGATGTTCGAATCTTTTGATAAAGGTAAGAAAAGCTTTATAAAATCAAATAATATAAAAAATATCTTTTCTAGTGTTGAATCATATTGTTATTTATATTATCAATACTAATTATTACTGTAGATAAATGTATAATATAATTTTTATGAAAAATTTTAAATCCAATATCAATATTATCAATAGAACTCTTAATTCAGTTACATTTGTATACCAAATAATGACCTGTTAAATAATTTAATTTAGGACCAGGCATGAATTCAAATATAGGTTATTTGTAATGGTACATGCCAGCAGAATTATTTTTATCATCGTGAACTGCGTGTCATTTCTTTACTTATTGGAGGAAAAAATGCTGTTATTGGTTAGAAAATTTTCGTTCTCCAACTTAGAAATTTCTAAGTTATGTTTTCTAATTAAATAAATAAACAAGGTTGAACTGTATTTTTACCTCTACCGCAAAATGTTTTACAGCCAAGATTTGCCTATAATATTTCATTTCTACAAAATCAGGAAAATTCATTATTTTCATTGCTGAGTTATTTTTTTCAATAGCTTTATGTATTATAAAGCTATTGAAAATACTCATAATAATTATAATTAATGATTAGTTATAACTATGCAAAAATAACTAAAATGGGTTTTAAAACAATTAACTTTTAACAATTGTTATAATGTTATGGAAAAACTCTCAAAATACGTTTCCTATAACAATTTTAATGTGGAATACATTAAAATTAAAAAAAGTCAAACCTTCAGGATAAAATTCTTTGCAAATCATTAACACTAAATGAGAAATTTTAGAAAAAATATAATCTTTCACTAAATAATGAATATCACATAATTTCAAACATAAAATATAAAAGATTTGCCTGTCAATATGTATTGTTCCCAATTACAAACTTATTTAACAATAAGACCTAACTTCTGTGATAATGATAATATCGATGAACCTATTGATTTATAAAATCTAATATAACAATCTTTTGTTTATCACTAAAGTTACTTATTTTAAAATCATTTTAATATACTAAATAGTGCTTGTGTATTATCTTTATTTTAACTTATTTTCAAATATATTTTGTACAAATGCAACGAGTAAATTAATAACAAGAAATTTTTAATCTTATCAAAAAGTTATCTTCTTATTCGTAAAATAAAAAAATATAACAATATAATAATGTAATAACTTAGTTATAACTATGCAAAAATAACTAAAATGGGTTTTAAAACAATTAACTTTTAACAATTGTTATAATGTTATGGAAAAACTCTCAAAATATGTTTCCTATAACAATTTATGTATTTATCTTTAAAAAAATGCAAGGAGGTAAAATTTAATCCTTAAAAAGTAAGTTTTACTTTTCAATAATAAGAGTTATATAATTATCTTATTTTTAATGTATATTTCATCTCAACGTTAGAAAAAATGGTGAGATAAAAAAGCATTTTGTGATTAATTTTTTTTACTTCTTATCTTGTTGATTTTGTACTCATTGTAAAATTGAACTATGTTCTCGACACAGAATAAAATTAGCAAGACACGATCAAAACTATTTTATCAAGAAACATAACTTAGAAACAATATTTCTGTCCCATTTGGCCAATTGAAATTTATTATTTCATATATATGCTGACATTTTTACCCAATGAATTATGGTACAATAAAAACAATAATATCGATAATGAAGTCTTATTAAAAAAAATACCTCAAAGACCAATTTTTCCATTTAACTGAATTTAAGTATTCTTCGATTTGTAAAATAAGAATATTCGTAGGTTAATTAAAATTTACGGATACCATTATTTTTACATAGTTAATTCAAAATACATTATTTTTCTGATATAACAGAGAATGGTTTCAAAAACTCAGAATCAAAATTTCTGTATTAAAAACAAAATAATATACGTAAATTTGACTTTACCATCAAGATGAACTAATTAAATATCTTTATGATTCAATTTTTTAAGTAATTACCTAAACTGTTATACACGATTTAATGATAAATATAAACTCGTTGTTTAATATCGTCAAATTATTAAATATTTTAATTATTTGATATATATATTATTCCAATAAAATTGTTGTTAAATATTTATTTTCTATTTCTGACTGTAAATTTTACGGAACTATTGCGATGAAATGCTATATTTATTTTAAAAATTAAATTATTAACAAGTCAATCTTAAAATTTCCGCTAAAATATAAATAATTTGTTAAAGAGTATAAAACATATTGAATATCTTTCACTAAACAAACTACTTGCAAACTATTGAAGTGACCTCTAATAATATCAGTGTCAATGTAATAAAAACAAAAGCCAATCTTAAAAATAATTCCTTAAAAATAAAATGATAATCTGTATATATGAACTTTTCCTATATACATCAACTTTGTTTAGGATCAAAATACATAGAAACTTTATGCACAGATAATTATAAAATAAAAGAGCTTAGAAATTATTTATAACTGACAATGTATAATTGAAAAACACAACAGGTGTAAAGAAAAAAGATGTCAAAACTTATTACTTTGAAAAACAAAAAGAATATAAATAGAAAAGCATAAAATATTGTCATTGAACATAAACTACATAACATTAAAAATATCAGTGAAAATTTATTTTAAAAAAATGAAACGCGTAAAAAGTATAAAAAATTCCATCAAAAAAGATATAACTGAACAATTTAATAAAAATCTATAATTCACAATATGGGGAAAAAAACAAAGATAAATGAAATGAGGGAATAGGAAATGAGAATACCAATGCTAAAATATAAAGAGATGCATTTGAAATATTTGTTTGAAAAAGTAGAACAGACTAATGGATTGCAACTAAAGTATTTTCAATACTAATGTTAATGTTTATATTTCCTCATATGCATACATAAATTGCTTATATTAACTTATTTTTTATTAATAATATTTTATAAATATAAGTTTGAAGCTTAGAATCCATTTATTTATCTTTCTCGTAATTACAGTTTAACCACATTTTTATAGCAAAACGTTATAAGAATATTTATTAAACAGGGCATACAATAAATCAAAATTTGACTTTTTAATTTCCGTCAAATACGAAAGAGTTTTAAATGGTTTTAAAAAAGACATAATTTATCATACTTTGAAGCTCACCATTTATGTTTTCAATGAAATATTGGCTAGCTCCCTACAAGTGGTATTAATTATTTTGATTTCCATTTTGCTTGAATCAAGATATATTTTGTTAATATAATATTATTTTTTCATATGTTCTGTATTTCTTTTTTCTCAAACATTACTTTTGACAGCATAAATTAAAAATTGTGTTTCAATACAAAAAAAGAAACACTAATTTTTAAAATTTAAAATACCATTTTATTTTTTTTAAATAAAATACTCTTTTCAATGAAAATAATTCTTCTATAAATTCTATTTAATGAGATTACTTTTTAATAAAGGTCTTCTTGTATAAGAAATAAAGCAAAACAATTTTCTAAGCTTTATTTTTTACAAAT
Source organism: Latrodectus hesperus (assembly GCA_037975125.1). NCBI lineage: Eukaryota > Metazoa > Arthropoda > Arachnida > Araneae > Theridiidae > Latrodectus > Latrodectus hesperus. The sequence continues at coordinate 26,014,725 of CM075855.1, read as the reverse complement.
TTTCCTAGAGTAATCTTACAGTTTAAGGAAAATTTTTAAACTATTTAAAATATGAATAAAATTAAAAATAAATGACAAAATATATTTTATAAAAATGCTAAATTCTGATATAGCACTTAAATTGATTAGAAAAAAAAGCACAGATTTAAAAATTACTTCTTTTCTACTTTGGTTAAATTGAGGTTTTAAAGAATTTAAATACTTTTGATGAATGAATACTAAATATGTGACTCTTATTGTTTTCATATACTCTAGTTAAGATAATCAGTTTTATAATGATTGAAAAAATATTAAGAATATTATATTGGGCAAACAAATTAGTGATTCTTCACTTTTTCTTGGTTTGTTTGTTTTATCTTATTGCACTCAAGGATTTCGGCTTATTGGCCTCTGTGCAACCGGAGGGACATGGTTGTTGATCAATGGGCATTACCTCATTGTTTTAAAGTTTCTTGGTGACGTTGTAGTTGTCTTATGGACGATAATTTTAATTCTAATTCTTTTTAGGGACGCTAATTTTAATTTGTTTATGCTTCATCATTACTTTATTAGGCTGCCAGTCAACTAATGGCTAATTATTGATTTTTAGTTTGAAATAGTAATAGTTAGTGACATTTAAATGATTATACTATTTATATTAAATTATTCACATTTATTTTTCTTAAATGTGTTTACTTTTAAATTATATCAAGTTTGAATATAATTAATTAAAATTTTGCTTGAAAAATGTATCAAGTTATTAATGTGAAATATTTAAGGAAGTGTTAAGATTTAAAATGCTTATTCAAAAAAAACATTTACAGAATACTTTCTGTGCCAATTATTATGAGTTAATGTTTTGTAAAAAAAAAAACAATTGCTCAAGAATTTTTTTAATTGAAGCTTTACATGCATTTATAAGTCTCGGAATATAGTACTTATTGTTGTTACTTGAAACATTTTCTATGATTTTAGTCAAAATTTACATACGTAATATTTGGATTGTCAATGGGTTTCACAGTATTTTATAGCTATTTCATTATATAGGAAAATTCACTGTTAGATAAATATGTAGATCATAATGTGAGGGGTATATCTATTTATTGTTGTTAATATTCAAGTATTTATATTATTATGTCACAAAATACGACACCTGAGTAGAAAAGATAAATTTTGATGTTATGATACAAACTATAAGACTTTTTCAATATGATAATTATAATTATCATGATATTTAAAGTAAGTGAGAAAGGGAATAATTATGAATCAAACTATCTAGAAATTATTTAATTTTATATGATAAATTCAAAATTTTTGTGTGAATAATCTATAAGATCATTATTAATTAACCTAATAAAAGAAATTAAATTTTGCTGTCATATTCCTTTTAATCCTAACTAATTTTTTTCTCATTCTCTATATCTTCGTTAATTTATATTGAGAATAACAAATAGGAGAAAACTATCGTTTTAAGCCAAACTAATATTTTACAGGTTTCTCTACCCTTTTCAAGAATATATCTGAATACTATGCATAGTAAAAGGACATTTACATGGCTTCAGACATATGCCAATAGTGCTTTTGAAAACGTTCCTTCAAAACCAGAGATACCTTATTAAATATGCTTGTGTGTTCCCTGATTAAATTTTCGAAATATTCTTGAATAATTTAAATTCAGGAAGTTCTATGTAATGCTGACCGCTGCTTTTAGTTCTTGATTGTATGTACTAAAAGCAGTGAATTTTAATAGTTCCGTTAACTTCCGCTATTCTTCAATAATATTAAGCTGCTCTAACTGCGAAAGAATAAATAGTTTTGCGAAATATATTTGCCCAAATATTAACTTTCTAACTATTTTGATAACCGTTATGAATAAAGGCATTCAGGGAAAGCAAACATTATGGGGTAAAATATTTTGAAAAAAGTAATTAACTCGAAAATTTATTCTTGAAATATGCTTGTATTTATAAAGTATTCCCTTTTGAACTTTTCCTTTGGGACAAAAGAATATCTTCTAGTTTTAATGCAGATACTTCTAAAACAAGAAATATTTAACACGTTTTGTTTTCTTCTAGTAATGAGATTTTCACAATGTTTTAATAAGAATTACCTATATATAATAAATTGTGAATAGCCTCTTAAATCTTAAACTAAATTCCTAAGAAAATGGGAATATTCTATAGTACTGTAAATAAAAAATAAATACTTTTTATGATAAATTCTATTTATTTAGCAATTTATGAATTATTTCTCTTGATATTTAATTCCTTATACTGAATTTAAGCTAAACTTAATTAAGTTAATATTATGGTCAGATTTACTTATATTTAAGTAAACTTTTCTACATATTTTTTATGAAAACTTTAAAAATCCAAGTAATTTAAAAATCTGAACATGAATAAAAATGATAATTTATTTCAGCAGTTTTACTACTTTTCAAACCAGAGATATTAAGATAAACTCATCGTGAAACAGTCACTCTATAGCAGAATGAGTATATTTTTAATATAAAAACAAACTACCGATCCCCAAGCGTATTTCATTGTATTTAAATACAGAAAACCGCGAATTATTTCATAAAATTGTGTGTTTTGCGCGTTGATTCCCTTTCCTAAATATACTCTTATATTACAGTGAATGTACAAGTGCGTATAAATGGACTGTAGAACCGTTCTGCACTTCAGATCTTGATGAAATTTGGTACATGAGTTAAATAAACATTGTAAAAGCGATTTGATTACAGCATTAAAACAATAACTCAAATTTTGATTACTAGAGGACAATTTTTTAATCTTCATCATGCAAATTATTCAAATAAATAAAAAAATTCATAATCAAAGCCAGAAAATTCTTCTGGATGTCTTTGTCATTGCTAATCATGCGATTATAAAAAAAAAGAATCAGTTTTAGTGGTAAAACTGTTTTTTCAGAACAAAAGGAATAGTTTATATGCCTATATATATATAGAATGAATATCGTAGCTGAAAGAGATTCCGAAAATTACCCATGATAAAGAATTGTTTTATAAAGATGATAAATTCAAAGATGACCATAATAAAATTTATTATAAAATTTGAAAAGACGAGAACCATAGTATGCTGTCAGAGGATGTAGATAAAAAGAGGTTGAGAATGAAACAGTAGTAGAAATTGCTACTGATTTCGTTGAAAAAGCATCCAATTCCCACTGTTTCTCAGCAAATCTCGGAGAGAATTGCCATAACAAGACTTACCTATTACCTCGAAAGCAACAATCTGCTGCACAATAACCAGTTTGGCTTTAGACAAGGAAAGTCTGTTGATAATGCTCTGAATCACCTTATGCGAACAATACGCGCAGCCAAATCCACAGCTGAACATTGTTCTATAATTTCTCTTGACATCAAAGGTGCGTTTGACTCTGCTCCCCATGGTTCTATAAGCTTAGCCCTAGAACAGAAAAATTGCCCTGCTAGAACTAAGCTCCTGCTAAATAGCAACCTAGATAACAGACTGGTAGCTATAAATACCAGCCAAGGTCTTGTTTTCCATCCCCAACAAATTGGCTGCCCGCAAGGCTCCTGCAGTGGTCCCATCATGTGGAATCTACTGGCAGATGAACCCCTACAAATGGACTGGTCATCAGTTGGGAAATCTACCGATCCCAAATCCAGTGTCACATTGCAGGCGTTTGCCGACGATTTCACTTTTGTGGTGGCTGCAAGCAGTGAAAGAAAATTGGGTCTCGTTGCAACGGAAGCCCTGGCAATCTTCCATCAGTGGGCCAACAAACATCAGCTGAGAATTTCAGTTGATAAATCCATATATCTATTACTGACCAAACTGCAATGTGGCCCTCAGATATATTTTAACAATCTGAAGATGAAGAGGTCTCAAGCTATCAAACTCTTAGGTGTCATCATAGATGAGAAGCTCAACTGGTCAAAACACATTAATTCCCAGGGAGCAAATGCCTCCAGAATTTACCAACAACTGCTCAGGCTGGCAGGCACTAGTTGGGGCTTTTCACAAAAGCAGAGGATCATACTCTACAAGACTATTGCCGAGAGGATTATTGCTCATGGGTTCCTTGTCTGGGGGCGTGACCTTCGAGTCAAGAATCAATTACTCTTGGATAAAATCCAAAGGCAGTTTCTATTAAATAATACTGAAGCTTTCAGAAAAACAGCTACCTCGGCACTCCAAGTTATAACAGGCATCCTGGCCCAGCATGTGCAAATTGGCAAGGAGGCCCAGCTAAAGTATTTGTTCGACTCCAGTGGAGACCATAATATCGAGGACAAAATGGCCAAACTGTCCATCCATCCTGGAAAATATAACGTTGACACCAAGATCAAGTTAAATATGGAAGACCACCCAAATCTCAATGAGGGAACGTACCACATTTTTACAGATGGCTCCAAAATGGAAGACAGAGTGGGAGCTGCATTTGTGGTAATCCACAATGGAATTATCAAGCACACAGAGAAATTTCCCATTTTTAACAACAACACGGTCTTCCAAGCAGAGATATATGCGGTACAGCAAGCTGTAAACTGGGCAATCCAGTGGAGCCAAGAATGTACCATCTGGTCTGACAGCCAATCAGGGATCGTGGCAATCGGCAACCCTTCCACCACCAGCCCACTTGCAAGATCAATTCAGAACAACCTTAATTCAACCAACACTATAAAGCTGTCCTGGATCAAGGCCCATGTGGGTCTTGAGGGCAATGAAATTGCAGACAGCTTGGCCAAAGAAGCTACCTCTCTTGAGGGCCCGTACGTGTCACTACCAACCCCACGCTAATACTATAGAAGAATCACTACAGAGGAGGTTTATGAAACATGGCAGACCATTTGGGACCAGGCAACAACAGGAAGACCAGTTTACGAAGTTTTGCCAAAGGTCAAACAAATGCATCAATGCTGGCCTAGACAGGTCACCTTATTTGTCTCCGGGCATGGGCCCTTTCCATTCTACTTATTCCGAATAGGCGTTCTCCAGAGTGATTACTGTGCCTGTGGAGATGTGGGTACCCCAACACATTATGCAACCACATGTCCGATAACCAGCTCGTGGCACTTCACTAAGCCGAACACCCATCTAATCAAGGAATGGACAAAAAATCTGGTAACTAACAGCTATGCTAGGTCCAAGCTTATAGCACTAGTAAACTTCCTTATAGACCACAGAGACTTGTACATTCCAAGTTACAATGAAGATGAAGAGGAGGACTAAATAGATCTGGAACCAGCGATGTGCAACTGCTCGCAGCATCTGTAGCTACTATGCTATTCACAAATCTCTTTTCCCTCCATAATCTACTTAACTAAGTTACACCAATTATTAAGTGAATTAGGGTCAGCCTACTCTCTAAATTTTCCTGTTATAATTGAATTTGTTTCATTTTCCAAACCGTATGCATTGCCATAATTGTCATGAACTGCGCTTAAATAGTTTCAATACTGTTCAACCTAAGCCATCTACATGTCATGACCTATAACGCTGCCCTAATTTCTAGATACCTCCACTTTCTAATGCTCTAAGGAGCATTATTAATTAATTTAGTTTCTATTTAGACAACAATTGATACCTATCTTCTCCATTGTTAGTGATACTTTGATACCTGACCCTTCTCTAGTGCCAAAAGCTAAGGTACCTATTAACAACAAACTACCAGAATTTGTAAATTTTGTATTGATGTCATTTACTAGATTCTCCCAGTGGATGGTTCCATAAAACCCTTGCCTCTTTGTGCTTAAGCTATTTTAAATATTTTTGTAATCCTTTTGTTGAATTTCTGTAAATATTGTCTAATGTCCCTCCTTGCTATTCCCATTTGTTTGCACCCATACTCAGTCACGTACCTTTTAATTGTTCTGTTTGTTGTGTTTTAATGATTGTCTGTAAATTTTGTCTTTGTCAAAACTTGATCTTACCAATAGTGTAAACTCACACACAATTACTCCCCTTGTACTTGTGCTGTCTACTAATGTTATTTTTTATTTTGCTTACACAATAAACTAGTCCAATGGGGACAGCTCGAGGCAGCTGACGGGTACCCTCCACTAGCGTGTGAAGTTGTTACGTTTTGGAGCTTGGCTCCGTTGCAGCGGCGGGGCCCTCGGCGGTGTCACTTTCTTTTCTTTTTTCCAGCAAGTCCCATCTAAACAGGTAGAACCCTTCTTGGGTTAGGTACAGAGGACTTTGCTGGTGTATACTATACTGTTTCTCAGCACATGCTCAATCGGTGTCATGTAAGTTGTTGATTTTTTTTATCTACAATAGAAAATAATATGCTTTCTAGTTTAAAATGGCATCCATATAAGTTTCACATGATTCAACAGGGTACTCAGATTTTGCTTACTGATTTTCGGTGAAAATAATGTTGATGATGAGTGGCGCAGGAAAATTCTATAGTCACACGAGAAGCCTTTTTCTTCAAATGAAACTGTGAATGATCAAAATAACCTTATATGGAAGGCTTCTTAATGAACCTTACAAACGACCATTGTGTTTTGATAACATGACTAAATGGTTTCAGCAAATTTTATTCCCATAATATTTTTCTTTACTCTTACTTTTCAAGTACTCTGTCATGAGTGCACAGTTTAGGGAGTTTTTTGATAACATGATATTCTTACTTTACAGGAAAGACAATATTTATTGTTTACTCTTTTCATGAGAAAAGCAGCTAAAATTGCAGAAATTGTTTAAGATTTTCTCCTCGTCATCATCAAACAAGCTGTGCTGTGCTTTCAATACATAAATGAGGTTAATAAAGTACACGTTGAACCCATATTATAAATGAATAAATTTTAATGATTTTGATAGATTTTTCGTCCTTATTTAAGCAGTGCAATTCCCCATGGACATCAAAATTTGATTTGTTTTCATTGCATAAATATTTTTCTTTTGATCTACATAAAGTATGTATCAAGTTTCACCGAAGTACGGTGGACAAAATAGGCTCCATAGGGATTTAAATTTAGGATAATTTTAATATAACCATCCTGTATATTTAGAGGAATCATTCGTCATCCTCTTAGTAAATAATTTCAGTAAATAACAATGCATTTTTTAAAAGATTTCCTTAATTTCTGATTGTTACTCCATCATATATATATAATATATATATATATATATATATATATATATATATATATATATATATATATATATATATATATATATATATATATATATATATATATATAAATGTTTGCTTTTAGTATTGATTATTTATCCACTTTGCCTAATCGTGATCTAATGGTTGGTCACCACTAGTTAAGTTAAAAGTTCCCTTGTTAAACCTCATGAAACACAAGCTTGTCCGAATTTTTCATAGTTCACATGCTTTATGTGACTAGATTTTTATTTTTTGAAAATAAATTCTTAAATAACTTTTTAACTGGATAAAGATAAATTTTACAAAAGAAAATGTTTGTATATTTTCTATAGGGAAAAAATTTTAAATGTAGTACATCATTTATTCATAGAAATAAGTAATTTATTACCCTCTTACGCATAATTATTAAAGAATATAATTATAAAAACAAGATAACAAAATTTGATTCATTATTAAATGAATTCTAAGTTTTTCCTTACTTAATATATACTAACTAAACGATTTTTCACTGTGGGTGTGTGTAACTACTTAATAACTACTGTTTTGTTTTCTCCTGATAAATTATGAATGACATGATGTATATAAATCCAAATTATTTTATTTATATTTCAAGTAAATTCTCAGTTCTTCACAAAAAGCAATGAGCAATCATATCATGAGATAAAATGTTCATGTCTTTGTAAATGATAAAATGAATTTAATTTACTGATATTATATAAACCTAATTTCAAAATAAAAAAAATATAATTTTCATTAATATTAGTCTGAAATAAAAGTCTTATCAGTGAGAAAAAGATATTAATTACTAGTGCATATCTACAAGGAATTAATGAGATATCACGAGAAGTTTGCAACATTATTATTTGGAAAAACAAAAATAAAATTTAAATAATGTAATTATATTCTCTTCATATAATATGATTTGAGAAAAGTATTACTTTATCAAAACAAAAATTTAAACCAAAATCATTCATTATTTAACTTCAGTTAGTGTACAAGTTTTTGTAAAATTCTTTGCCTTGTATGGAATCTTTGAAATACCTTATTTAAAACTTGAATATAATATCTATAGCATTAAAATAACTCTGCACTTTGTGAAATAGAAATGCAAAAGAGCATACATTAAATTTTCACACTAATGGAAATTTCCAGACGTGAAATTAAGTTGGGAGCATGAATGATTAACATTTAACTTAGTATATTTAATATATCATAAGAGACCATATGTAGTGAAATGACGCAACTGTGAGTTCTTAAGACGCGTTTTTTTTCTCTCTTTAGTCACTCAAATTGTCTTACGTAGATTATTTAAGTAAATATAATTACAAATGTATACAATTTCTGAAGGGAATAAATATACGCATAAATTCACTATTTGTTTGAAAACTATATTTTTCCTTTTTATGTTTTAGATGAATTACAAGGCAAAAATATATTGAGAATGCTGAAATTAAGAAATGTTTTAGTATATTTTAAATGATATAAATTAAAATACATTAGAATCAGAAAATTAAATATCTTTTTCCTTAATCACAATACAAATGCAAGATAAAAAACTAATTCTGTACAAATTTAATAAAATTACTCGGAATATATCATATGATTTCTAAGAGATAACCGTCTGCCGACATTAATTAATTGCAAGATATGCTTATAAAAAGTAACACTTTACCGGAATTTTAGTGGCCTCTTAATCACAATAGAGAATTTTGAATAAATGCCAAATTTGGCTCTCAAAAAAACGAGTTCCCTTGTTTAGGTCTGATGCTTTCTTTTTTCTGTTATACTAATTGCATTTAGTCATTGGTAAATATATATTTATATTTTAATATGATTAGTAAAACTAATCAAGTACAATAATTTAGAGAAATGCGAACATACACTAATATTTGAAATTGTGTCCATTTTACTAATATTTCTTGCTAATTTAAAACATTTGCATAAAAAGCATAAATAAACAAAGAGTTAAATACTAAATGCAATTGTAACTGTGAATGTAAAATATACTTTCATTTTCTGTCTCGATATTTTAGGTAAATATTTAATAATATCTTGTGAGTTATCGGTACAGAAGTACTTAAACAATTTTGTACCGCGTGGCACTTTTTCTTTATTTTAAATACAGCATCTCATTGCTTGCATATCAAAATACTTCATATTTAGTACTATCCTTTTTGTAAACTTTTTGATATTATTATAATCGCAAATTAAGTATTTAAAATATTTAAAGATTATTAAGAGAAATCAAAATTTTGTATCATTTACTGAGATCTTCTATAGAAAACCAGTCACAATCACTACTTTTCAGTATGACCTGTAATTTTAAAAGTTAGTGAGCTATTATTATTCCTTATTATTCTGTTTTCCCATTTTCTTTTCCATGCTATTTTCGTTGTAATTCAAATCTTTTAGAGTTCCTATAGTTCAAACATTTCTTATATTAAATTTTAACCTATTCATCCACCAAAATGGTTTGAGACTTAACTACAGAAATTGTTGTGTAAAACACTTTTCTAAAAAAAAATATTGTATTTTATGCAACCTATATATGAAAATATTACTCATGTAAATTTAAAGTGACATAGTTAAAAAAATTTATTTTGAGAAAACAGCGATAAAGTATTTATACAAGATAGGGGACAAAATTATCTTTTGTCAGGTTGAATCAAAACTAATTTGAAGCAAACTTATTTTTTTCTAATTTTGAATAGTTTCTACTATGCTGTTTATTAGAAAACACAATCATTCTGTTTGTCTCCCTTTAGAAACATATATGTAATGTATTTTTATTATGTTAAAACTGAAGAAAAACCACACTATTTCGTTTTGGGATACTAATTTCTTTTAAATCCTTTCTTTCTCATACAAAATATGATTTCATTAAATTCTCAAGGCATTCATTTCAGTAAAGATTTTGTGCATAATTTTAATGAAAAGTAAATATACAACATGAGGAAAACTAAGCGATTTTGGGAAAGTTTAATTAAAGTGTAATTTTATGAGCTATTAAGATACATTTCTTTTACATCACACCGTTTTTCATATTTGTTGATTGTATATTTTTTCTAAATGTACCCCTGTGCAAATGTAGTTTCAAAACAAAAATAAATTATAATAACTAATTTAATTAATAGGAAATATTTTATTCTATTTTCATCTATATTTCTTACATGAAATGTTTACTAAAACTGTTAAACTTCTCAGAGAATTGTGAAAATAAATTCTAGATTAAGAAAAGGGATTTTTTATTATAAAAAGAAAAGATATTTTTAAAATGACAGATATGAAACTAGGTTTCACTTTAAAAATACGATAAAAAATCTTTCTAGAAAAACAGACATTATCATTGTTTTCAACATAAGCAGACATTACTGTTTCCTCCAAATGTTCAATGTGTCTAAAACTTCAAAAGAAAGAATGCTCCTGAACAAAAGAATTATTTTTCTTTGTGTCATAAGTATATTTCATGAAATTGTTCGACAGCAAAAGCCAAAATAATGGCTTCAAAAGCCGAATTGTCAACGTAAAGAATATACTGAATATTTTTTCATGAGAACGGAAACTTCCCTAAAGAAAAATGACATTTTCACAAATGAAACGTTAGAGAGTTGAAAAGTGTCAACCCCATTCTTACCTAAAATAATTCCCTTAATTTGTTTATAGGACCATTTTACGATTTTGCTGTACAATATAAATAATAATGGGATTTTTTAAACATAAAATGTATTTTTTATATTTTGAAGAAATTAACATTCCTAAATTTTCATTTAAATATATTCTATCTTTTGATTATTTCACCAAAAGTTACTTTCAAATATTTTAATTAAAATGGCAGGATATTTAAAATTAAGATTAAAAACTCATAAACAAAGACTTTAAGGTTTTTCAATCTTACTTTTTATCTATAAAATTGAGTCATGAAATTTTAACAAAAATAAGATGTAATTTTAAAACATATATAAGATTAAAAACGAGACTAAAAAGTCAAATGAACCTTAGATAAGTCACATTTCCATATTATTATAGAATCATTTAAAATGTTGGGTAGTTATTTCATATCTCTTATAAACATTTAATTTTGATGCTAAATGTTAACATATAATACTCTTCTTTAAAAATGCTCAATTTTATTCATATGCTCACATATAACCAAATTGTAATTACAAATTTTCACTGTAAAGCGATGCTGCTGCTTATTGATTTAATTAAAATAAGAGACTGGTAATCAACTCAATACATATATATATATATATATATATATATATATATATATATATATATATATATATATATTATATATATATATATATATATATATATATATATATATATATATATATATATATATATCATCAAATACTATCGCCAAAATATTTAAAAAGTTATGTTTATCATGTTATTTCAAGTAGTTTGAATGTAATTAAATCAGTTTTATATTCTTTAGTCATCATGTGCATCCTTGTTTACCCTTTTATCTTTATTTTAAGCGATAAGAGTTTTATTTATTCTCCAGAAAGAAAAATATCCCTGTTCTTCATTTTATATCCATCAGTAAACAAAATATATAAAAATTAACTCTATCAAAATTTGCTTCATTATTAAAATGGTTTTTGGTCATAATTTTAATTAAAATTATAAAAAAAACTTTTGGTTCCTTTAATGCTTTATTATTTTATGAAATTAAATCATAATTATATATGCATAAAATTCATGCATTTCAAAATATAGTTGAGACCTTAAAACTAGTTTATAGATTTTTAAAATCTCCTATTTCATTTGATTTTTCAATTGATTTAATTATTTTTTAATGTTAAAGAATATTTAATCCTTAATACATATTATTGTATAAATATTTGAAAAACGTATATTTTAATTAGCCATAGAATGAATAAATTTAATAATACCTTATTTATTTTAGAGATAATTTTATAATACCTCATTTCAGTTGACTTTGTCTTCTTTAATTATAAGTCTTCAAAAGTTATTTCAAAAGGCAAATTGTTTTAAAACTATTTGCAAAAATATAATTTTTTCAATTACAATACACCGAAGCAAGGATGGGTGCTTTGAGATAAAGGGATAGAATAAAACATTACATATATCATACTGTTCTCTTTTATAACAGGAATGGGTGTTTTGAAATAAAAAGATAGAATAAAACATTCAGAAATATATATTGTTCTCTTTTAAAACACTGTTATAATTTTTACCGCATAAAATATAGTACATTTCTCATAGTTTGTAGCAAGTAAATATTAAGTATTTTAATATTAATTTACAATCACTGAGAAAAATTTTACATTCATCACACTGCTTAAAAACCTGAAATTTTTAAATTGATCACACTGCGTTTTTCATACATGATCACTTTTATTGATTTTGTAATCCATTCGATTAAAAAACAAGTTTCTTATGATTCAGACTCAGTTGATTAATTGCAAGACTTTCTTTTTCTATTCTTTAAAATGTATTTTATTGTTGTATCTTCTTTAGTTTTATTTAGTATTTGTGCACAATTTCATATTTCAACTTCAGCAAACTGCTTAAAATAGTTAATATTTTAAAATTTTTTGAGATTACTGCTTTTGTTTTGAAAAGTTAATTACATTCCTTCACGGGGAAAAAATAAGAATAAAATAAATTGGGCAGAAAATGCAAATTTCTTACTTTCCTTAAATTTTGTTTAAATTTAAAATTATTATTGTTCATAATTTTCATGCTTGCAAATTAAAAAGTTATAGATGCAATTTATCTACATGAATTTTTACAAATATTCTTCACAAATATATGTTTCTGATTCCAATAAAATTTCAAATTAGGAAAATATTTCTGAAATATATTTTCAGTCAAAAATTTTATTTTTATGAAATATGCTGTTGTCAACTTTCTCCAATTTAAATACCATATCTAAATTACAAATACAATCTAAATAACAGCCAACACTAGTAAGATCAGGTGTGTGAATATTGTTTAAAAGTCATTTCAAAATTTACATTATTTTACTAAGTTGTGGGCATATTTACTAAGTAATCATTTTGGAAGGTAAATACTGACCACAGTTAAGATATTATGGCTATTTAGAGGTTTATTGTATTAAAACTAAGTTGTTAATGAAACTACTAATATTAAAGAAGTTTTCTTTTAAAAAGATTTAGAAAAAATTAACTATATATAAGAAGTATTAAAACAATTTAATTCTTCTGTAACTGCGACATTATTTCATTTCTTTAAAATTATTATTTCATTGCTTTAAAATTAATAATACATTTTCGCTTAAAATTTTGGTTAAGAAATTTTATAGAATTCAAAAGGCAAATCGTTTTAAACAGGAAAATATATTATTTAATATTGATTATTTCAAAAATATTTCATGCAATCAAGAAACAATGTGAAACAAAATGGTAAACTCAAAATTTTATTTTTAATTATTTATGAACAATAATTTAACAGCGGAAATAATCTACTGTCTCTCAAATTTGAAATTTCTTTATTTATGCTACTTTAAAGAAAAGGTACTCATAAAAAATAAAAATTTTATGAAGATAGTAAATGAATAAAGTAAAGAGTAAAAATACATCTGAGTGGACTCATAAAAAATAACCCTTTTTTGTTCTCTTGATATTATTTACTAAACATCAGAGTGAAGAAATCTTCCAAGCGTGCGCACGGCTTTCTAATTCAAATGGATAATTTTTATTTTTTACGGATGTAAAGAGAATGATTGAATTTTCTTACAAAAGTACTTTAAAAAAATCTTAAATTAAATACAAATAACTTAAAACATTGCTATATAAGTAAGCAAGATCTCAGTTGATAAGTAAATACGTCTCATAATCGATTATGTACACTACTATTTACAAAAATAAGCATGATACTCTTAAATACCATCTCAAACACCTTTCAGTGTCTAGGGATATATACAACTGACACCCAAAAGTGTTTTCTTAGGTCCCGTAAATAAATTTAAACATGTCATTTAAGTTATAAGATTAAATTTTAATCCTTGAAAAATGAGATTTTGTGTTACTCTACTAAAACAATTATTGAATGACAATATTAAAATTAATAATGACAAAAAAACAACCATTATTTAAATGAAATAAAAAATTCAATTTAATGAGTTACTGTAAAAAGAAATATAAATTAAAATGTTAATGTGCAATTCATTAATTTATTTAAATTTAATATTTATGTTTAGACTTTGCTTGATGATTAATTTCAATCCTAATTGACTTAATCTTTCATTATAAAATATAAATTTCAAATGAAGTTACACTCCAATGAAAAGACTTAAAACTTCTTTCATGACAGTGGAAATTTATTTTAAAATAATTAATTTATAAATCAAAACATGTTTCTTTGTCAAAATAAGTACTTCATTGATGTGCTACCGTGGTTTATACATTTTACATTAAAAAAATGGTAGATGTGTTTAATGCTGATGAAGCACATTCCTAAATATCATTTTTATTGACAAGTTTTTTCGTTAATTTGATAACTACCTGTATCTAATTGGAAAAGTAAAAGAACACAAATATATTATTCTTTGAAAATTATATAATTCAATTGCCCGTTTAAGAGAAATTTAAATGCCAGACTTAGATATTCATAAAAATCATAATTCATATTCTTCTTTTGAAAATAACAAATTTCTCAAAAAGAATTTTTATTTGATTGCCTGATGTTAGTTTTCTGCATTTGATTTTAATTTTGTCAGATGATATGATTACTTTAGTCTAATTTAAACATTTTAAAAGAAATATAAAAATATATTTTTATTTAATATCTAATTAATATATTAAATAAAAAAATATTTTTATATTTCTTTTAAGATGTTTAAATTTAAATGAGTAGAAAATTTTTAAGGGAAAATTTTATTTTAAACTGACATGTCTTCATATAATTTGCTTAATAAATTCGAAACTCATTATCAGTTGAAGCCAACTTTTAATAAGTTGTATATCTTTTGATTACTTGGATAACTAATGCTCTTGGTTTCGGGTTGTGGAATCCTGTTTAACAGAAGAATTGACTTCAATTTCCTGAATCTAATCTTTGATCAACTTACTGAGAGAAAAGGTAGGTATTAATTATCGGAAATAATGTCCCTTTGCTGTTTATGTCCAGAGGCGAAGATGATAGTTCAGATATCAATTTTATCTTTTGAAAATTGGTTTAAATTTATCAATCATTTGTTATTCCCAGGTTGAAGAAACAAATATAGCTGGAGATTCTCCTTCATTCATTTCTTACCTGTCTACGAAAGAGATCAAAGATAATTTCTATATTAACATGAATTTTCATAATTTCATGAAAACAAAACTTGAAATTCCCTCGTAACAGAATAATAATTTCTTCCAATTATTTTGCTCGTTTTACTGTTTTCGATTTTGGTTACCTGTTTTTACTGATCAATAATGATAGATTTAGCTGACCACTTCTTAATTTTAATCCCAGGTAGAATTTTAAAGGTTGACTCTTGATTAAGCATACACATCTCCAAATTACCAGTGAATGGATATAAGAACCTATGAAAATTTGTAACAGATTAGCTCTTAAGATTAGTTGCTATTGTCTAAACCAGGTATCAAAACCACTGCATAATGCAAGTGCTATTTTTCCCTTTTAGGATATCAGGGAACAACTTTTAGACATAGCTTTTATACAAAAGTACTTAATTAACTTACACAAAGAAATGCAAATGGCAAAGTAATGCCCAACATAACGTAGCCCAAAAACACACACTAATAATTCTTACATAAATTACTAAAATATTATTTCACAACCCTCTTTCATTTTAAATCTCACATGAAATAAATATTGAGAAGAAATCAGTATTTTTAAAATAAAATGCATCTACTTTCTCACCCATTGAAAAGTCTCTACATTTTTAATTTTACATTGGAACTGAGAACAAAATAAGTAATAAAAACTTTACTTCAAATTTTATTAAAAAAGCAAAAACAGCAAAATGTATTTTAAATTTACTTTAAAAGCTTCGTGTCTAAACTATAGAATAAAAATTGGAATTTGAATGTTTCTGAAATCTGAATCTTACTGGCTTTCTTTAATGGAATACCACATTTTTTCTTTCAATTTTATTATGAAGAATGAATTGTTTATACTAAGAAGTAAGAAAAAATTTTACTTTTATCCTGTCACTCTACTCCTGTTAGAAACTTTAACCTTTCATTTATGTCGAATGAAAAAAAAAACGTTTGCTTTATGTTGACAAATCTATTTTTGAGTCAAATTTGTTAAGTTTTGTCACAAAATGGTCCCCCGAAATATAATTTTGTTATGATTTGGTTGACATTTTTCTCTTCCCAGTTTTAACTTTCCTTTTTTCAGCTAAGAAATATCAACTCAACACCTTGACAATCAATCTTGGAAGTCTACCAAAGATAAATCAAGGATAATTTTTATATCACAAGATTAAAATTTTTGTTGAACCTTTTTTAATTAATTTCTTTTTTTTAATTATTTGTTTTTCTAAGCAAAATACATTTGATGCTTCGTATGTATGTGTATGCGAAAAGCAACTTCTGTATTTTTGAAATGTAACAGTTAAAGTAACGTGTATTCTTATTCAGCTATGAAGGGATAAAGAAAAGGGTTGGTTGACGAATTAAAAAAGAGAAGTAAGAAGTTAAAAATGGTACAAAAAATATTAAAAAGATTTTTATTTAAAAAGTTTTCCTACAATATGAAAAGCAATTTTCAAAAGAAGATAGTGAAGAAAAGGACATAAATTTATAGTAGTTTATAACAGAATATACATTTCTTTGTAATTTACAGATACATTTAAAGTTAAATTTTAACGATACATACATTTAAAGATACATTTTTAAAGATACATAAATTTAAAGATACATTTTACAGAGTAATGGCAGAAAATTTTTTTGTCTTCGGGAATTATAAAGCAATATACTTTTTCCCAAAGCCCTATTTATAGTAATAGATACTCTTTCATAAAAAAAGAGGTTATAAAATAAAAGTGTACTAAAAAATTACACAAGTAAAATCAGACTCGTAATTTCTTAATTTTTAAATTTTTAAATTCATTGTGAATCGAGAAATTACTTATATATATATATATATATATATATATATATATATATATATATATATATATATACGTAATAGATTCGATTGATAAAAAATTTTACTTAATACTATAATCCTGTTCCCATGTTCTAAAAAGAGCGTAAATTAAAGTAATTTTTTTCTAAAAATATTCTTAGATATGCTATTCACAGCAAATTTAATTTATACCCCAAATATATATATTATAAAAAGAAGAAGTTAAAATTATTAGCTGATAAACCATGTTTTTCAACACTATTCACAATTTATTCACATTTGTGGTTATTAAAATAATAAGAACATTTAAGTCATTTAGATGCAAGTTTTAAACAATCCTTGGTCTTCAAGAGTAATCCAGATTGACATACACTCATATCCATAAATTAAGGATAACTCAGAATCACAGAGAAATTGAACTCTAAAATAGAAATTTCAAATGTGTGTAGAATTATCACACACATCTTGAAGAATAATATGCAAATTACAAGAAACCACCAGATGGTGTCGATAGTACATGACAATGACAAGAGTGTAAGAGGGGTATTTAAGGAATGGTTGCAAAGAAGTAAAATTGTTCACAAGCGCTTTAAAAGCCTTTCAGTACAATAAACCCATAGTTATAGCACAAATAAATCATTTGGATGATGTTTTACGTGGCAGAATTATCGGCCGTCTGGAATGTGGGTGTACCCAGCTGGTAGTATCCGAGAAACTTGGAATTGCCCAGATTGTCACCTCCAGGCTTTGGCAATGGTTCCAAGATGATGGTAATGTGAGTAGACGTTACAGCACAGATTGCCCCCGAGTTACAACACCAAATGAGGACCAGTATTTGGCAGTTACTACCAAAATAAACAGACGGAGAACAGCATCAGACCTGTCTCGTCAGCTCTCTTCAGCTACCGGTACGACAGTTTCAAGGCAAACCATGCACAGACACTTTGGGCAAATCGTAGGCCTGTCAGATGTGTTCCACTTACCGCAACTCACTGTTGCTTGTGGTTAGCCTGGAGTAGAGAGGATACATTGTGGACACCGCAACAGTGGTCTTGTGTGATGTTTTCTGACGAGCCCAGGTTTAACTTTCATTCTGATTCTCACCGGACTTTCATATGGAGAGGGCCAGGTACCAGTTACCACCAAGAGAATACCATTGAAGACACAGTTACGGTGGTGCATGATTGCTCGTTTGGGGAAGAATTATTCTGGGTTTCAGAACTAACTTGCATGTTCAGAATGTAACCATGACAGGCCACATCTATCGGGATGTCATTCTGGAAAAACATGTACGTTTGTTTCGGGGCGCCATGGATGCAGAATTTCTCATCGTGCAAACACAATGCCCATCCTCACCGTGCAAACATTGTAGACAAATGCCTTCAATTGGAGGATATCACACGTATGGACTAGCCAGCATATTCACTGGACTTGAATCCAATAGAGCTTGTGTGGGACATGCTTGGCCGACGAATTGCAGCCCATCAACCCCCTACCACATGTCTACCAGAACTTCAGAGAGCATTGCTTGATGAGTGGTGTAATATTCCCCAAGATCAGATCGATAATTTGATAATCAGAATGCCTAGGATTTGTACTGCCTGTTTTGCATCGTCTGGATGGAATACTATGTATTAACCATCATACCAACCATGTTATATTGGTTTTTGTAAATAGGTTCTTTTTTGAAATTTGCTCCAGGGACTAAAAATCGCAATTTTTATTAATGATGTCAAACATATAGTATCTTTTTTGCTCTTTACCATTTGTTTAATAAATAGACTTTACAACAAAGTCACATTTGTTTTTCTTCTGTCTCTCTCTTTGCCTGAACTTGCATTATCCTTCATTTATAGACACGAGTGTATATAAATATTCATTAATTAAAATCATAAAATATGAAGAACAATGAATATGTTCACTCAATTTTTTCTGCTATCTCGATATAGAGTAAGTAGAGCTCATGTGCATTAAAAAGTAAAATTAGAAGAAAAATTGAATCTCATTTTGAACTAAATTTAAACATGTTTTTTGGGCAATAATGCATAAAAAATTCAAAGAAACTGTAGAAATTAATGAACTAAAGAAATAATCGATATATTTGCAATTTTATTGTTTTTTAATTATGACATACGAAACAAAGCTGTAAACTTGTACAGACACAAATGACATATATTTACTTTTTTAAATATTTTGCAGATGAATTTGAAAATAATAAGATAAAAGTATTAATAAGTTCGCAAATAATAAGATTAAATTAAATTTTAAGGATACAACGAAATATATAAATATATCTATGATATCATTACCTCTGGAACATATTACAAAATTATTATTAATTTTTAATGAATAAATATATGAAATCAAAAGTTAATTAAGAATAAATTTTATTTTTTGATTAGCTGCTAGAGGATAAAAGAGTTTCCTTTATAAAAATCTCTTTCATTTGAGAAGAAATTTAAAAAACAGTAATATTGCTTGCAGTTTCTTCAAATAATTACTGGTAAAAAATATAATAGAAAAGATATCAGCTAATGAAAGTGAAATCTGCACTTTTAGGCTGTTAAAGAATTAATATAAAACAACCATTTGTGTGAATAGTGATAAACATCATATAATAAAAAATAGTGAAAAAAATCAGATTGTTTGTTAATATTATAAATTATTTTGAAAAATAGGAATATGTGTTACATCATACATAGTAGGAAAAATTCTGTCAGAAGCTTATGAAAAAATAACAACTGTATATGCAACAAAACAATTAAAAAGTATTGTCCTAAATGATATGAAACTTAAAATTTTTCAAAAATATAATCTAAATAAAGGCTCTTAATATATTTGAGTAATTATTTTTTTAAAAACATGTTTGAATATTTATTTCTTCTTAAATTATCCTTTAAATCTAATCTAAAAATATTCTTTTTCAAGTAACGAGAATACAAAATATATAGCGAATCACTCCAAAACATGCGAAACCGATTTTAAAATTTTTTATAAAAACATGTGATAAAAATGCAAACATGTAAACATATAACATATTGATATAAATATTTATCTCTTTAGATATTTTGGAGAAATTCTAATTTATTTAATTTTTTGTACAAACTACAAAATAAAACCTATTGTGTTAAAGATAAGTGTCCAGACACTTGTGTCCTTAATAATTTTATGAAGTAATTCGTAAATGAAAAATAAATTGAGCTTTATATTGTATAATGGGGATGAAGAGCTAAAATGAATCACAGAAGTACTATGAATTATGCATATTAAATTAAGAGTCATTGTAATAACATTGAAATGTTGATTATGTTAGTATTCTATTGCTTTAGAATATGTTGAGAGAATAAGATAAGTGATTAGATTTGTGATAAGTCTGTGAAAAAATAACAAATGTAAAATATTCTAACAAATATTTTTGAAACAGAAATATAGTCAGTTATTTGTATCAAAACTTAAATTTAATCACAACAACAATAATAACAGTGTCTCACATTTCAATGTACATAGTATATAAAGATCTAATAATCACTCAAGAACATCTAATTAATGAAAAATAAATACGTGTGTACCCCCTTTATCAAACTGGTATAAAATATAAAAACAAATACATTTAGGATACTTATACTTTGAGATGTTTAAAATAATTTAATTTCATTTTGATTTAATTTATTTTACAGATTTATTTATATTATTTAGCAGATATTGTCAGTTTTCTTCAATTTCTGAGATGTAAACAAATATTGTCTTTAATCTGCATTTTTAAAGGGATTATTATAATGTTTTAATAATATACTGTAGAAGTGTCAGCTATTAAACTATTTAGCAAGTTTATTTAAAATAAAATTAGCACCCATTTTATAAATATTAAAAAATAATTATGACTTTGGAAATTAACATTTAAATAACAAAAATGCATTAAAAGAATAATAAAAAAATGCTGAAATATATTTGTATAATATAGTAACCACACAAAGGGAGTAACTTGATAAATTAATAACAATATTGTAAAAAATTCATTGACAAAATTATAGAGAAGTAACAAAAGACAAACACAAAACAAGCAAAAATATCCTAAAAAATGCATAATTCTTTTAGATTTTCGATAAATTTATATTCTTAATAAAGGCCAATTTATTTTAAATTTAAAAAATTATTTCAACTTTGACAGTAAACAATTTAGATGCTTTAATAACAATCATTAAAGAGTATCAAATAACTGACAGATTTTTTTATACAAGCGTTAAAATTATTTATCCTATTTTTCAAAGTATTATAAATTCAATCAATATATAAAGATTTCAATTAAAATTTGCATAGCAATATATATATATAAGCATTGAAAGCTTTCTTTTTTATACTCTTTATAAAATTTTACTTTTTCTGAAGTTGAAATTTTGATTGACCTTACTGATGAAAGCTTCTTAAATAAATATGCTTGACAATATTCCTCTATGTTCTGTGAATTGACAAATGTTGGGTAAAAAATTGGTTTTCTGAATGAATGAGGATTGACTAAAAATATATCTGTGCTTACAAATTTTTGTATACTGTAATAAATTTACATAATAGTATTGAAAAAATTATACAAACTTTCTGAATATTTTATCCTTCTATATTATAAATCATTCACGTGGTATAATTTTTCCCGTAAAAGAGAAGTTTTTTAAGTACTTATATACATGTATTATTGAATAATGAAAAAATGTAGCTATTAAAAGAGCTATATATATATATGAACATAGATACAATAATTCTTGAAAAATGAATTTTTAATTAATGATAATACTAACTTTAAATTTCTTCAAATTATTATTTGATGAAAAAAGATAAAGGAGTCTAATTATATATAAGGACTAATGCCTTACTTTTCAATGCGATGGATCTCGGTGTGACTTCCAACTGATCAATATAAAAATTGATAGCTAAAATAAATTCTATTTGAATACATCCAAACTTTTCTTCCAGATATTTTCGTAGGATTTCACTCTTAATTGCCAACACCCATATATATTATAACTCAAGGGCGACGCATTATATAAACTCAATTAATTAATAAGGATTAAAATGTAACTACATTTTAGAGCATCTTATAAATATGAGTGAGTAATATCAGATAAATATTAAATCTTATAAGTTATTAAGCTAATACTGCTAATTAGCTAAAATTTATCAGATTAATGTTTCTTTTAAAATTCAGGAGTTTTTAACTCGTTTAACATATGAAACAACATTAGAATTATTTTATTTTACACGTCTATTTTTAATCTAATATATTAGCATGAATTTAGAATAGCACTGCAAATATCACATGAGTAAAAATATTTATTAACTTTAAAATTATAAATTCTGACCTCGTAGAAAATACACTCTCTTCTCCTTCAGTAAAAGGTAATTCCGAATTACATGGAAATCATACTTTAATGCAGGAATTTTACCTGAAGGATAGTCCCACATGTTCAGGAATAGCATATTCGTCTTACTAATTAGAGGAAGCCACCAGATGGCGCTTACAATACACTACAATGAAGGGAGAGTAAGAGAATAGTATATAAAAATGGTTATAGAGAGAGAAGCAGTATATATAGTTTTGAAACTTCCTATAACGCACACTATGACATAATCAAATAACTTTGACACAAAGGACAAATGTAAAAGATATTTTGCGTGGCAGAATTATCGGCCTCTTGAAATGTGAGTTTGCGCCAATGACAATATCCAACAAACGTATAATCTCTAAACTTTGACAACGATTCCATGAAAATGGAAACGTCTATAGACGTTACAGCAAGGGTCATCCACAAGATACAAGGCCGAGATGAGGCCGGTATTTGGTAATAACTGCAAAAGAAGCAGATTCATCGAACATGTTTCATCAGCAGTTTTCATTCACGAGTACTAGCTTCAAGGCAAACTGTTGCAACAACATATCTACATACTCGCGAACTTATCAAATGCGTTTCACTCATGGCAACTGTCGAATACTAATGTGTAGGAAACATAATTTGCATACTTACAAGTTGAACATACATGAAACCTCCCGATGAATACATGCTTAGTTTGTAATTTTATTCATTTTGGACTTTCATATCGAGAAAATTATTTACCATTACCACCAAGATTATATCATTGAACAGTATCGTTAAAGTGTTACAGAACTACTTACTGGCGGTGGCATTATTTTAGTTTCCAGAACACAGATCTGCATGCTCAAATTAAATCTATGATAAGCCAAATTTAACGGAATATCATTCTAAAACAATATATGGGATGCCATGAGCGCATAATTTGAGTTTATTGATGACAATGCCCATCTTCATCATTCGATTATCTTAACTAATTACACTTTTTCAATTGCCAGACTTTTCACCTAATTTGACTCTGATAGAACATGTGTGGGACATACTCAGCTGATGAATTGTAGTTCGTCAATGCCTTGTATGACTATATTTTAATTTCGGAATTCCTATTTTGCTCAGTGGTTTCATCTTTCCCAATATCAAATTGATAATTTGAAACTCAACATAGTTAGATGTTGTATGGATTGTGTTGCGACTAATTGAAAATTTATATGCTTCCCATGCATTACAGCACAGCTCATATATTGTAAAGTTCCTTCGTATATAATACTTATGTAAAAGAAAGAGATTATTTATCTATAGTTGATCCAGGAAGAACACTCTATAGTTTTAAGAATACTATCATTCATGTATTTCCTTTTTTATTATTTTTTTATTTGTTTCATAAAATGGGCCTGATGTGAATATAACATTTGTTATGTTTTTGAACTTTTATTTGTGCAAACTGGGATTATCCTTAATTAATAGACATGAATGTGCATCAAAATACTGTTTCTTGTAACAGATTTTATAATAAATTTTTATAATTTTTTTTATTTTATTGCTTTATTTTAAATGAATTATATATTTTGAATTTCTTATTTGAATGTGGTTCAATTTTTATTTGTGAAGTCTCAATAATTTTTTTTCATTTATTCACTGATTGTTTTTTTTTTCTTTTCAGGAAATTGATCCCTTTTTCATCATTCTCGTTATTATTGATCTTATAATAAATGCTCTAAATGTAAGTAAATTGATTATTTTGTAGCAGTTTATAGTATTAATTTATTATTGGTCAACAATATAAAATATTTCACACATAAACCAAGACAATTTATCCATCAAAATGTTTTTAAAAGAATTTTCAATTACGAATTGATACATAAATTACACATGTTTAGGTTTTTATTGCTAACTCATTAATAATTTTAAGGAATTGTTAACACCAAACAAACACCCCTGTACCTAACCCAAGGAGGGTTTTACCAGTTAGATGGGAGTTGCTGGAAGGAGAAGAGTCATAGACCGCCTGAGGAGCTCGACACCTGTCTGTGAACCCGAGCCCCCAACGCAACGGCTCAGTGCTGTGGTAGGGCATAACGCACCTCCTGCTAGCTGCCACCTAAGGATAGGTTTATTAGACATAGAACAGGTTATACAAAGGTAGACACAAATGTCAGTAACAGTTGAAACAATTTGTTACAATTGTATTGATACTAAAGAATCAAAACAAATAAAGTTCATCGCAACCAACATGATACATAAGCTAGTTACACAGAAAGCAAATTAGAAAACAAACACATGAGGAAAATGCAACAGAATATGGAGTTGATAATTTCACTATAGTTATTCAGTTTCCACACAGTTCAGGTGTATTAACATTCAGACAAAATAGGAAAACAACTGGATATGGGAAATAGATTTGGCAAACTAGTACTTACCATTACTTCCAACACATTATAAGTTAACAAGAGTAAAAATACTTGGTTAAATACAAAACAATATAAAAGTAGAGTGATTTGATTAAAAGGTTTAGAGATGAGAAATATTTACGAAAATTTACAGACGAAAACCAAGGATAGATCTACATCCAGAAGACCAAGTCAGATTTATGCTATTGCATAGGAAAATTATAAAACATAAGTTTTATCCTACAAAAAGAAAGTCTAATTAGTGAGGTAGATCACAGTTTGTCTAGGTAAAACACCAAAGTTCCTTACTCATCTTGATCAAGAAGATCTAGATCATCATGGATACCCTGGTCGGTTTCGTAATCTTCTGGGGTGATCAGTTCTCTATGGTCGTGAAGGAAGTTGATTAGTGCAATCAACTTAGCTCTGGCATAGGGGTTAGTAGTGATGTTTTTTGTCCAATCTTTGATAAGGTGGGTGCTTGGCGTGGTGAAATGCCACGAGCTAGTGATCGGGCAAGCAGTAGCATAGTGGAAAGGGCTTCCTATTCCTCCGCAAGCGCAGTAATCACTGGAAAGGATCCCAAACCTGTGTAAGTACGTTGGGAAGGAACCATGTCCGGTGACAAACAGTGTGACTTGGCGTGGCCAGCATTGGTGTTTCAGGTCCACTTTCGGTAGAATATCATGCACAAGACGTCCTGTTGATGCTTGGTCCCATAGCATTTGCCAGTTTTGCATGACCCCGAGAGATGCGAGCCTTCTAAAGTGTGAGCGTGGAGCTGGGAGTGGGTTACTTGGGACCTCAAGAGAAGTAGCTTCTTCGGCCAGACCATCAGCAAGCTCATTTCCTACGATGCTAGCATGAGCTTTAACCCAATTTAGTTTAACGTTTGGCATGGGGTTAAGTTCTTCCTGAATGCGCCTGGCTGTCGGGCTTGTGGTTCCCGGGTTGCCAACGGCCATCAGCCCAGACAGATTGTCAGACCAGATGATGCAGTCGTTGTTTTGAGTTTGTGACCATTTCATGGTTTGCAGAATTGCAAGAAGTTCAGCCTGAAAGAAAGTGTTTTGATCATTCAGTCTGAATTTTTCCTTGTGTGTGATGGTATCATTATGAATGACAACGAATGCTGCTCCCACTGTATCATCCATTTTGGAACCATCCGTAAAGATTTGACAAGTTCCATTGTTAGTGGTTGGCTGGGTGTTTTTGTTCAGGTTTAATTTGCTGTCAACATTGAAAACTTGGTGAATTGTGATTTGAGTCATTCTGTCCTCAATGATGTTCCTGTTGGTGAATTTTAGAGTATGCTTGAATTGGGTTTCCTTTCTGATAGTTAGGTGGAGTGGTGGAATGCCTGCAATTACTTGGAGAGCGGAGGTTGCGGTTGTCTTGCAGGCTTCTGTGATGTTTAGAAGGAACTGCCTTTGGATCCTGTCGAGGAGTAGTTGATTATTAACTCTGAGGTCTCTTCCCCAGATCAGGGCTCCAAGGGCAATGATCCGCTCAGCTATGGTTTTGTATTATTCTTTGTCTTGAGTTATTCTTAGTCTTCGTGTGAATCCCTATGTGGTTCCTGCCAATCTTAGTAGTTTTAAGTGGATTCTTGAAGCTTTGGCTCCTTGGAGTTTAATATGCTTCGACCAGTTAAGTTTCTCGTCGATGGTGATGCCCAACAGTTTGATAAATTTAGAGCTTTTGATTTTGATATTATTCCAGTAAATTTTTGGGCCACATTGCAATCTAGTAAGTAGCAATTAGGTCGATTTTTCTACAGAGATATTCAACCTGTGCTTGTTTGTAAATTCCCGAAAGATGTTCAGTGCTTCAGTAGTAACTTGTCCGAGTTTCCATTCGCTACTTGCAGTTACCACAAACGTGAAATCATCTGCAAAAGCTTGTAGCATTATGTGTGACTTTGGATCTAGAAGTTTCATAATCTCAGACCAGTCGGTCTCCAGGGGCTCATCTGCATGTAAGTTCCACATTATTGGTCCACTGCAGGAGTCTTGTGGGCAGCCTATCTGTTGACATTGTTTCACTAGGCCTTGACTTGTACTTATTGCTACTACTCTATCTGCGAGGTTGCTGAAGAGGATGCTTTTGATTTTAGATGGGCAGCCTTTCTCCACTAGGGCATCTCGGATGGAGTCGTGTGGAGCTGAGTCAAAGGCGCCTTTGATGTCAATTGAAATGATGGAGCAGTGTTTTGCTTTTTTTCTGGCTGTTTGAATGTTAAGCATGAGGTGATTGAGGGCATCGTCAACGGATTTTCCTTTTCTGAAGCCAAATTGGCTATCGTGGAGGTGATTGTTGTTTTCTAAATAGTACGTAGACCTTGAAGTGGTAATTTTTCCAACACTTTCCTTAGGGGTGGTAATAGGGTGATTGGACGATAGGAATTTATTGCGTGTTTATCCTTGCCCTCTTTGTGGAACAGGATAACCAGGCCAAGTTTCAAGCTCTTAGGGAAATGACTCAGTTTCCAGCATACGTTTAGGAAGGAATTGAGTAGGTCAGGGTTGTGTTTGTGGATTTGTTTAAGAATAATATTATCAATGCCATCCGGACCAGGAGCTTTGCAATTGGAAGGGAGGTGATTAGTCTGCTAATTTCGCTTTTACTGAGAGGTGGTTCTGAATCATCTTCAATGTGATTGTAATGGAAGTTATTGGTAGTTTGTAGAGGAAACAAATCCTGGATAATTTTTGTGGCGAAGTGGATGGAATTTCCAGCTTGGGTGCTCGTACTGAATAGATTGTGGGGAGGCACTGTGCTTCTAAACGTTGCTTTATAGATCTTCCCGTAGGTATTTGTTGTCGCTGAACAGACTTCTCTCCAACAGATCCTTTTGGCTTTCCTCACATCTTTGACAAATGTGGCCTTTGATTTTTTATAAGAGGCAAGAAGTTGTTGTTTGATGTCGTTACTTGCTCGTTGGGCTTTTCTTCTAAGTGAATAAAGTGCCTTCTTCCTTTTGTCAAAAGCTGAGGTCCACCAGTGCGGTACAATGTTGTGTTTCTCCTCGATGGTCATTGTCCTTGTATCCTCAAAGTAAATGGAGATCTGCCCCTATCAAGCAGTCCTCGATGCCTAGTTGTCTGTGGAAGTGCTCGATGTCTTTAAGTGTATCATTAAGAGTACTTTTTGTCGTCTGTCTGTCACGTAACCTGTGGTTTAGCGGCGGGCTGTAGGCAGAAATGACAGTGTGAGGTTTTTGGCTGATGATGAACTTTACTGCAACTGAAGTTTCCCTCTGGCCAATGAAGGTTGGGTTTAGGTTTGAGGTGGCTATGATTCCCGCCTTTCCATTATGTGAGAGCCAATATTGCCAGGAGCTCGGTATACCAAGAATTTGATTATTGCTGTTGATGCGGGGTTCTTGTATAATAAAAATATGAACATTTTGAAATCTTGCGATAGTTTGTAACTGGTCTGTTGGTGCACTGGACCTCATTAGATTGATTTGTATAATAGTAGTATTATTCATGGAGCTGTGTGAGCTCTGTGGAGCTGGATTTCTTCCTTGAGTCGTAGTAGTCGTTGTTTGATTGTCTGAGGTATGTCACTGTGTGCATGGAGTTTAATGCAGGTGTAGTTGATAAATCGGGCATCGTGAGGAGTACGCTGTGTGTGCCGTGTTATAGTGAGCTCCCTGTCTGTTGGCCACCAAGCAGTTTATGCATTCAAATTGTTCCGCTTGACAATCCTCTTCATTATGGTTGAAGCCTCACTTTCCGCAGGTTTTGCTGTACTTACAGCTGCTACTTGTGTGGCCATAGTCATGACAGTTAAAACAACGGATGATTTTCCTGGATGGTCGGATAAAGGCCTCTTGAAATTCAAAATGAACGGGTTTTAGGCGTAGTAGTGCATGCTCCGTTGCTTTATCAACCTCGATAACAAGGTGTTGGACGTGTTCTTTAAATTTGTGGGATTTGATTTCTGTAATTTTGATGTGGGCATTCAGTTGTATTTCCTGACTGTTGCTACTAAGTAATCTGTGTATGTTGCCTTCATTAATATAATTTGGTGTGATTAAGAAGATGAATTTCCTGCGTCGAGTAAACGGTTCTTCTATATTTATGTTGTGCTTTGTAAGCTGATTTTTAAGCAAATCCTTAGCTTCTTTTGAGCAGCATTGTATTTTGGCCACTTTTTTACCCCAAACTACTTTTTTGGACATACATCGCTATTGAGATTAATAAGATTGTCTTTTAGAGAATCCACGCTATTATTTTCTGAAGGTTTGACTATGAGGGTGGTGTTCCTTTCTTTTTCAGTGCGCATTTTAAGGACTTCACTGTACGTAAATCTTTTAGCAATTTGAGGGTTCTATTGATTCAAAATAATTTTATACGTATCCGCTTGTAGATCCTTCATGGCTTGAATACTTTCATTAATCTGATCTAATTTTGCTGAAAGATTGGAAATGTGTTGTTGGTCCTCTTCTGCCTTTGATTTAAGCTGGTTCCTTAGCTGTCCTACAAGAGTGTAGGCTAATGTTCGCTTATTTAATGGGAGACAATATTTGCCTCCGGATTTTGTTTCAATAATATTCTCCAGGTCCTCCAATAAGTTTAGGGTGCTGAAGTCCAAATTGGGAGCACAATCTGTTTCTTGTTGAAGTGGGGTAGTTGCAAGTAATTCCCCGTTAGCAATGGTGGTTTGGATGCTATTACATGGAATGTTAGGAAATTGTTCATCGCTATTGAGGACTGTTTGATCTGAGATAGAGATTGGACTGCAAGAGGTCGAGGCTTGATGCTGATGTTATGTTGACATAATGGGCAGTAGGTGGTAATGCACAAGTTCGAACTAGTAAATGGTGCGAATAAGCTAAGTTTGATGAGCATGAAATGGGCAGTGACCCAGATGCTCCTCTATTCCCCTCAATATACCCTACACACCCGACATATAGGCAAAAGACAGGAAATTAATTGTTAACTGAGCGGTCTCCAGTGTAAGTGGAGAAAAATAAATAAAGAAATAAAACACATTAAACAACGATGCTAGATTATTTTGGGAAAATGAAATAAAGATGGTACACTATGATATTAATAACGAACTTATAGAACATTTGTACGGTAATATTTTGTCAAAGTCAAAGAGATTAGACTAATAAAGTATTAAAAAGGGAATAGCACCCGTTGGTCAACCTTAAAACATGTAGTTTAAATTGCGGTTTGCAGATACAAAATGTGGGCTACCAACCCGAGTGTAGGTTAGTCAACAACATGAAAAATAAAATTCAGTATTGAGTTTGATTGTATTAAATTATAGAGGCAGCAGGCACACCAGGGGTAAATTGCATTGATTACCATAACTCCACTATAGTAGTACTTGGGAACATTATTATCAACAAAATAACAATGGAACAAGTTAAAAGAAGTAGTTTCAGTTAAAGATTTAAAATAGAGGGAGTCCTGTTGGTCAACTCCTGAAAACAGTAAAGGAAGAAAAAAATAAAATAAAATAAATAAAACAAATTAAATAAAAATAAATAAAAACCAAGTAAAAAATGAAAAAAATAAATAAAAATAAAAAAATATTAAAATAAATAAAAATGAAAATAAAATAAATATATAAATAAAATTAAAAGTAAAAAATAAAAAATAATAGTAATAATAATAAATAAAAAAAATAATTAAAAAATTTTTTTAATTACATATAAATAAGAATAATAAAAAAATATAAATTAAATAAATAAATAAAAATAAATTAAAAAAAACTAAATAAATAAAATTGGTAAACAGTTGGACCTAGTAATGATAGTGTCAAAAGTATGCAATAAAAAGATCATTGTCTACGGAAATGGCAGCTGTAGTAAGGCGAACTATCGAGCGCAAAAGACAAATCCAGTAATGTGTTAAAAATGAGTTAAAATTTAGATAGCAATTTCTAAGTGGTCTCATAAGAAGCACAATAAAAAGAACGGATCATAGGAATTAGATCGGTGTCGATACCACAAATAGGGGCCGAGATATTTGCTGCTTAAATTTTTATTAATTTAACAAATTAGGGCGGGAATTAAGTGACCAAAGGGTTAAGAGTAAAATGAAAAGGGGGAAAGGCTTAGTTGCGAAAAGTTGTACTTAGAATAAATACACTATTGCAGTACTTATAGTGAGGGGAGAATAAAGAAACATAGAGGGGAGAAAAGGTAAAAAAAAATACAAATTCTTAATCTATTTAAACACTCATAGTAAATGAACCAATAATGTGATAAAAAAAAATAACGATAGGAAACGAATCGCAGGAATCCGCTTAGAATTATATAAAAAGATTAGAGTGGATTGAACAATATTAAAAAAGTTATGACAATTTAAAAAATAAAAACATTGTAAAATTTATCCCAAAACAGCAAAAATCAGTAAAAATTTTAAAATTCTATAGAAAAATAAATAATTAACCTATATTTATGAAACATTATTTCAAAGTTAAAAAAATCCACTCCATTTTAAAATTAATTTCCTCTCGACAGGACCATTAGAGCAAGAGTTATTAGCGTGTAATTAGAAAAGGGGTAAAATTTAACAAGAAAATGACAAAAAAACATGATTTGTTTACTTTAATTAAAAGTGCCACAAATCTTCGCTCTAATCATCCTATCTCTACAATCTATTTGTCAAAATGTGCAGAATAAACATGCGGAATGAAATATTGAGGTATCTGGGCACTTACCTTTTAATTTAGCCGGACATTTTATTGTTGTTTGTGTGTCCATGGGATAGAAAATCATCAGAAAATTTATGAAAACAAAAGTTTAAAGTGCTACGATTCCACTACTGATGAAAGCGCAAAATCCAAATTGGTGGCGGAGGAAAGAGCAGAAAATTATCTGTTTGTTGATGTTTGTAGATCCAAAATATTATGATTAGAACCACTACTATAGGGCAGAATGTAAGTATCACTATTGCAGATCCATGGCATCCGTCGTTGACAACCAGAGCGTCATTTTGTCAGCCATATTAGATGTAAATAAAATGTTTTTAGTTATTCGATAATAACTTCGTTAAAAATTTATGTAATAGTTTGAAATTTCCCCACTTTGTTCAGAAAAAATTTCTGCATAAGACAGTATAAAAATATCGGTTTAGTCACGATTTAAAACACTATTTGTTGAATATACGGTAGCGGGGAAAAACACGTCTTCCCCACTCGAGCAGGAAGTCTTCTTTTTTTAAGGACTTGCATTCTCTCTTTAAATATACAGTAACTTTTGAGTCTACAAAATTTCATCTTAAATTGTTCATTAAAGACCATCGATTCAAACTACGAGCTTTAAATATGTCGAAAGGAAGGTATTGTTGATATATTCCACATACATGGAAGTTAGTTGCTGCACGTCCCTCTGTGAATAATAGCTTGAAAATAAATTCCACCAAACGTTTCGGTTTCACAAATATTTCAGATTTAAGTTATATGTGAAGCAAAGCACTTCATCACCAATTAGATAAATGACTTGAAACGCCATTTATTTAAATTTCGATCAATCCCGATTGTGATTTGAGAACAAAAATAAAGTTCAGAGATAAGGCCAAAAGGTTTAATTTTCATTGGTATAACCTCTCATTCCACTACTCTGAAGAGCCATTTTCGCACAGGATAATGTTCAACCGATCCTTTCGTATTTTTACTATTTTCCAGTCCTTTTCAATATTATCTTGGTCATGAGGTTATCCTACATGAATTTCCTAACAAAAATTTTAAAATCTTTGAGAATTGTTATTTATGTAGTACTAGCATCAAGTTGCTGAATCAAGACCGTATCGTAGCCTAGTGGTAGGACAATTCTCCTTAGTAAGAAAGGTCAGTTGTTCAATCCTAGCAATCGTAAAAAAAATAGAAAATGAAATTGTGAGTCCCCATACATATCTGTTGGTATGGGTGTTTGGGAGTTTTCCAAATTTCTTTCTTTGAGACGCATGAAGTTGTTCATTTTCCATGAAAAAAGGTTATTTACATAGTGGTTATTAAACTGCTTTTAATAATTAATTACGCTGTTAGTTTGTTCATAACGTAATGTCAAAATTGTTGAACAAAATTTGGTATCGGGTGGTTGTGTGATGTAGAGAGAAAGGCTCCAATTCAAGTGTGACCTTGTCACCTGACCATGTCTCAAAATTACGGGGTGCTTAGTGATAGGCGAGTATTCTAAGACCATTAACTTTAAGGTACAATACAGCGCTGGCCTACACAGCTATCTAAGTATTTTTACTGTTTACATAAACACATATATTTAATTGATAACATATACCATAATATGTAAAACTTAGCTTAAATGATTTATATATATTATAATGTGAAAAAGTCTTATCTTATAAATCTGTATAAAAGTAACTTTAATTATTGTCTATCAAGCTCTAATAAATGTTATTAACATAATGACGATGATAACACATACGACAGAGTTATAAACCTAATGGTTAAAACCTACTTCAACTAAAAAATTCAATTATTTAATTTAATTTTTTAGTTTTTATTATTTAATTAATTCATATTGTTAACATTCGCAGACAAATACTTTTGGTATTTCTTTGTTAAAATTACTCTTTAAATCAATCGGTAAAACTTTGCCAACAGGAAACTTGAAGGAAAATGTTTAATATTGAAAGTATGTCTAAATTAAAACAAATAAATAGGCATATCCAATCGCAAAAATGAAAAGAATATAATCCATTTTTTCCTTACCATTAGAATTAAACCAAAAATGTACTAATTCTACATTTTATTAGTAATATTTGGTACATCGATAAGAATCCCTTATAAATTTACCTATTAAAGCATTACACTTCAACAGAATAATACCTCTATCTCAGCATACATATTTAAAATCTTGACACGCATTGCAACATATTAATATGTTTTATTATCTGATGTTCATTTAAACTTAATTTTCTTTGCTTACAGTGTTAAATCTCCTATATGTACATTATATACTATAAAGATAGTTTCGATTGATTTGTGTTGTTATTGTTGTTACTTATGATACTTGGACAAGTCAAGCTCGCTAGGCTGTTGGCTATGCGAAATTTAAGTCAGTAGGGTGCATCTTTCGTTTAACCAGAAAACCACGAAGGTGAAAGAACGACTTTGCTTTAAACTCCTTTGATAGATGGCACAACCAGAGAATGCACTCCCTCAATTTTGACATTGATCTGGAGGGGCGGGTGAAATTTTCTGCAGACCAATACACCCTTGTAACTGCTCAGTGACCGACCAAAAGACTTTCGATTCCACATATTTAACAAGCACGTATATCGCATGTACTCGGTGGATCTTTGGTGGCATTGGGAATCGAACCCCTCCCTTCCGGACTGAAGGCCGATGCCCTAACCACTAGCTTCCATGGCCACTTCGATTCATTTGTCATTGTATAGTAACATTTTTCGTACATGAGAACTGGAATTGACCATACAAAAAAATCACTAATAAATGAACTGGTTTTAGATGAAGTCAATAAAATAATAATAGAATCTGGTCTTTAATTACAATCATATTTTATATGAATGATTTAATAAATTTTCATGTTAAAGTATTTAACTGGTGGATTTAGCATTAAATGAAATTTTCTATGTAAATCTGTTCCATAAATATTGTGCCTGGTCTTCACAGTACCAATCTTGTGACATAATTTGAAATAAGTTAGTTTAAAATTTTACTTCTGAATTTTACTTCAAATTAAATAATTTATTTGAGCATATGTACAATAATTAGTGTTGAATTTTTAGTAAACGAAAACACGACAATATTAATTTTCAGTCTTTAAATTGTGCCCAGTGTACATTGATGATAGAATCTATAGTGAAAGTACATTTGCAGTATATGGATAAAGTAATTTTTATAACAACTTAAAATTGTAAAAAGGATAAATAATAAATATAACAAATTTATGAAACTTTTAGAAAATGTTTTCACTAAGCGTCATACAGTAGAGACAGGGCCGTGTTTTTAGGTGTGAAAAGTTCGAATTTGATCCAAGTTACTGCTAAAAATTTGGAAGACGGATGTTGCGTTTTTTCATTCTGTGTGCACAACTGTCACTCTCATGGTATGTGCTGGAGAGTTTTCGGGTATTCATGCTTATGACAAAGGAAAAAGTTCACTATCTACGAATAGTCCTTCCAAAAGGCAACTCGGGATAAATGTTCAAAAGCTTTTGATGCCCATCATAAATGTTAGAACGATGTCTTCAGCTGGTAGACGATCTTTTCAACGAAATCAAAGTATACTTATTAAAGAAGGAGAATTTTATCTATTAAACTTCTTATTTATAAATAAATTATTTCTTTATTAATCATCCCTCAATCATTAAATAAGTTTCACTAGTAGCGATAGGCATTATTTTTACACAAAAATGGATATTTAATTTCTCTTATGAATACTATTTGTTTTGCTATTTCTATAATTTTGTTGACAATTCTGTGCAACCACGACTGAACTTTGACTGCAAACAAACTATTTAAGCAAATAAAGTTGTTGCAATAAGTATTTGGGCTGCCTCTATTCATATCGACAGAAATCACTAAACACAGATAATCACCTCCTTATATACATATTTCGAGCAACAGTCAAGTGACGAGGTCGATTCATGAGCTGACACCCTCTTCTCCATGCCACACCAGTGAAAGCCTACTGGATGTCCGGAATTTTTTATCTGAATTGGCTCACATAGCACGATGTTCTTTGGTTAGGTCTTGATTAAAAGCTATTTTCTCCCAGTCGTTGGCTTTAAATGTATTAATATCTCTTCGAACTTGGTTGCTGCTTAATTGTGCAATATTTTCGGCTCTCTACTTATACAAACTCACATTCATCGAACTTCTCCCCTTTATTCATTCCAAATGATGTACAAGCAACGAGACTGATACTCAAGCTAGAAAATTTTCATAAAACATTTCCCACCACTAACCTAAGAAATTAGGTATTGCAAATTTTAAACGAATAATTCGTTAGTATGATGGCTTTTGTCTGGATCAAACTTACTATACAGTAATCACGATGAAGCTATTTTCATTAATTTGGGTTCTGTGGCATTTGGAATTACATTATTTATAGTATATATACATATTTATATTATTTATAGCATGCACACGCATTATAAGGACTTTTTAATGTTTCCTTCTGTTTAAATTATTGCTGAAATAAGATTTTTCTCAATGAATTTCAGATATTTATGTAATAATCATTCTCTTTTCAAGATATTTTTAATCAATTTACTAATCCTTTTAAATCATCTGGAAATATATTTCTGAAAAAAAGTCAGATTAAAAATTTCACATTGATTTTATTAAAAGCAATTTAGCAAACACGAATATCATTTTCTCTGTTTCTATATATTCCAACCCCATTTATGGAAGCTCCATTTAATTCAGAAATCTCGATACATTTATTGATCTAATTTGATTTTTACAAAATGCCAAGTGAGCGCTGTTACAGAACTGTAGTATAATAAGATAAGGATATTGATTATTAAAATTCAGTTTCCGAAGCAAAATATGTCATGTTCGATATTACGTTCAATACAAGACTACCATGTTGATAGAGTCTATTACCTTTAATATATCCTTGTCTAATTTTTCGTCAACTTAAGTCAGAAGACTTTATGAGAATACACTGAATATCATTCTATTAAATAGAGTTCGAATTTATACGTTTTTTATGTTATTTTTAATAAAACCTATATTCTTAGAAAAACCTAATGAGTAATTCATACTTAGTGAGTAGTAAATGTGCAAAATGCAAAAGCTGAAAGGGTAAAAAGTTTATAGTCAATGTGAAACTTCATGTAAATATTAATGTGATACAAAAAATTGTATGTACTTGTACTTGAAATGATCAGTTATAGTTAAATAATTAGTTTATTGCCTTAACTAGAAAGTTACTTTTATCTATTTATATTTTATGCGTCTGAGTTTATAATTTTTGTAAGAAATCAATATGCACATATATAAATAATTTTAAGAAACTTTCACATGAGAATCCTCTTGCATAGACAACTTCGTAAAGGAGAAAAAGTGATAAATAATCTTCACTGGAAACTGGTTAGCAGCGTCATAAATCCTAGTTAGCCATACTTCAATCAATCACTGCAAAGAAAAACAAGAAACGTTAACTACATAGAAAGATTTTTTATTACATATAAAAACAACAAGAAGTTCCTAATATATTTTTCATTAGTGTATATATTTAGGCTAAACCTTAAGCTCAAATTGAAGGAAACTGGTAAACTTAATTACTCTAAGAAACTTGCTTATATATATATTCACTAAATACCATTTATTATTGATTAAGGTGTTTGACATGCACGAAATTCTAAAACTCACTGAATAGAAATTTAGAAACAATTTGAAAAACTATTTTAAAAGACATTTCACATATTTCCTCTTAAAGTGTTTGGTGATAACAATATTATGATTTTTAGTACCATTTTTTTAAGTATTGTTTTAATCGTCATTTGAAATATCTATATTTGAACCTAGGGTGTTGAGTAAAAATGAAAAGAGTAACTTTTACCATTTGAAAACTGCAGTCATTGTCTTAAATTTTATATCCTATTTAAAATTAAGGAAATGCTTTAGCAAGAACAGATTTCAAAATTTAGATGGTATATTTGAAATAACTTTTTTTGATGGAATCAAAAATGTTTTTTGTAATTTAGTAAAGAAAAATTCATTCAATTATATTCATTCCATATCACTCAAATGCCTAAGTTTAAAATAATAACCTAATATATAATCAACGTATATATTAAAATTTTTGATATAAATAGAATAATTAAACGTATTTATTTAGATCATTATTATTACTTAAAGATTATTGCTATTAATTTATACTGTGTAGCTTGTAATTTTTAAAATAAAAGAAATATTTTATGCAAAGATTTGAATCCAATTATATCATTTTTCAATACTTCCTTTATACGCAAAACATACTTTCAAAAATTTTGCTTTAATTCTCTTTACTTTTATGAACTTATTTTGATTTCATTCGTAAGATATAATGTGGCTAATTTCCCTTATTATTAAATAATAAAAAGTAGCCAAATTACATTTATTGAATAAAGAATAAAAACGAGAATTCCGATTTTTTTAACATTCAGTGCTTGTGAAGAAGACAGATATTTTTATCCAAAAAATAAAATAAGTAAATAAAAGCGTTCTTGCAATGCTTAACAAACATGACTTAAATTAGTAAATTACTCAAATTTATCATATGTCAAAAAGCTAAAGCAATATAATTGCCCTCATTTGTTAATCATACCAACATGCTCAAAGTTTTATGATTGAATTCATATAAAAAATATTTAATTTTCAAGCATGTGAAATTAAAAAGTCAGAAATTGATAAAAAAAATAATAAAAGATATTAAAAAAAAGAATTGTCGATAATAGCTCCAAAAACAGCATTAATTTAAAAAATCAAAGATTTATTGAAATATTAATGTTTTAAAAATGAATTAAGATTTATTATCTTTCTACTTTAGCGATTATAGTTTAAGTCATGAAATCAATTACCATATGTAATATATATTGTATTTAATTAATTAATATTGGATACTTATAGATTTATTTTTTGAAGAATATACCACGCATCCGAAAACATGGACGAAAATTGTCTACATTTAAAAAACAATTGCTTACTGCAAAAAGGGGAAGAGGGAAAACATTCTACAGTAATGTAGTTTTTACAAATAAGTTGATCACTAACTTCCTTACAATATCATTGATGGATTGTAACAATCTTGAGGGAAATCTTTATTCAAATATGAATGTTTTTTTTTCATATAGCTCACAAGTAAATTATTTTGATGTGCATTTTTTAAACAATTCTATATATTTTTAAGTTTTTTTTTCATTTTCTTTGGTATATTGCTTAATGCTTTATACAAAGATACTTAGTAGTTATTAAATTTAAGAACCATGAATTATGCATTATTGTTAGGGCTGTTAGTGTAGTTTAGGCGAGAAAAAAATCAAAAACTTTGCATATCCATACTAACAAAAAACAAAATTACAATCTTCATGAGTTGAACTCTGATTGTACAAATTTAATTACACATTTTACTGTTTCGTATGGTGTAGAAAATTTAATAATCAGCTGATCGATTTAATAAAAAAAATTGTATTAATAGCTATAATAGAGGTAAATCAAGATTTACTTTATATCTTATGTTTTTTGTTGTAAATGTTTACCAAAAATGTAAAATATATCCAAAGAAATTATGAAATCCATTTCCTTCAATATGTACTTATCATTTCAAAATGTTTTCTTTTAATATATATATATATATATATATATATATATGTATATATATATTTAAATAGAGAGAGAGACACAGGTAGGTATTAAAGTAAAGGAATTTTTGCTTACTTATTTGTCGTTTTACTTCAACTTCGCCATTTAAATTTTATGACAAAATTAATGTGTTTTATACGAGGAAATTTTATCTTTCAACTAACTTATGGCTTATATTTACCAATAGAAAGATAAGCTCTGCAGTAAGTTTTTATCACCTTTATGTAGTACAGCTTAAGATTCCTTTGTTGTCTGAGATAAAGTCTACTTTATCTTTTGAGCTTGAAATTGAAATATGTAACGACGGAAGTTAGATATTTTTTTTATTTAATTTTAACATGGAACTGGAGACATTAAGAGGATTATGCTTTTATGTGGGTTTATACTATTTTACTCTTAAAATCTTTATATGAATTCAGAAAGTTACAAGAGAGAAACTTTCAAGAACTTTCCTTTATAAATTTTCTAAAAAAATATTTGCTTAAAAAATTTAAATTAGTTATTTAAGAATTTTGAAATTGCGTTTTCCTTAAAAACTTAGCTATACAAGCCGTAAATTTTACAATTTTGAAATAATTAAGTCAGTTTTGTTTATGCAAGTGCTTTTTTAATAAGGAAATATATTAGATAAATTTTATGTACATTTTCTTTATTCAATTTTAAATCTGTTATAAAAATTATTTACTAAGATTTATCAAAATGATTTAAATATTGGAAAATTTAAAAACGTCAAAATAATAGCTATAAAATTTGAAATATATTTTGTAAGCTGAAAACTTATTATAAAGATTTTTCATAATTAAATATTTACTTAGGAAAAGATACATATACATCAAATAAAAACACTTCGCGAAATTGATAATAAGTAATGTTCATTAACTCAGCTTTATATAGAATAATTATTCTAATGATAAATAAAATAATGTATGATGTGATAGAAGCTCTTTCATGACACAAAACTATTTCATTAGATATTGTTAAAATAGCGGATTTCATTAAATCTAATGTATCTAAAACCTTAGAAATCTGATAAGAAACAGGGAAATCTAACTTATCGGATGAATCTAAAAATTCTAAATACTGAAATGTACCAAAAAATAGTAGATAATTACATAGTACATAAAAATTTGGTATAATTTTAAAGTAATGCTTCAGTAATAATTTAAAGTAATTTAAGCTTAATTTTAAAGTAATTTTAAAATTACATAGCTAAAGCTAATCCAATACATGTGGTTTATTGAATAAGATATTTTCGTATATTTTATTTTTGAGAAGTTGATTGAGGTTCAGATATATTACCCGATTATTATATTGTAGGTAAAATGGAATGTCTGTCAAAGTATATCAAAACACACAGAAAAGTTTTCTAAAATTTTATAGCTGCAAATATATTGTGTGTTTTAAATAACTATAGTTTGTACAACCGAGCATTGTAAAAAATTTTGCCTAATACTAGTCATTTATAGTCATATGAAGCATAGCCATCTCCGATCTCAGTAAGTTTCTTATTTTTTCTATTTTTTGCTAGACTGGGTTATATAGCAAATTTTTCAATAGTTCTAACAGCATTCAAATTTAAATCATTTTCTTAAGTTTAATAAAATACTTTATCAAATTTTCAATAGTATTTAACAGAATTAAGAAAGTTTGACAATTGTTAATTATTGAATTGACATTATAAATCAAATGAAATACATTCGTTGTTTCAATAAATACACTATTGCGTATTTTTAATATAATAATTCATTAAATATTTTTACCATGGACTTCAATTTGAAACTTGTGTTTGGAAAGCATTCATAACCATGTTAGTGGTTTCATCTCTTGATTCGAAGATTCAAAACAACACCAAGCGCTTAAACCAAAATCAGAAATATACTTTATAATAAAAGTTTATACTTCTTTCTTTATTATATGCCTGTTTATAAGTTTATATAGTAGAAATTCCTCTCAAGAAACTTTTTATATAATTGCAGACATAAATTACTTTCAAACAAAATTTTACAAAAATTAAATTTAAATGTTATAATATGAAAATATATCCTGATTTTCTTTCCATTAGGTTTACTGCATTTTGTGTGTTACTTCTCAATATCAAGAATATTCCACAGGAAGAAACAGACCCCGGCAAATGATTGTAGATGCTGTAAGTTACAAAGATAATAACATTTACAAAATGTTTTATATATCGTAGGATTATATAAAAACTAAAATAATTTAGTAATGTTTCAATATAGCACTTAAATTTTACATTATTCTATAACTTTGTAGCGTAAATAAAAAAAATTCTGTAGGGAGTTAATTAAACAATTTTTGATGAATACATTCTCCTCTTATTCTTATGTATAAATTTTGATTATTAAATTAAGTGAAAAATGTTTCAACAAATTAACCTTTTAACAAAAATTACTATGTTGAAATTAATTATTCCTGCATTAATTCTATACCATTTTGTATTTATTTGTGATTTAGAAAGTTAATGAATATTTTGAATTTATAGAAAATTAATAAATTATTTTAGACTATATTTTTATTTAAAATTTGACAACAGAATTATTCCAACATTTCAATCATTTTTGATTTATTTCTAATTTTTTAATCAACATTATATTGTGGATGTATGTGAGGCTATCTAATAAGTTAATAGGAATGATGCAAAGTAAAATCTAATGTTGAATTTTTCAAACGTATTTTCATTGTTTAGTCGAAGATTAGTTCATAAGATTGGCTTTTTCTGTTCTTAACTTTAAGTATTTGAGAAATTAAACTTTAGTAAGTTAAATAGACTAATTTTTTGCAGAATTTCTCAAAGGAAAATTGAAAATTATTTCTATTTTATTATGATTTTTATCAATGTATCGGACGGATATTAATAATGTATATTTAAATTTGATTAGGAGTCTAACTGTATGAATGTTTCCTCGGGATTAGAGATTAAATAAAAAAATCATTACAAAAAATATTGAACGAAATACGATTAATCAAATTTAGATGTATTATTGAATTCTGTGTAATTAATTTCACATTTATTCAATTCACATCCTTTAGACTGAATGAGAAATATGTTTTATTTAATGCATAAAGATGTAAATTCAATTAAACTGTGTCTTATTAATAAGAGTTACTTAAGCTTTCATTTATCTTTTGCATATACTTGGATGAATATTCATGAGAAATAAATTAAATATTATCTTGATTTGTAAATTCAACTTTAGGAAAATACATATACCAGATTAGATTAATAGCGTATTCCAGATTAAATTTATAAAATTCGAATAAATGAATGTAATTAATATACAGTGTAATGGGTTTTTCCTTGATATTGGTAAAGTACGCATGATGTGAATTCATTAGATTTATTTTCATTAATGCAATTTAATTTTATATAATTCTAAACTTATCAGATTAAATTTCTGAGCAATCTTTTACATGCGTATGTGAACACGATTTAGGCTGTACAAGATAGTGGCATTATTAATATATTAAGAAATATAATCAATGCTAAAATAAGAAACGTTACTTAATTGCATTCTATAACTCAGCATTTGTTAAATACACTGAATTTACTTTTTTAAGAAGTTATACTGACAAAAACAAGACTAACACTTATTTCAAAAATTGTTTTCATGTTGAATTTATTCATCTTAATTTATTTTAATATAGTTTACCACAGAAATATTCAGTAGTAAATAATTTATTCACCAAATTGATTCATTTTCTCAATGAATATATATGAAAGAACACAAGTTTTTCATAAAACGTTTCTTTAAAAATTTAAAACTAACTTAAATGTATGAATTTGTCATTTTAATGAATTTAATTCCTATAAATTAATTGTATATATATTTCTTTGTAAAACTAATATTTCTGATCATTAATTGATTTACCTGAAGATTGAACAAAAAATGAAGCATTAGTATTAAGAAGTTATCTCTTGAATCTTTTTTAAATAATGTTACATAGAAAATTTAAAATTAAACCAAATATAGGATTTTGTAGCTCAGGAATTTAATATATATGAATCAGTTAACTATATTCGTTGTAAAATTATTATTTTTGATCCATAAAAATTAGTTTGAAAAAGACTATCCAGTTACCTCTTGAGAGTTCTTTTCA
The DNA here is from genome assembly GCA_037975125.1 of Latrodectus hesperus. NCBI lineage: Eukaryota > Metazoa > Arthropoda > Arachnida > Araneae > Theridiidae > Latrodectus > Latrodectus hesperus. Next base: position 25,971,387 of record CM075855.1, on the reverse strand, counting down.
AACTAATTTTTTCTAAAAATATGCTTAACAGAACTGATTAAATGTTCGTAATCATAATTATTATCCATTCCAGCGGATTCCAGATATTCGCTTTGAACCAGCTTCTATTGTTCGACCAGGCGTTGAGCGTCCTGCGTCCTCCCCCAAAGTTTCAGTCAGCGTCATAAAAAGCAATGATGGTTCTCCTACACACTTAAGCAAGAAACCACTTTTAGCTGAATCTCCAGTGCATCAACCGCAAAATCGTTCAATTGGATTGGTTACATCAACTTCCCCAGTTTTCATGGGTAGTCGTTCAAGTTTCTCATCTACCACAGAGATTTCATTTTGCTCTTCAGAAGTCTTGCCCGGAAGTCGGAGAGGATCCGAAATGCCTTTCCCAGAAGTCATTCGTTCTGATCTGTCCCCTGTTGGGGAAGCTTCTAAAGTTTTTCCAGATGAAGATGAAGAATCTCAAATCGGGACAACATTCGATAAGGAAACAGATACCGCAGTCAAAGATGACTGTAACAGCGGCAGTGATTTTCCATTGCAAATATCTTCAGGTAATGAAGAAGTTTCATGTGTATGAAAAATATCAAAACATTATTCATTGAAATGATTTATTTTATAATCACTTTAATTATTTGGAAAAGCATTTAGTGGTGTGATATTTCAGCAACTATTGTTTAGTACTAAGAAATTAATGTCTTGTACTTTTTGGAATTTTGCAAAAAAACCGCATTGCTAGATATAAAAATCATACGAAAATGAACCGATAAAACGTTCTGATGATCAAAATTTATTGAATCTCACAAAAACTTTACACTGATAATTCTGAGAAAATATGCATGATTCAATAAAAGTCAGGATTCATCTTCTGTTATGAAGTAATCAAACCTTTCAAGAAAGGATAAATGATCATCCGTAGGGATCCGTCATACAAGGCCTATGTTCCACTATGAGCTTCATCACAAAGGGATAAATCTATCGACCTGAATTTAGGAAACCAATGCCTTGACGTTCATTCACAGAACTATCCCCAAACTCTTGACATATTCGGTGACTTTATTCAGTAGCTCATATGCCCACTTTTAACAAAAGCAAACAACACCGAATGAGCTGCTTCGACACTTTCATTTCTCTTCACTAATGTGCGGGTTACGATTGATGAATGTGCGTGGTGGACCTGCTTTCATAACGACTAATATTCCTGCTTTCGACTATCGGTGTCTCAACCACGTCATACACTAATTTGCATACTTATTCTTCCTTCATTCAATGGCAACGCGAAAATGGCAAGAACTTTCTTGTTTACTTTGTATAAAGGAGTAAATCGACACACACAAATAAGCATTTTAATAATTTATAAAAACAATAGATATCTTAAACATGCTCATTACTTGAAGAACAATACAATTACTCCACTATTACAAATTTATGTATTTAACTCCTTCAGAAAATCAACAATAGTCTCTGTTACTTTACACTGAAACACCTCTTCGTTATTAGGGATGGAATTTTTGAGACATCGTGGATAACCAAAAAGACAAATAAATCGCTCGCGGATAATCGCATTTAACTGTATGTAGTTTTACCAATTATAATTTAATAATAAATCTAAGCTATTGCTTCTACTTCACAAAAATAATTTTATCAGAGAGGCTTGATTTTTTGTTTGTGCAGGAGTATAGCTAACAAAAATCAAATATCTGTAAAATAAGTTTGAGATGAAGAATTCAATTACTTTCATATAACGATTAGTTTGAATATGATTTAAGTGTATAAGGTTATATGGTAGTACTTTCTTATTGTAATGATTTCTTATTAATAAGCTTTATCTTAGGTTCTAAGAATTTGTGTAAAGTTAAAAATAACCGAGCTAAGTTAATCACATTATTTCATTGAAGTTCAAAAGAAAAAGTGAATTATGTTTAACAAAAATTCATTATTAAAGTAGATAATATAATTGAATAAATAACGTGTAATTTGAGGTAGTTCAGCAAAAAATATTTATCAAACTCTGACGCAACTTGTTTTTCTTTCTCAATAGACATTTAAAAAAATTCATACAATCACAAAACTTCATCAAGAGAAGGATTAAAGGCAGAAACTGAAAATATTTCACTAATATTTAACAACTGATAGCTAACATTATCTTTCACTAAGTTGATCACTAAGCAAAATATACTGTTTTGAAAACTTCATTGTGATATATTTCAAGTGGAGTAGTTCAACAGTTTTAATGAAGTAGTAAAAAAGTTGATTTTAATATTCAATAAAATAATTCATTGAATTGATAGTAATTCGTAGAATTATATCCATATTTTATACTCATTCATTCTTTAGAAGTTAAAAATTAAGTGTTTGAAAAATGCAATTATTTTCGCATTACACTCTTTCAAAATGACAATATCAAGTATTAGAAAGTATGGAGATTTTAAGCACTCACTTTAAAAGCAATATTTGCTTACCCTTAGAATGTTTTGACTTCAATCTACGAGCTATAAGTGAGGTATGTTTCAAATTCTTCAGTACTTGTTATGTATTGGATTATTAGAGTCGATTCATCATTGAAGAAATATTTATCTTTAATATCGCATTTAAAATTTTGAATTTAGTTTTAATGTTATGAATTTTTAATATTTAAAGGTCTGGTATAAAAAAATGTAGCAGAAATGATTTGATACAATGAGAGAAATCTTTAATCAAAAGTTTTCTAATCTATAAAAATAAAGACATAAATGCGCGAAATTAGGGATTAAAGCTTAATGGAGTTTCCAGAGAAATTCAATAATCATTTGCATCTTTTCAAGAACCCTAACTAACATCAGAAATTCTCTGAGATTTTTACTTATTTTGTGAGTGAAGAAAGTGATCATTTGCCACTAACTTCTTTTCATCTAATAGTGATGACAGCATATAGTGATCTTTCTATTTTCCTGTAGTCATATTCGCCAATAGCTCTAAGTATGACAATATCAGTACTGATTTGAGCTTTTAAAAAACACATTTCGGGTATCAAATTGTTTTCATAATATCAAACAGTTTTAGAGGAATTAAAAGTTTATTCCCAATAAGCGCTTCAGTCTGTTGCTAATCATCATTAGAGCACTTTCATTCATTTTTATTGAATTCTGTTTCTATTTCATAATTCTTCGATTGCAAGAAATGTTCATGCTACTTGAAAACAAAAAATCATACTTTTTTAAAATCCACCTCGTATTATTGCCTTCCGGGTGGAATCATCATCGACACTGAGTCGTATTCAAATGTAAGAGAGAAAATTTATAAAACTCTCACGCCCCCACCTCGACAAATATGCATGCAAAAATTTGAAATTATTGTATTCTTAGTATTTTAATTTGCTTAAATAAATAAGAGATTCCTTTTAAGATAAATAAAGATTACATTATTGAATCATCTTAAATACTGGAGAAAAATATAAATTGTTAAATTCTCGCAATAAAATGATTTAAAATTGATATTTTTGTAAAATTATTTGATTTTGATGGAAATAAACACCTTAGTGGGACATGTTGAGATTTAAAAAAATATTTCCTTCTGTTTCATTATCCAAATATTTTTTCACCTAGATATTTTCAATTCTGAAAAATTTTATCCTAAAACTTTCAGTAGTATGTTAAAACATACATTAAAATAATATAACAGCGTGATTACAAATATATAAAATACACATTAAATAATTTATTTTTAAAAAAAAATTCTTACACATCTTATTTTCATGATCTTTAATTTCAAGCTTGTTTCACCAACGAAATTAATCTCGAGCTCTCCTTGCTTTCAGAAAAAGTTAGAATATATCTTTTAGATATCAGGCATGAAATTTTCGCTCATTTATATCTTCCCATTCACTCATTTATATTTCCCCATATATATTAAATCCATTTCAATTGCATTTACTATGACAGATAGTGATTTCCTCACTATGTTAATATATATATATCACTGTTAGCTACATTACTTTCACCTAGCTTTGTATTCTACTTAAATATGTGTTGAGAATATATTTTCCAAATCCATAATAAATACTATACTCTTTATTGTTAGTTTTAAACAGCATTGTTTTCCAAAAACTTTATAAGATATAGAAGATCAAGACACTTTAAAATTCGCTTTACTCTTTATCTCGTTTTGAATAAGAAATTTTCTTTTATTTCGATGCATAACTGTTATTCATGTTTATTTAATTCTTTTACAGTGGCAACCCGACTTGGAACTTCTGGGAAATTTCCTTCTAGTATCTTCCGACAAATACCTCTTAAAATGCCAATTCTAGAAAACACTCGAGCTGAAGATACGGAACCAATCAGCGGTGACGGTGCGTCAGATCCCAACGATGCTCTTCCATCCACGAAATGATGGATATATTTGACCAACAAATCCAAAGGACATTTTCAATGGAAATTCAATAAGGAAAGTGCATCATCCAGAAACTAAATATAAATTCAATTCCACTATTTATACAAAACAGTAGCGATATATCTGAATTCTTAAGTTTGCTTAGAAATCCTCTAAAAACGTTTTCATTCTTAACTTAAAGTCTCATGGCTCATATGTATTTTTTTCTGGAAATATTCTAGTAATGATAAAATTGCTATGTTTAGTACCAAAGTAGTATAGAATTAATTAATTCTAACAATACAAAACTTATGTTCAAGGGTAAAGATTTACGCTTTATCATTTATCAGATAGTTAGGATTATTTTCATGAAAGGCTAATCAATTTCAATGTCTCATACGGTGAATCTTAAAGTGAAATATGTTTTGTGTATGATATTTTGTAATTTATTTATCAATATGGTTATAGAATGTTTATTGTCTGTACTGAATGCATGAAAAATTGTGAGTGTGTTGTAATTTAGAGATTTAAATATATGTGTATAAAAAATATTGGGTTGTTTGGAAAGTCATTTCGTTTTTCACACCTGGATCAACTTTTTGCCAGTAAAAACCAACCACTTTATCAGTGTAAAATCGTGCTACTATCAGAAAGATAGTAAAAGCTATTGAACTAGAATGGACAGCATGCAATGCAATACCATATTTATTCGTTATACGTTTTTCATTTTCATGAAAAACGAAATTACTTTCCGAACAACATAATATTTCGATTACTTGTATCATGTTGCATTTCAACGTTTATATACCGAAAGTAAGCTTGGTTTTTTTTTAATTAATATTGTTGCTTGATGCTGTTTGTCCTAATTTGATGAATTATCAAGCATTGTGCCAATCAACATAAAATCTTTACATAAAGTTGTTTCGATTAGATAGATTTTGTAATGATGGAATGAAAAGTGAGAATCTCAGGCGTGCTTGAACTGATTACAATGAAATTTTTCTTTAGATTTGAAGATAGCAGCACTTGTTGAGTATTTTATTCAGTGAAAACATGAGCATCAGTATATTTAAATGGATCATTAGTAACATTTTCTGTAAAACTGGATGGCAATAATTAGGATAAAAATTAATGTAATGATATTTCGTAACATTTATTAAAATATCATATTTACATTAACGAAACGTTTTGGCGCGTAAACTATACACTCAAAGCATTTATCTCTAGTTTAAAAAATATCCTATTCATTTGGATAGACTGGATTTATTTACGAAATTATTAAGATGCTTTCCTAAGAAATTTGAAAAATATCTAAGTGAAATATAAATATCAATGACATTTTACTTTTGAAAATATAACACGATATGATTAAAATCATTACTCTGGTAGAGAAACTTTGTCTAGCATTAGAAAGAGAAAAAGAATAGTTTGGAGCTAATGTACTAGACAATGATTTGAGCTAATGCTTGCATAAAATTAATGTTTATTTAAATATCAGATTCTGCTGCACACACATTGGATAATTAAGAATTAAATAGATTTACATTTTATAATATTAACAATTTATAAACCATAATGGAAACTCTTTAGGTTTTCTCATTTCAGTATAGAAGATTATAAGAAATTTTTAATAATAAAGCCAAAATGGCTCTCTTTCTCTCTAATACCTATTAATGAATATTTTAATATATGTTTATGTTTTTAGCTCACATTTACTTCAATCTAAAAGCTGGTGCTAATTACCTTCAGCAATTTTCTAACTCACGGGATTTTACTGAGCTTTTAACTTGGATACAAAGGTATTTCAATGTGTTAAGTTTTTTATTGGAGTTCTTTTATAATTCAGGAAAGAAACATTTACAGTTTGATGCAAATGCTAAATTACTAGCTGTAATTACTTCTAATTTCATTTTATCACTGTAAACAAATAATAACCAGTACGAATTCATTTTGATAAATCTAGATTAAAACTGAAATATTTTTCACCAATACAGAATTTACTTACATAATAATAATAGTTTCATGTAAGTATTGTAGTAATGATATGATTTGCATATTATTAATGTGCTTAAATCGCTAGTAATCCTCTCAGTTTAAATAATCTGAAATATTGAAACGTGTTAACATTTTTCCATAATGCACATAAATACAGATGATCATATTTAATATTGAAATTGATATAAAATATCATACAGAATTTGTGCATACTACGCCGGATCATTGTTATTTCACTAATCTATACAAATGTTATCGTACATATTCTCCTTTCAACTTTGTAAAGGGATCCGAACACGACAAAGAATCATGATGACGTAATTAAACAATCTCGAATAAGAGTTTATACTGATCTGACAATTTACAACTAAGAAATGGGTAATATTTTTTAAAAATAGATTGCATAGAAATACAGGAAATGCAGGAAAATAGGATGCTTTGAAAAAACAAATGTATTTATATTTCTCAAAGCGAAATTTATTTTTTGGCCTCTGAAATAAGGAACATATTTTTAAACGAAAACGATAGAAAAATAGAGTGAAAACTCTTTTTTGAGAAAATTTATATAAATATGTATTAATTGTGTTATTATTTGTTCCAATACATAGCCAAAGAATTGATTTTAGAACATTAAAATAAACCTTTTACATGCATACTTACTTTTGAGACTTACTTTTGAGGGAATGTTACATTGATATGTTTCCTATATAAAAGGAGGTGTTTAAAAAAATGTTGGAATCCTTAAATCGTAAAATAATTAAAATAAAGTCTGATTAAAATATCTACAATTAATTTTATAATATGGTCTTTGAAAGAATAAATTCTTCTTGTAATTATGTGATTTTTGAAATTGTAAATTAATATAAAAATACCTAAAAAAATCACAAAGGATTTTCAGAAAAAAAACATTTGCAATATCCAAGTAATCTTAATCAATGAAATAAAAACTAAATGTGATTTGCTTGATTTCATTTATTGCTCCTAAATTTAAGTAAAGTAGTAAATAATTGTAGAACTAATTAAAAAACTGATTAATTCAGCAATCAATAAAAACATAATTCCTTATTATTATATATTCAGTTTTTAAATTTATTAATTAAATAATTCATAAAATGTTTCCTTTGTTCTCTGAATTTTTATCATTCAAAATGGTTCATAAATATTCAAAATATACTTTTTTAAAATCCTATTCAACATATCAAATTACGGTTTTAGTAATATTGCAATTAAAATGAATAAACTAACATAAACTTTAATAAATTACAAAAATGATCCTCTATTAAAATTTAGGTTCTTCATTTAAATTCTCGTAAAAAAATTTTACTTAAAATTATCATGATTGTAATTATTATCCCCTGACTGACTTACTGTTATTTACGATTTTCAGGTCTGACAAACAATTTAAACACTCAAATAGCTAATACGATTAATAAAAAATAAATTGTCCTTAGTTTTGTAGATTAATACAAGTTAATTAAGTACATTTGAAAATTATTAAAAAATAATAAGTTTTGCTATTCTTAACTTTAACATAATAAATCATAACTTTAAACAGATATACCATAAGCTCTCTATTAACTATCAATATTTATGAAAACGATTAAATAAAGATGTATATAAGACAACTGCATATCTTGAATTATGAAGGAATTTAAAAATATAAACAATGCAGCTTAAATAATGATGTTTATTTTCAAATAACAATAGAACCGATGTATACTATTGATTCTATGTATGTTTTTATCATGCGTATCTACAATAATTGGGTCGGTAAAGGATTAAAAGGTATGTCTCGACAAACTGTATGCAATGAATTCTAATGCTGTTAGAAAACTGAAAATGAAGAAGCATTACAAAATTATATTCTCGAGTTTTTGAGAAGTTAACGTTTTATTTTTTGATTTTTTTATGATTACTGGTAAGAATAATTACAGAAATAGTACAAAAATCATTTCAAACTTTTCAGAATTTTTATTTTAACTATGTCACCCAGTACATGAAAAGTTCTTGCATTTACTTAATGATCTCCTCGATGCAAATGGAGCAGCTTGTCTTTTTTTCTGACTTTGCTCCACAAAACCCAACCAACCAACTCCTCGATACAAAGAAAGTAAAGTTTTTACTAAGGTAAAAACAAAATAGGGATATGTTTGTTCTGTCATACAATGTCAGTTCTTTCTTTCTGCACAATATCAATACATGAAATGATTTGACAAACTTGTATTGTCCCTGTATATGTGTGTATCCTTATTTCCTGATGTAAGTCATATATTTATTGTGACATATTTATATTATAATGTTAGTAATTCATAGTGTAAAAATGGTAGAATAGAATCGTTTAATTTGAACAACGTTAAAATTTATCAACAACGTATATCTACTGAAATTTATTTGATAAATTAACAGGTTTTGTTAATTACTCTAGTACCATTGAACTTTATTTTTTCAAATAGCGTGGTTGTTTTATTAAAACTAACAAAAAGGAGAGTTATTACTAGATATGTATGTAGTAGAGCATAATATACAGGATTCTAAACTTGTAAACTATTAATTGAAAACTGAATTGGATAATAAATCAATAAATTTAATTAAGTGATCTTTACTTTCAGTGCTTTCGAATCTAGTAATTATGTTAATCGAAACTAATTTCCCTATTAACAATTTAAGTACGTTATACGATGATTAATTTTTATTACTTATGAAGTCATTAAATATTATACTGTACTGAAATTGTCATACTCCATTAAAATACGCGCAATATACCTTATATAAATAAAATTTAACCTACAAATATATACTATAATTTATTTTCTAAATTGTTAGTATATACATTCATTTATGATATAATTGCATTTTCTTAAATTGTTTTACCAAATCTAGTATCTTACAGTAATAATTATATATCAATCACAATTCAAATGTTATTCAAAAATCAAACCCTGATGTCATATCTTTCATAAACAACCGTCACCCATAAAATGACTCTTAAGTCAGTATGTTTTATATTCAGTTTTATGCAAAATATTGAATGCTTTTTGTGCTTAATTTTACTGTATTTATTCAGAGAGTATATTCTTTAACAATTAACCAGCAGTATCTCAATTTTAAATATTCATGTTAATAGTAATTTCGAATTTTTATTATAACAGCAAAATAGAAAATTAAACTGGAAAAATAATACAAAAAGGATTTATTTGAATAATACAAAAATGTATTAAAAGACTAAAATGCTGTAATAATATAATGGATAACTGATACAACTCCAAAAAAGTGAACTCTTTTTTTCAAACTACGTTGGAAGTGATTCAATAATTAAAAGATAATTTCGTTGTTTAACATCATGATATAGATAATATAATGAATTAAAAATTTTGTAAAGAAATGACTTCATTTTGGTGTATTAAAGTTAATACAAATTGTTTGCTCTAAAAGAATTTTAATAAAACTTTATGACAATAATTAAATCATCTTACAAACTATGAAGTATTGATTAATTTATTTAAAAATTATTTACTCGTTTTTAATAATAATTATGAAAAATAATTCAAATTTCTTGAAGATTTAATTTACCTATATAATCAAGATTTTTAGCATGTATTTTACTAATAAAAATCTTCATTTTAAATTAAAAAAAACATAAATTTTAAAAAAAAGGTTAAAAGGAACTTCACTAACATATCTTGAAATTTTTCTGTGACATATCCCTAATCATTGCTTACGAAAGAGCCAAAAATCATTCATATTTGTTTAATAATTTATATATATGGTTTTTCAAATCAAAACCGTATATTTCTAATAAATCATCTTAAAGTGTGAAAATGTTAAACTTACATAATGAATTTAAAACGATATTTTTTTAAAATTCAAAATCTAAATTAAAAAATTATCATTCTTAATACCTTTAATTTTTCTTCTTATATTATTTTTGATTATGAAATTTAAAAGAAACTGGATTTTAAATTTTATACATTATTTTATTATAAATATTTTTGGTAAAATTATTTATAAAAATGCTATTTTTACAAATATACTACTATATTCACAATATATTGTGTTCTGGGGTATGAAACTAACAATATAGACAAAATATTTTTTAAAGATTATTTATATCTTTTACAAATGATGATTCAAATAAGGTGAAATATACTTAAAGAGGTGTTAGAGCTCAAGAAAAGAAATATATCTTATATAA